>CM055271.1:42867387-43189774 GCA_029237695.1 Conchocele bisecta | reverse complement strand
TATAACCACAGGTGGAAGACTCGGACCTGTGACATAAAAAAACTTAAAAGCCCATTAAAATAATCCCATTACTCCACCCACGTGGTCTCATATTGTACTGTGCTATAATAGCAGAGCTCCAGTTAAGGTGCGTAACTTGGAGGTAAATTTATTATTTCTCCATCACAAATGGCAAGTTGGGAGTGCTTTAGAATCGTCTCAATGAGACGATTCTAAAGGACTCCCAACTTGCCATTTTTGATGAAGAAATAACAAAATTTCACCCCAAGTTGGTCAAATTTCGCACCTTAACTGGAGCTCTGAATAGTCTGATAAATTTGATACCAAAGACGTTAACATGGTATGATATTTATCAGGTAATGTTTTTGGCTACAAAATCAGCAATTATGACGTTGTTTTCGTTGAAAAGATCGCGGGCTTGTTTCCGTGGCGTCAGTCCATTGACGTAATTCGGTAACATCATGTGACACCATTCGACCAATGAAACGTTTGTTTTCAATTTGTTGTAACCCGTATATTCGTATCAGGGCAATACCTGATGTATACAGCAATATGTTATCAGTCGATATGTATTCGGTCAATACAGGGCAGGTTACCTGATAAATCCTCGCCCTAGGCGAACTACCACTTTCAGAACATTTCCATCCCACTGATCTTTCAGATGAGATATCAAACCTGCGTCCCGTCTCAGTCTCTAGTCTATATTTGGCTGTGGCTGGAGAAATGGGGCCTATGGGATTTGTGACCAGTGTAGGTCCTGATCAAATAGCACACTCCTGTACCCTGGTAGCAATCTATATTGCTAGTGAGAAGCACAAGTTTTATTGACGGAATGGCAAATAGTGCAGATCCTGATCAGAATGTGCAAATGCACAGGCTGATCTTGATCTACGCTGGTCGCAAAACACAGAAGCCCAATTTCTCCAGTCACAGCCACATATGCCTGTTGATTACAAGACAAGTAACATTTGTATACGCCCGTTTGAAAAACGGGAACGTGTTATGGATTCACCTTGTACGGGTAGAACTTGTCCACGCAATAACTAGAGTTCTACATGTACTTGACGGATCATAACCAAATTCGGTATACATATTTAACATGACAAGTCGAAGAAGCATTATTGATTTTCAAAAATTTCCAATGATTTATTTCCCCTTGGCGGCCATTTTTCATTTTCCCACTCCGTATCCTTGTGCACACAATGACTCGAGTTCGACTTGACGGATCGTAACCGAATTCGGTGTATATGTTTATCATGGCAAGACGAAAACGCCCATTGACTTTCAAAAAGTTCCGATGACATATCTTCCCTTGGCGGCCATTTTTAATTTTCGCATTCTGTATCCTTGTCCACGCAATAACTCAAGTTCTACTTCACCAATCGTAACTAAATTCGGTATACATGTTTATGACGGCAAGACGAAGAATCCTATTGATTTTCAAATGTTACTGATGATTTATCTCCCCTTGGAGGTCATTTTTTATTTTCGGACTTTGTTTCTTTGTCCACACAATAGCTCAAGATCTGCTTGACTGATCGTAACCAAATTCAGTATATATGTTTATAACCTCAAGATGAAGAACCCTATTGGTTTTCAGTGAGTTATCTCCCCTTGTTGACTGGCCTGGCGTATATTGCGACCTTCGGCACTCTTGTTAGTTAGTAAGTTGGGAATCTGAATATTTGGCTACCACTGTATGGGCTCCAGATACGGAATTAGTAATTGAGTAATGTCACTCCATCATTTCTAAAGAAATTGGGTACCGGTATTTCGAAATTTTAATTGGGTAAAATAAAATCACACTACTGTCTACACATCAGCAGACCGCAATTATTAAATAGTTTGTTTCTAAATGAAAGCACATCTTGGCATTTCATTAGAATTGTCTCCTTGGAGACAATTCTAATGAAATGGCAAAATGTGTTTTCACAGAAAAATAAGCTATATTTGTGGTATGTTTATTGTTTTCTGTTTTCATTGCTTTTTCAGACTCACTACTTCTGATTTCAATTGGGTTTTTGGCAATTTTAATTGTGTATTTAAGCAAATACACACCTTATCTGGAGCTCTGCACTGTATGGGCCAGATAACTAGGCTTTTTATCCCCTCACCGATATGCAAGACGTGATATAGCGTTAGTCCATGTACGTACGTGCATAGTTAGTATAGTAACACCTTTCATTTTGTAATAACTTGTGAACCGCTTCATCGATTTTGATAATATTGGCCTCAATGTGTGTCTATGGATGGAGCTTTTGTTTTGAAACTGTGTTAATACATAGTTTACATACGACCTACGTCCAACCGCCCAAGGTCACTGAGGACCTTGTTCGTAAGGCAAATTTGTAAGACAAAAATGTTAAAGTTTTTTTTTTGTTTCTTTTTTTTATTTGTCAGTACAACCCACGTTCGGCCGTCCAAGGTCACGGAGGACTTGTCTTGGTTTTGTCGCGCCCGCTTGCGGAAAGCGCGATATAGTCGGCACTTTGGCGTACGTACGTGTGTCCGGTTAAAGTTTTTGGTTAAAGTTTTTTGGTTAAAAGTTTTTCGTTATACTATATCTCTGCAATTGCTTTGCCCATTACCTTGAAATTCACATGGGTGTTTATCATCATCTATATTTTCATTCTACCCCCCTCCCGTGCGGCCCCTGTGCCCAATGTCAAGGTCAAATTACTTTGAAGTTTTTGGTTAAAGTTTTTGGTTAAAGTTTTTTCATGTACTATATCTATGCACCTACTTTGCCCATTACTTTGAACCTTCACATGCCTGTTTATCATCATCCATATTTTCATTCTACCACCCACCCGTGCAGCCCCTGTGCCCAATGTCAAGGTCAAATTACTTTGAAGTTTTTGGTTAAAAGTTTGTGGTTAAAGTTTTTTCATGTACTATATCTCTGTATCTGCTTTACCCATTACCTTGAAACTTCACATGGGTGTTTATCATCATCTATATTTTCATTCTACCCCCTCCCGTGCGGCCCCTGTGCCCAATGTCAAGGTCTAATTACTTTGAAATGTTTGGTTAAAGTTTTTGTCGCACCCGCTTGCGGAAAGCGCGATATAGTCGGCACTTTCGTGTACATCCGTCCGTACGTACGTGTGTCCGGTTAATGTTTTTTGGTTAAAGTTTTTCCGTCTACTATATCTCTTTTTTTAGTGTCCATGCCTCGCCCTAAGGCGCGACATGCAGGCCGCGGCCATCTAGTTATTATTATTATCAAGGCTGCCAGCGAGGGACTAAGCTTTGTTTAACGATGCCATTTCTTGTAGGGACAGATCTTGGTCTAGAGGGGACGTAGATTCACGATTGTATTAGAAACATACACGATGGTCAACTTTCCTAAAATACAAATATTAATTTGTTTCTGCAATTGTTCTCATTTCTCATCAAAGGTATATGTTGTTATCATACAACTCTTTGCATGCTGGGAAATTTGTGGGCTATAAATAGTTAAAAAATAGCAGACAACAATTCATTGTATTTTCTTTTATTTCTCCCTATAAATATCATGGTAGCAATTCTAATGAAATTCCAAGACATATTTATAGAGAGAAATAAGACACATACTCGTAATTTGTTGGATGTTATTTTCACCGCTAGCATGCAAAGAGTCAATTGAACCGTCTCTTGAAACGAGATGGTTCAACTGAGTAGTAAAAACATGCAAGTCAGCCGAGAAATAATAAAAACATTCAGAATTTTCCTAATTAAAAATGGGTTAAAATCTAAACTCGGCAAATGTTACAGATATCGTGTACCGGACACGCCCCAGTCTGGATCCGTGCCTGAATGGTTTCCATTTCTTTCTGTTTCTAAACTTGTCAAGACAAAATTTACTATACCAGAGCTCCAGTTAAGGTGCGTAATTTGGAGGTAAATTTCTTATTTCTCCATCAAAAATGGCAAGTTGGGAGTGCTTTAGAATCGTCTCAATGAGACGATTCTAAAGGACTCCCTACTTGCCATTTTTGATGAAGAAATAACAAAATTTCACCCCAAGTTGGTCAAATTATGCAACTTAACTGGAGCTCTGAATACAGTCTTGTGGTGGTTGGTTGGGAGCATGTGATGGGTAATTTAGCGATCGGGGTTCATCCTTACCAGAATACCGACCACAGACCTGGTTTGGCCCTCACGTACGTCATTGGCAGTCTTGTATGTGACTGTTGAATCTGGTTATACCCCTTATGTGAGTATTACGATTAATTGTAATCCTATTACTTTTAGGGGAAGGGTCCAAGTGACTTTCGTGTGGTATGGTACTGGCACCAGGTCAGGGCTGAATATATTTGTTTTCGATGTAAATAGTCAGTTCTGATTTTGGGATTTTTCCCCCAATGCAGCAGGTTAAATGCGGGATCGAACCTGTTGGCCCGGCCTTAAATTACCTTAGCTATTGATAGGCCGTTAAACACCAATAAATCAGATTTTTTCTCATCAATTAATCGGTTAAAATCTAAACTCATTAGAGGGAGCGTGTAGTAAACTTCTTTCGACTAAAATGTTCGTAAGTGAAAATTTAAGATCGTCTGTAAATTTCAATTGATGGATTTACATTTATTGAGCATAGACTGCATATGCAGCCTATGCTCAATAAATGTAAATCCATTAATTATTTACAAGAAAACATTGTTAATGTGAACTTTACAGACTATCATAAGTTTGCACTTACGAACATTTTAGTCGTACAAAGTTTAGTGAAACGGCCCCATCCTGGTTTCCATTACAGGTTGTTGTATATACGAGAAGCAGCAATTTTTCTTGGAGGAATCATCATCGGAGGATGAGGATGACAACACCGGACAACGTCACAGACACAAGTGTGGCTGTTACAATACTAACAAGGGCCACAGTGACGGTAAAATGCCAAAATTGTGAAGAATCGGTCGGCGGTCGGTCGTCCGTCGTCCTGTCCTGTCCTGTCCTGTCCTGTCCTGTCCTGTCCCTGTCCCTGTCCCTGTCCCTGTCCCTGTCCCTGTCCTGTCCCTGTCCCTGTCCCTGTCCCTGTCCCTGTCCCTGTCCCTGTCCCTGTCCCTGTCCCTGTCCCTGTCCCTGTCCCTTCCTGTACCCTGTCCCTGTCCTGTCCTGTCCGCCCTGTCTGTCCTGTCCCTGTCCTGTCCACCCACCACGCATGGATTATCAAATGGCTTGGCACAAATGTTTTTCATGATGAGAAGGTGTGTCGCGATCAATAACCACGCACCTACGTCCACGGTCAAGGTTACATTTGAAGGTCAAAGGTCAAACCTATTGAAATTCCCTTCCGCTCTATATCTTCTACACCGATGCATGGATTATCACATGGCTTGGCACAAATATTTCTCATGATGAGAAGGTGTGTCACGATCAATAAGCACGCACCTACGTCCAAGGTCAAGGTCACAGTTGAAGGTCAAAGGTCAAACCTATTGAAATTCCCTTCCGCTCTATATCTTCTACACCGATGCATGGATTATCAAATGCCTTGGCACAAATGTTTCTCAGGATGAGAAGGTGTGTCGCGATAAATAACAACGCACCTACGTCCAAGGTCAGGGTCACAGTTGAAGGTCAAAGGTCAAACCTATTGAAAATCCCTTCCGCTCTATATCTTCTACACCGATGCATGGATTATCACACTATACCCAGGGTCAAGGTCCCAGACTTGATGCGTTTGAAACCTTAACGCTCGGCTAAATGGCTTATTATCAAAAATGCCTCGTTTTCTTTGGCTGCCAGTAGGGGTATTCGTGTGCCGATAGGCCACATTTCTAGTTAGGATTCAGGAGTGCGCTAGAAGATCAGAAGAATATCCACAAATGCCATTCGCCCCATTTCTCCAGGCACAGACATAGAGCATAGTAGGTTAGTGCCGTGAATGGGAAAAAATATCTGGCAAGGCTCAGGAAATGGGATGGGCGAGGCTCTGCCGAGCACATCCCGTTTCCGTGCCGCGCCAGATATTTTTCCCATTCACGGCACTAACTTACTATTCTATTTATTCCGTCAACACCTACAAATGGCTTTAAGATGTAAAAAGAATAACCCCAGCCACCGCATATATTCATACGCAGTGATTAGGTCGTATTGACAGGAATTCAAAAATGTTTCACGGCACCGTGTTTCACGGCACATACACACTGTGTTGACAGGTTAAATATAATTATGTGCGATTTTCAGACAATTTACTGATGTAAAACACCACTCAACCACATTGTACATGTACTTGGAAATGTACATGTAGTATGATGTACTTGTACAGGTAATATATGGGATTTAGTACTAAACCCATTGACCCGGCCTTAAATGACCTTAGCTGTTGATAGGCCGTTAAACCCTAACCAACAAACAAACTAACACACAATGTGTGAAAAAATAATTACCTCTAGTTGCTTTTATGTTCATAGCTGGAAATAACGCTGCATGCAAACAATTTGAGTGGAGGTGAGGGGTATATCTGTCTGTCCGAGATTTGCGTTAAAGTTTTCCACTACGTTCAACCTCAGGGATTCCACTGGCGATCGCCACTTTTGCAATTGGTGATAAAAATAAACAATTGGCGATAAAAAATTACAATTTTCTAAAAAAAATATTGATTTTTTATTTTTTGGGGGATTTTTTTTGATGTGGCAATTTTTTTTTTCCCCAGCGGAATCCCTGCTACCTCTGTTTTTCCACTACGTTCTACCTCTGTTACTATAAGTCAGATTGGCTTGAAACTTCATATGCTTAGTTGTCATCATCCATATCTTCATTCTATTGCCCACCCATGCGGCCCTTGTGGTCCATGGTCCAGGTCAAATGACTAAAATTACCATAGCTGTTGACAGGCCGTTAAACACCATTAACCATTTCAAAACCACATGCCTGTATAGTGTGGTATTAGCAAAAAGTATAGATCCAGATGAGACGGCTCGTGACGAGCCGTCTCATCAGGATCTGCACTTTTTGCAAGTAATTTTCATATTTTTGAGAACAAAAACACCCCGTTTTCATAAATGGACTTGTCTGAAAATCATTTAGTGACGTTTGGATTGGTTGCAAAATCAGCATATGAACATCCATTCCAGTCACTTAGGGGTGAAAGAGATAAACTCAAATCATCGTTTTCTGTGCATATCAATATCGGAGACACGGTGCCTGTGTGCCCCAGTCAGGTAAGGCCAAAAAGAAAATAGGGTAGGTAGGAAGGCGAAAGTTTTTTTTTTCTCGAATTTTTTTTTCCATTCACGACACACTTTTTGTACTGGATATGTTAACCCACTATGGGTTAGTGTGAAAATATACTGTTTTTATCAAAAATATTAACGATATGACGAAAAAAAGTGTAGGGTCGGCGGGAAAAAATAGGGTAGGTCGGGTTAGTGGAAACGAACAAATATTTTGTTTATGCCTAACCAATCGTGTATTTCAGACTATAGCCATGGTGGTGGTGGTCCCGAGGCAGCTGGGCCGAGCGGGAGCTGATGTTCGGGCGTGGCACAGTTGATCTCTACCTGTTACGCCCACAATGTCCGAAACACACTCTGGCATTGTGTTAAACATGTCAAAGTCGGTTACAACAACAGTATATTTCTGTTGAATATGTCGCGGGAATACTGGACGAAGGCCGGAAGGCCTCGTCCAGTATTCCTGCGACTTTTCCAAGTTTATATCCCCGATAAATTCCACAAAAAGGCCATTCATTCCTTATAATTCCAGCATTTGAAATAAATTCATCAAGAAAATGTGTTTAAGAATTATTTTAACTGCGCCTCACGGTTACGGAAAGTAGTTCGGCGTTGGAGTTTACTGGGATATAAATTTTGGACAGAGACTTGCTACGAACCAATCAAATGTTAGGGAATTGTGTAAATATTTTTGTACTGGAATTATATTACCGTAATAACCCTAAATATTTGGACACCATTAATTTTGGGAAACACATAAACATATATGGTTTCCCCATAACAGAAATCGTGCCAATGTGTAGTGTTAGTATGGTAGTACTGGTTTAATCATAATAACAATGTATTTGGATACAATTTGCTTTGTGAAACCCCTATTTAATATGGGTTTCCCCAAAGCAAATTGTGTCCGAATATATAGGGTTATTACGGTATATGGGTTCTTGCTCAGTAAATTTAAGCAATTCTAAGCAATTTTTAATCCGCGGTTTAGTCAAATTTTTCTGTGTCACAGTCAGAACCCTATAATACATAAATAGGTTGATAATACTATGAATATCTTTGTTGCTTTATTCACAAAATTGTATGAACATTTTTTCTCAGTTAATTTAAGCAATTCTAAGCAAATTTTAAGCCGCAGTTTAGTTTCACTAAACCGTGTCCAGGCTGAAAAGTTTCTTGGAATTACTTAAAACTGCTTATTTGCTAAGCAATGTTTTCTGTGTCACAGTCAGAACCCTATAATACATAAATAGGTTGATAATACTATGAATATCTTTGTTGCTTTATTCACAAAATTGTATGAACATTTCTTGCTCAGTAAATTTAAGCAATTCTAAGTAATTTTTAAGCCGTGAGTTTTACTAAACCGTGGCGGAAAAAATTTGTAGAATTGCTTATTTGCCAAGTTGGTGGGGCCTTTTTCAATAAACTTTGTAAGACATGGAAGTGCAAATCTGAAATGTATGATAATTTCATCTGATAGTCGATATTGGTAAATTGTCCGTGGATGTGCACCGTTTTATTACAAATACAAGTAGGTTGAAAATAGTAGAATTAGGGAACCACGTTTATGTGAGAAGCAAATTCCTAAAAATCTTCCCACAAATTAAGTTTAGTGAAATGGGTACCCGGGCTAGTGATTATAGAACATTATTACTTAGATATCAATTTTTGCCTGGAAATTGCCTGTATTTGCCTAGACATAGCACTATGGCTTTACTACCGTTACTATAGCAAAGTAAATAATAAATGATAAAAGTCAGATAATGAAAAATAGAAGTTCAACATGATATAGAGACATGGCATGTTAGTCTAGTATTTGTCTACAGCAATAATATAAACAGTCCATGCTGATACGGCGTGTTTTCCAGTCTGATACTGAAACTTCTAGTCTGATACTGCCATTTCTAGTCTGATACCATCGTTACTAGTCTGATACCGCCGTTTCCAGTCCGATACCATGTCTCGCGCGCGTATTAACCATTCCTTTGGGCATGCGCAGTGCGTATGTTTACTTTATCGGCTGCATAAATGTTTACAGATGCCGGGAATTTAAATTTGTAGGCTCTGTATTTCATCATTCATTCAATGATTGATATTGAAATTGATATCTAAGTAATCTAAGTAATAAAGACGTTAATACGTGTCTTGTTTGATATCGGTCTAGGTATCGTCCCTCGGTAACTTGATACCAAGTTACCTCGGGCCGATACCTAGGCCGATATCAAACAAACCACGTATTAACCTCTAAGTAATTCCAAATTTTGTAGAAAATTTAATTCCACATTGTAATGGTATGTACAACTTTTCTGCTGATCTTTTGCCAGTTGTGTGTTTCTACTGAGTGTGTCATGGACGTGTATATATAATATGTGATATATTGGTTTTGACGTCCGTCAAATATTATACACATGTATTTTGTTATTTATTCATCAAAAATGGCAAGATGGGGGTCCTTTAGAATCGTCACATTGAGACGATTCTAAAGCACTCCCAACTTGTTTTGATGGAGAAATAAGAAATTTTACCTCCAAACTCCAAATTACGCACCTTAACTGGAGCTCAGTGCCAGTTGTGTGTTTCTACTGTGTGTCGTTGGACGTGTATATATAATATGTGATCTGTGATATATTGGTTTTGACATCCGTGGGTGAAATTTTGTTATATCTTCATCAAAAATGGCAAGTTGGGAGTCTTTTAGAATCGTCTCATTGAGACGATTCTAAAGCACTCCCAACTTGCCATTTTTGATGGAGAAGTAAGAAATTTACCTCCAAATTACACACCTTAACTGGAGCTCTGTGCCAGTTGTGTGTTTCTACTGTGTGTGTCGTTGACGTGTTTATGTAATATGTGATCTGTGATATATTGGTTTTGACGTCCGTGGGTGAACTTTTGTTATATCTTCATCAAAATGGCAAGTTGGGAGTCCTTTAGAATCGTCTCATTGAGACGATTCTAAAGCACTCCCAAATTGCCATTTTTGATGGAGAAATAAAAAATTTACATCCAAATTACGCACCTTAACTGGATCTCTTTGCCAGTTGTGTGTTTCTACTGTGTGTGTCTATGGACATGCATATATAATATGTGATCTGTGATATATTGGTTTTGACGTCCGTCAAATATTATACACATGTATTTTGCGCTGTTGTGATTGAGTTTTTGTCTCTAGTCACATTTCATTATTGGTCACCGACGAACAAAATGCATGTGCCTATTTCACTAAATTTTATACATTAAAGACATTTGTCCAAATATTTTTTAACAAATTTACTAGTTACAGTGACATTTGATTCAGGCTACTGTATTTTGCCAATAAACACTTTGTACAATAAAATACAAACAAATGAATCCACTAATGATTTGGTAACTGGGCTGTCAAAGTCAATGTAAATATGTGGCTGTGACTTGGGAAATGCGGCTTATTGGATTTTCCGACCAGTGTAGATCTAAATCAGCCTGTGCATCTGCACAGTTAGTTGCGAACGGTAACTCTTGCAATTACTCCCGTACCGTCTGTAGCTAGCTACGCACGGTACGGGAGTAGATTGCAAGAGTTACCTTCGCAACTACCGCACAGTCTGATCAGGATCTGCACTGTTTCGCGATTCCATCAACAAAATGCCCATTGTGAATCGAACAAGCAATTAAGATAATTATCAGGCTACGAGTGTAATCAGGAGCTGCACTGGCCACAAGCAATTACAATTGCTCGGACAACATCGGTTGTCGAATCGTTAGAGGATTATGGCAAGTTGGGAGTCCTTTAGAATCGTGTCATTGAGACGATTCTAAAGCACTCCCAACTTTCCATTTTTGATGGAGAAGTAAGAAATTTATCTCCAAATTACGCACCTTAACTGGAGCTCTGTGCCAGTTGTGTGTTTCTACTGTGTGTGTCGTTGGACGTGTATATGTAATATGTGATCTGTGATATATTGGTTTTGACGTCTGTGGGGTTAAATTTTGTTATATCTTCATCAAAAATGGCAAGTTGGGAGTCCTTTAGAATCGTCTCATTGAGACGATTCTAAAGCACTCCCAACTTGCCATTTTTGATGGAGAAGTAATAAATTTACCTCCAAATTACGCACCTTAACTGGAGCTCTGTGCCAGTTGTGTGTTTCTACTGTGTGTGTCGTTGGACGTGTATATGTAATATGTGATCTGTGATATATTGGTTTTGACGGCCGTGGGGTGAAATTTTGTTATATCTTCATCAAAAATGGCAAGTTGGTAGTCCTTTAGAATCGTCTCATTGAGGATTCTAAAGCACTCCCAACTTGCCATTTTTGATGGAGAAATAAGAAATGTATCTCCAAATTATGCACCTTAACTGGATCTCTTTGCCAGTTGTGTGTTTCTGCTGTGTGTGTCTATGGACATGTATATTTAATATGTGATCTGTGATATATGGGTTTTGACATCCGTCAAATATTATACACATGTATTTTGCCGGTTGTGATTGAGTTTTTGTCTCTAGTCACATTTTATTATTGGTCACCGACGAACAAAATGTATGTGCATATTTCACTAAATTGTATACATTAAAAACATTTGTCCAAATATTTTTTAACAAATTTACTAGTCACAGTGACATTTGATTCGGGCTACTGTATTTTGCCAATAAACAATTTGTACAATAAAATACAAACAAATGAATCCACTAATGATTTGGTAACTGGGCTGTCAAAGTAAATGTAAATATGTGGCTGTGACTTGGGAAATGCGGCTTATTGGATTTTCCGACCAGTGTAGATCTAAATCGTCCTGTGCATCCGCACAGTTAGTTGCGAACGGTAACTCTTGCAATCTTACATTGCAAGAGTTACCTTCTCAACTACTGCACAGTCTGATCATGATATGCACTGTTCGCGATTCCATCAACAAAATGCCCATTGTGCATCGAACAAGCAATTAAGATAATTATCAGGCTACAAGTGTAATCAGGAGCTACACTGGCCACAAGCAATTACAATTGCTCGGACAACATCGGTTGTCGAATCGTTAGAGGATTTATTCATTTGCATTGAACTGCACATGTAGGTAAAATATGGTAGCCCAAGTTACCTCTGTGAATGTGGTGAAGAACTGGCACCAGATCAGGATATTCGAATTTCAGGACTGAATATGTATAATCTTGTTGCAAATATTCAGTTCTGACTTTGGGATTTTTCTCCCATCCAAATATGGGATTCAACCCTGGTAACCCGGCCTAAAATAACCATATCTGTTGATGGGCCCCTTGTTATAAATGTATACTATTCTATTATGGTGAGGGTTTCTCACTGATCGCAAAAGCAAACCGCTGTTTTCGCACCTTTCTTATGAGACGAGTCATGTGAGTTTATACCATAAAAGACGTGCTTTTTTTCTGAAAAAAATTGCCATGTGATTTTTACCTTAGAAGATGTATGATATCTCATGAAAAATAAGTGGGTGGCAGGTGGGAGCCTGCGATGGGTAATTTAACGATCGGGGATCATCCTTACCGGAATTCCGACTGGATACCTTGTTTGGCCCTCACATACGTCTTTGGAATTTTGTATGTGACAGTTGAATCTGATTATACCCCTTATGTGAGTATTACGATTATTCGTAATCCTATTTTAGGGGAAGGGGCCAAGTGACTTGGTGTGATATGGACCTGGCACCAGGTCGGGTTATTCTAATTTCAGGGCTGACTATAGTTTTCTATATGTAAATATTCCATTCCGAGTTTGGGATGTTCCCCCCAATGCAGCAGGTTAGAACGGGATAGAACCCGTTTTCCCGGCCTTATATGACCTTAGCGGTTGATAGGCCGTTAAACACCAATAAACAAACAAACATTAATAACGTGGAAAGTTGATAACATTTTCATAGCAAATGCATAATTCTATCCCGCATGTGCTGTAAACATTTTGTCAACTCCTATAAGGGGTATAGTATAACCAGATTCAACTCTCAAATACAAGAATGTCAAAAACGTACCTGAGGGCCCAAGCAGGTCTCCAGTCGGGATTCCGTCACGGAAAAATAACGATCGAAAGTCGACAAAATTTTCATAGCAAATGCGGAATAGAATATAATTTTGCATTTGGCATGAACATTTCATCAACTTTACGTAAGACATTGTACGTTTTATAATTCCAGCACAAAAATATTTACACAAGTCCCTAACATTTGATTGGCCCGTAGCAAGTCTGTGTCCAAAATTTATATCCCAGTAAACTCCCACGCCAAACTACTTTCTACAGTGCTGTCAATGTAAACAAATGGCTGCCGTCTGTCAAAATAAACACATTTTCTTGATGAATTTATTTAAAATGCTGGAATTATAAGGAATGATTGGCCTTTTTGTGGAATTTATCGGGGATTTAAACTTGAAAAAGTCGCGGGAATACTGGACGAGGCCTTCCGGCCTTCGTCCAGTATTCCCGCGACTTTTCCAAGTTTATACCCCGATAAATTCCACAAAAAGGCCATTCATTCCTATAGTAAATATTTTTCCTGAGATATCGCACATCTTCTACGGTACAAAATGGCTTGTCTCATATAAACCCAGTGATACACGTACTTGAGTGGATTGCTTGCAGAAAGGAAAATGGATTACATGCTCGAATAGTGGATGGCAGGTGGCAGCATGCGATGGTTAATTTAACGCTCGGGGATTCATCCTTACCGGAATCCCGACCGGAGACCCGGTTTGGCCCTCATGTACGTCTTTGTATACTTGTATGTGATAATTGAATCTGGTTATACCCATTATATGAGTAATACGATTGTTACTTTTAAGGGATGGGTCCAGGCCGTTAAGCACCATTAAATAAATATGTAAGATGCGTGCCAAAATGTATGTTCCTTTTTAAGGACTGACTTTATAGAAAATTATCATTTGTTTCAAAGATAATAGCTTCGTAAATGTTTTGAGTGTACACTACACTGCGCATCGAGTTGCCATCTTAGTATGGACAAACTATCTGTAATTTCACCTCTTGCAGCGTTTGACACCGACAGCTCAGAATTTGACAGAAAAAGTAAAAAAACAAAGTACATTGTGTTCCAATGATATGTGCTATATGTTGTATTTAGACCTAGTCACTACCAAGTCAGAGTTGTTCAGATAGTTAATACATGGTCCGACTCACCCTTAAGAAGCAAACTATTGTTGATACCAATGATACATTTCTATGACGTATGTCATTCATGCAAATAGTGCTTATGTTTACATATATACATATGGTATCTAGGATTTTGTTTTATACTTCATGTATTATATATGATTTGTTGTGTACAGAATAAAAGTTTTTTCTTATGTTTGTCTGTGTTCTAATTGACCTGAATTCGAAACAAAGGCATAGAGAGATAGAGCCTGCTAATCCTAGATACTTTATTGGTACACCACACCCCTTGTTTATACTTCATACCTCGTTGTTACTCGTACTTCATACGGTTTGTCATACCTCGGATTCTTTATATTTCTCCAAAATGTAGTATTTATAATGTGCCAAACGGCACGACGTCTTGACGTTACACATATTACCTGATGTCATCCAGACATAATCGAGCATAAACTTCTGGACCGATTTTCAAATCTAACTTTTGTTTTCTTAGTTTGGTAATTTCCAGTCCATGTGGCTATGTTTCGGATATGATGTTTCGTTTTTTATTCTGCCTCGACCCTCCACCATTTTTATGCCCCAACACGATGGAGGGGGCATTTAGTGTTACCCTTGTCCGTCCGTCCGTCCGTCCGTCACAAAACTTTAACGCTCGGGTAAATGTCTAATAATTTCTTCATCCTTCGACCGATCTGCTTCATATTTCATATACACATTGCTCTAATGGTCCTCCTACCGCCCTGTGCCAAATCCACGTTCGTCCTGCCCCCGCCAAGCCCAGGGTCAAGGTCACATACTTAGTGCTTCGAAAACTTTAACGCTCGGGTAAATATCTTATCATTTCTGTTCCCTGTCACGGATCAGCTTCGTACTTCAAATATGCATTGCTCTAATGGTCCTCTACTGCCCTGTGCCAAATTCACGTTCGTCCTGCCCCCGCCAAGCCCAGGGTCAAGGTCACATACTTGGTGCTTCAAAAACTTTAACGCTCGGGTAAATATCTTATAATTTCTGTTCCCTGTCACGGATCAGCTTCATACTTCATATATGCATTGTTCTAATGGACATCGACTGCCCTGTGCCAAATCCACGTTCGTCCTGCCCCCGCCAAGGCCAAGGTCAAGGTCACACATACTTGGTGCTTCAAAAACTTTAACGCTCGGGTAAATATCTGATAATTTCTGTTCCCTTTCACGGATCAGCTTCATACTTCATATACGCATTGCTTTAATGGTCCTCTACTGCCGTGTGCCAAATCCACGTTCGTCCTTCTCCCACCAAGCCCAGGGTCACGGTCACATACTTGGTGCTTCAAAAACTTTAACGCTCAGGTAAAAATAAATTTTGACTTGGAATTTGGCCTCATTTATTATCAAAGCGATATGTGGGGCATCCGTGTTCTATGAACACATTTTCTAGTTTATTCAGTTTATTGACTGGCTTGACAGTTAATATGGGCTCATATTACCCGTCAAGCTGACCAATCAAAACGCGATAAATTCATCTGCGGTATGACGACTATATATATTGCTTGCTATAAGCATGACTAGTATTAGGATAGACCGGCAACCCACGGGAACGTGCGGTATGGCGAAGCAATGTCACCAGTCGACGATCCATAAGAATGAATAAAATTCAACAAAAATACCAGCCTATAGAGG
The DNA here is from genome assembly GCA_029237695.1 of Conchocele bisecta. NCBI lineage: Eukaryota > Metazoa > Mollusca > Bivalvia > Lucinida > Thyasiridae > Conchocele > Conchocele bisecta. Next base: position 43,173,850 of record CM055271.1, on the reverse strand, counting down.
CAAGTTATTGCAAACACGGACCTGAAAGTAATCACGCAAATACCAATTAACGCGTCGGAGAAGGTGCGTGAAAACGCCAACCTATGCCAATATCATAATTAACAACACTCTGTTTTTCAGCCTAGTGTAAATAATATGCATGCTTATCAAAGCCACGAAGCGTGCCTGATCATGACAAGAGCCGCAAGCACATAGCCCGGCCACACAGGGTACACATCAGCTAGCTACATAATGATTATATTACAGGTATAAAGACAATGTAAATACTTATGGCAAAATAAAGGCTAAACGCCCTCAACAACTAATTAAAAACAGCCAGGCCGGATGTGTCTGCAGCCACAAAAATATGAACGACAACATGGCCACGTCATTCGAACGCGCCTACAGTACAGCCACCTAATACAAATAGCAAATTCCACATCTTAGCTAAGCATTAGTACTATGGCGAACAGAGAATATCACAGCATACGAAAACACCCGATCAAAATGGAAAGCATAGCATCATTATGGGAAGAGGGTGGGGTCAACGTGATATATAGGCTTAGTAGCCTGTATGGAACACAGTTCCCGGCAGCAACATGGTAACCCTAGGAAAACAATGAAATGAAAGAAAAACTTTCCACACAGGGTACCTAACTGCCAACACGCCAGCTAGTCAAGTATAATATTACAGCCCTCACCCTTCCCCCATCACAGACCCAACATTTAGGTTAAGTATGTATATGGGTGTACATGTACATGGATATGTATGCATGTACGTGTGTGGATATATATATATATATGTATTGGTGTGTATATGTGTGGATATATATGTGCATGTACATTTATATATATAGCTTGGATAATGGAAAACATCACAAAAACATGGCGTGGTCCACCGTTGTTGAATCTTATATGTCACAGAAACTAATATATCATATATTCGTGCGAATGCGTCACACATTTCGGTGAATACTGGCCGAATTCGGCCGAATACATCACAAACCGAAAATCTCACCCAAATATTTTCACTTTTTAGTATAAACGAATTTCACACAATCGCAAATTTCAAACTTGACCGAATATGGTCATATCATTATCAAATCGAATGTATCGACAAGACGATCACTTTGGAGCATTTATTGTTGAAATCTGATCATTACGTAATCCAAGATGACCGCCGAAAGGTCAAAAGGTCATTATTTTATTAGATATTTCAAACGTCCTATTTTCATGAACCGCCGGACTGATATTGAACAAACTTCACAGTCATGGTCCGTGGGTGAAGACTTTTCATATTTGTTAAAATGGAGATCATCGCATAAACCAAAATGGCCGCTGTCAAAAAGTATGTCAAATTATTAAAAAAACTTCTCACGAACCGCCAGGCGGATTTCGATGACACTTGGTAGGAATGATCGATAGTTAACTCTGTGTCAGATTTGTTCAAATGGTGGCCCCTTGGTCAAGAAAGGGCGGGCGGGAGGGGTCAAGTTGGGGTCAACTTTCAGATTTTACCGTTTATGGTCATGTCATATACATGTATCAACTCAATGGTATCGACAAGACGATCACTCTGGAGAAGTTTTGGTCGACATCGGATGATTACATAATTTAAGATGACCGCCCGCCGAAAGTTTATTCGTGATTTCAAGCGTGTTTTCCTTGTGCATCAGACTGTCTGTTATATTTACCATTTATTCATATTTGTTCTGCATCACATTTGTTAATGCTGTTTTATAAGCATTATACTGTTTACATTGTTCTTAATTTTTATGTTTCAAGGCAACTATTACTATGGTGGACAGAACAATTTTGATGGTTTATATACATGTAATAGACATTCTGGACCATTTATGACTTACTATATAATTTGGATAATAATTTCAGGTGAGCGAAGCAGGCCCATTTGGGCATCTTGTTATATTATTGTTTAATTCTCCTTGTCTGTGATATAGAGTCCATCGCATGAAATGTAATAGAAACCAAATATAAAACATTATGTTACAAATTGTTAACCGATGGTCAGTTTCGCCTGTTCAATATTTACATGTCCAATCACACTTTACATATAATAATAATGTTCCAATCATTTGGTGTACTATTTAGATGATTACAATGAGATCAGCTTTAGATTGTAAAATCATATTTTTATCATCAGTCAATGTATATTCCCGCACCACTCCCCTCCAGGGGAGTAGCGGGGCTTTTCTAACCGGGGAATACTGAGCATACACCGGGCTTTAACCGCCGATGATGTCCCGCATTGCGGTGACATTACAGGTTCTTTAAACTGTTGCTAACCGGAAACATTACTGGATTTAACAACATAATTATTTAAAGCCCCTCTATTTATCGGGGGGTGGGGCGATGCGGGGGGGCGGGGAGGGGGGGGGGTGTGGTGTGTTGACGGGTATTTAGTACTATTTACAAATTGGTCATACACTGGTCGTTACTGACCTGTATACCAAGTTTGAGGATCCTATGTCAAGATTATTTAGAGCGCAAACCAAATCGCTAACAGACGGACAGACGATAAGCGCCATAACATGATACGCCCCTAGTGAGTGCTGTCTGAAATCAGCTGGAATAGCTCAGTGGGTAGAGCATCGGACACCTGATCGGGAGACCCCGAGTTAGAATCCCGCCACTGGTCGATTCGGTGTGTCCTTGGGCAAGACAAGACACATTCGTGATAGCCTAGTCCTATCGGACGGGGACTTAAATAGCCGGTATCGACATGCAAGGTCATCGAGCCAGTGCCGTCGTTATTTAAATCAAAGCATTTACATTTATCTTGTCTGCATGCGTGGCATGACTTTTAATTAACACGGCGAATATTCCTGCTCTATTCTGTTTTATTTGATCGCACTGTTATATTCCCCATTCGAATGTTCATGTTACATATTCGTCTGGACAATATTTTTGTTCCGAGTTTTTGTAACATGTGACACATTCGATTTTTGTTGCAAGGGGTAGTGATGCCAAATGTAAACGTCACACATTTGTGTGATGTATTCGTACGTATTCTTCACCATGTGTGAGGCATTCACACGAATATATCGCACGTGTGATATATTCGTTTTCTGTGACATATACGGTTCAACACACCGTTGTCCATAACTAACAAAGTCACAAGGGGATGCACCACACCACACACAGCATCTAGTCCCCGGGATGAAATCTAAAACAGACTACCTGAGCCGGACTGCCTGTTTCCAAACCCGGCCGTGGAACGTGGGTGCGCCTGGATAATGGACGCTTGGGTGCCGAATCTAGTTACATGGTGCGCTCCGTTGGGCGTGCTCGGATTGACGACATCGTTGGCGGCGGGCTCGGGGTGGGCCTGAGGACAAGGAACCCACGGGTCTCTTCAGCGGTGAAGCCGGCGGACTCTCTTCACACCACCTAACCTCACTCTACAACAACAACGACGGCGGCTTACCAGTCCTTTATTTGCCAACATAAGATCACTATATACGAAACATAAATAGAACCGCAAACAAAAGTACCCAACAATAGGGCCACATGCGGGCCTCACCACTTAATTCAGAAAATTGTTTGTATGTTGTGGCGGCCGTGCACCGGATTACTGCGCGAAATTAGGTCACCAATTTGGTGGCCGCCAGCAGTAATCAAAATTGCTCATTTGTCTCTGGGGCCCTAAGCCCGTGAACTGGTTATACACAGATTACACAGATTGCACAGATTCAAAATTCCTAATTTCCATTCGGCCCAAGTTTTTATTTCCGCCTTTTGCGGACGGCGTGCAAGTCCATAGAGACTGTGCGGTCGTTAAACGACTGGCACTGTCTCTATGGACTTGCACGCCGTCTGCAAAATAAGATGATTAGTATTCCACACTCTAACGGCGACCTTGGACTGAGCAGGTCGGTAATTATCTCAAGGTTTTAACTGTTGGAAATTAACTTATATTTACATTATGTTTATTCTTATTCACTGGATTGTTACTTCTGGATTTGCGAAAAGGTAGGTCGAGGCTGGGGTGGGCTTGTGGTGGGCGATTTTTCGGCTGGAATTTATCTAATGTAGACTAGTTGCTAGGGCATCTTTAGCTCACCTGAGCGAAGCTCATGTGAGCTATTGTTACGCAATGTGTCCGTCCGTCGTCCGTCCGTCCGTGAACATTTTCAAACGTTTTCTCCTCGGTAAAAATTGGGCATATAGTCACCAAACTTCATGGTCATAGTCCTTAGGTAGGGGGATTACAAAATTGTTAAAATGATGTTATTACGTAATCCAAGATGGCCGCCGTCTAAAAATAGCACACATTCTTCAAAACTCTTCTTCTGAAGAATCGCCAACTCGCTTTCGACAAAACTTGGTAGGAATGATGGATGTACAATGCTCTTTCAAAGTTGTTAAAATGGTGACCCCGGTGTCAAAAATGGGCGTGGCCCGTTGGGTCAAATTATTGTTAAATTTTATTTTTGACCGAATATGGTCATGTCATATATCAAATCGAAGGTATCAACGAGGCGACCACTCTGGTGCATTTTTTTGTCGAAATCGGATGGTTATGTCATCCAAGATGGCCGCCGAAAGGTCAAAAGGTCGTTCTTTTATTAGAGATTTCAAAATTCGTCTTCACATGAACCGCTTGGCCCATGGTAGCAAAACTTCAAAGTTATGGTCCATGGGTGAAACCTTTTCAGATTTGTTAAAATGGAGGTCATCGCTAATCCAAGATGGCCGCCGTCTAAAAATAGCATACATTCTTAAAACATCTTCTTCTCATGAACCGCTGGCCGGATTTCGACGAAACTTGGTAGGAATGATCGATGTACAATGCTCTTTCAAAGTTGTTAAGATGGTAATCCCGGGGTCAAAAATGGGCGTGGCCCGTCGGGTCAAATTGGGGTCAAATTTTATTTTTGACCGATTATGGCCATGTCTATATCAAATCGAAGGTATCAAAGAGGTGATCGCTCTAGTACATTTTTTTGCCGAAATTGGATGGTCATGTCATCCAAGATGGCCGCTGAAAGGTCAAAAGGTCGTTCTTTTGATAAATATTTCAAATGTTTCGTTCTCATGAACCGCTTGGCCGATATTGGCCAAACTTCACGGTAATGGTTATTGGGTCAAGCCTTTTCATTTTTTTTAAATGGTGGTCATCGCGAAGTCAAAGATGGCCACTGTTGAAAAGTAATTCAAATTCTTATAAAATCTTCTCGCGAATTGAAGGCCGAATTTTTACGAAACTTGGTATGAATGATCGGTAGTTAACGTGGTTCAGATTTGTTCAAATGGTGGACCCCCCCGGGTCAAAATGGCGGGGCAGGAGGGGTCAAGTAGGGTGTCAAATGTCACATTTGACCGAATATGGTCATGCCATATATCAAATCGAAGGTATCGACGAAACGGTCACTCTGGAGCTTTTTTTTGTCGAAATCAGGTAATTACGTCATCCGAGATAGCCGCCGAAAGGTCAAAATGTCGTTCTTTTAATAAAGATTTCAAACGTCTTGTTCTCGTGAACCACTTGGCCAATATTGGCCAAACTTCACAGCAATGGTTATTGGTTCAAGCATTTTCATTTCTGTTAAAATAATGGTCATCGCGAAATCCAAGATGGCCGCCGTTGAAAAGTAGGTTAAATTATCAAAAAATCTTCTTCTCACGAACCGCCGGGCCGATTTAGACAAAGCTTGATATGAATGATCGATAGTTAACGATGTTTCAGATACCTTCAAATGGTGGCCCCGGGTTAAAAAATGGGCAGGGCAGGAGGGGTCAAGTTGGGGTCAAATTTCACATTTGACCGAATATGGTCATGTCATATATCTGGACGAAACGATCACTTAGGAGCATTTTTTGTCGAAATCAAGATTACATCATCAAGATGGCCGCCGAAAGAATCAAAGGTCGTTCTTTTATTAGAGATTTCAAACGTCTTCTTCATACAAAACTGCTTGCCATTGGTAGCACTTCGCAGTTATGGCTCCACTTCGGCATTATGGTTTATTGGTAAAGCATTTCAGTTTTGTTAAAATGGCGGTCTCGTTAATCCAAGAGGCGGCCGTCTAAAAATCAACACAATTAAAAAAAATCTTCTCCAGACCACCCAGATATTTCTGAAACATATCGATGTCAATGCTTTTTCAAATTTGTTAAAAATGGTACCCCTGTCATGGGGTCAAATAGGGCTAACATTTCATTTTTGGAGGTATCTTATAATATATAAAATCAAAGGTATTGATGAGGCGATCGAGTGGTCTATCGATCGGATGATAACATCATCCAAGATGGCCGCCGACTTCCAAAAGATCGTTCTTTTATTTAATAGGAGATTTCAAATGTCTTCTCATACAAACCGCTTGGCCTTGGTGGCCACTTCGAGTTCGGTTAATTGGTAAAGCATTTTCGTTTTGTTAAAATGGCGGTCGCGTTAATCCAAGATGGCCGCCGTCTAAAAAATAGCATAAATTAAAAGGTCTTCACGAACAGACCGTTTCGATGAAACTGACAGGAATGAGCGATGTTCAATGTTTTTCAAAGCTGTTAAAACGGACCTGGGTCAAAAATGGGCATGGCCCGGCTGTCAAATAGGGGTCAACTTTTTTACGGAATATGGTTATATAATACATAAAATCTAAGGATTGCAATAAAAAGTAGGCTGGAAACATCCTGTCGTGGTCTCCAAACCTCTCAAAGTTGTGTAAGATATATCTGTACATATCGCGAGACAACTCCTACCCTGGTGACTTCTCATGTTTGTTGCATTGACATTTTGTGCCTGTCATGTGCTTATTTTGATGTATATGTAGTGACAACTTTACATACCAGTATTTGCTTTATTTTTGTGACATTGCACATGTGAGCGATATAGGGCCATCATGGCCCTCTTGTTTGTTCTTATTATTCATATCTTAGTGTTCTGAGTGGTTGATTGTGACACCTTGTGGATCTGCCTGGCCTCACGGTAGGGCAGTTGACTACTTGGTGCATCCCACTGCCACTTATAGAACACAACCCATACGTGTAGCCCTTCTGCGACTCGGACTGGTTTGTGGTGACACCCGTGTGGCTCTGCCTGACTGCCGATATAGCGGATAAGCCGGGCGGATGGACCTATCTATGTGTATCCCGCGGCCGTTACTGGGTTCTGGATTGAATATGCACATGGGCGAGATATATATATCATCAACGTATTATTATTATCTGGTGTGTAGTCGTACTGCGGCCAGTTCGCACCAGTGGGACAGGCGACGTGTTAACACATGGGGTTACGTGGACACTACGGGAAGCAGAGGTGTTCAAGTCCCTGCCACGTTAGGCCAGGATGTCCAGGCAACTCAGTTATCACACTTTCTTATGAAAGTAAGCCATACATAACAAGTCCAACCAAAACAGCAAGTTAGCTGAAGCTCAGCCGAATTTTCTGCTTCTGGCCCCGGCCTGCCTTAGAGCTGTCTGGATGTGGCAACTATGTGGACGAAAATAGCCCGTGTTTTACCAACTATATGGCACCAACTTGCGTGTCGAGTGCCGCCAGGGGTGGATTGGTTCTACATGGGACCCGTTTTGCTCTGCATCACCGGTGTCAGGTTCTACCCAGTTACCCCCTCTCTTCTTCCGCCTCCCGTGCAACGGGACACTGCGCCGAATTACAGGACCGTATTGGACCTAAGCAGTGTCCCATTTCGCCACACAATTATACACATCTGTCCGCCTTGCACCAACATAATTATATCACATAGAACACTTCAAAATACGGCCTTTTTGGACTTATATGTCCGGGTATGGAAGGTCTACGAGCCAATTCCCACCCTTAAATATAAGCTGAATGAACGACTAGTATTCCATTGATGGAATGACGAACAGTGCAGATCTTTATCAGACTGTTCAGCTCCATAAGCCCAATTTCCCAGTCACAGCCACATACAGAAATAGAGGGTCATTGCACATGGGCCTTGTTATCACTCGGATAATTACGCACACTCAATTACAATCTGTAACGCAGATACCAATTTATGCTGATCAGCAAGCTGAGAGAATCATCGACTGATAAGTGTATTTGAATGGAGAACTACTGTTGCATATGAGTGATTGTATAGTTTTCCAGTATGTATCAACACCTTGCAAACACGTTTAAACATGTTTCTTCGTTGCGTATCGTAGATTAGCGTTGCGCAAAGACTTCAAAGTTTATAGGTAATTCCCGGGATAACGTGCTTCAGTTATTATTTTTGGCGCCATGTTTTATCGACGCTTGCTGCAAGATAACTCCGGAGGGCTTGTCCCGATAAGACAGTTAGTCATTGCTTGTCTGCTCTTTGATCGTGAGTTATGACTATTGTGATTCTAAAGATTATTATGGTCAGAGGGTGATCGAATATGTCCCGTGGATTTGCCACGAGTCTGCATGGTCTACACCTCAATGATAATGTAGATATAACTATAAGTATGTGTAGCGTTGTCTGTTGGTGTTATACAGTGACGCCGATGTAAGCAGCATTAGACAATCATAACGATGCTATAAGATACGTGTATTCGCATTTTCTGTAGCTCTGTACATGTTGTAATCTGGTAATAGACGTGTAATATCCACGGCACTTGAGTTTTTGCATGCGCCGTAAATTACACAAGGTAGACGTGATTGATAGAAGTCGTATATGTTTTGGTGAACATATTTATTTACATAAAATTGAGTTTATAATAAAATAAATCCAAATGGGCATTTTGTATGAAGCTATCAATTTGCGACCTGTCTATCTCCTGATTTGCCAGCACACACCTGCATCCTGACCATGCTGACATGGAACTGTTTCACTGATTAATAAACGTGGTAGGTTCTGCTGTCAGACTGCGTATATAATATGTATGGTCGCATGGGCAGCGCTAAACCAGTTTCCGCACAGGCTGATCAGGATCTACACTGCCGCCTAATGTATCTAACACGCAAGCGAATGAAGATCTGCAAACTGTTCCAACTGTAGTATAGTCCCTTTTCTTATCCGGAGGACCCGTATGTGATACACGATCTGATATCCGGGCTGGCTGATTGGCTGATCGAATTGCGGACAGTGAAGCTGGTGAAGTGTATAGACTGGTCCGAATGGCCTGTGGCACTGGCTGGTCTCGGTATACACATGCATAACCATTTTGTCGGGATCGTACATGTATCGTGGTAGAAACCATGCTATGATCATGGTGATAAAGTTAGTTTGACATTTTAATCGTCCCGCAGGGATACGAGGCTGGAGGCAGGATAAACGACTCTCGTATTTCACAGACTCCCTACGCCAGTATAGTCTCGCTTTCCACGTTCAATAGTGATACATACAATAGTAAGTTAAAGTTGTAGTAGTAGTATCTTAAGTAGCTTTACAGGCAAAAGGGATCTTACAATAAATATATATTTTCAATAAATAAGTCGTGTAGATCATGTGCATTCTACATATTTCTACGCTAGATCACTGGTCAATAACATGCATTATGTTCCACCTCGTTATCATTGTTTATCATGTCTATCAAATACATCGTGTACATGTAGCAGTAACATCAGTCATGAACAGTCGGGCGCTTTTCGCTCAATACTAGAGCATTGGTCGATAGCGGTTTATAATCGATAGTATCGATAGGAACAACAAGAGGTAAAAACCTATTTTTTAGGAAAAACTCTGGAAACCTGTCCGAAAAGTCAATACCAGTTCGCTTGAATGCCGGGCCTCATTCGTGTAAATGCATATTGTTCTGTAGAACATAACACCATGTAATACGTGGTAGTATATCAGACTTAAACAAATATTGCTCAAAAGCAGCCAATTTTCCTTACGAATTGAGAAAAAGTATCTATGTCTAGCATATACATATGCACACATATAAGTATATACACACTTACATGAATATACTGATACACGAATATGTATAAACGATTTGCTTATAAAAACTAGAAAATGTGTTCATAGAACACCACCGATGACCACATATCGCTTTGATAATAAATGAGGCCAAGTTCCAAGTCAAATTATTTTTTTACTTTAGCGTTTAAATTTTTGAAGCACCAAGTATGTGACCTTGACACTGGCGGGGGCAGCGAGAAAGTGGATTTGGCACAGGGCAGTAGAGGACCATTAGAGCAATGTGTATATTAAGTATGAAGCTGATCCGTGAAAGGGTAACATAAATTATAAGATATTTACACGAGCGTTGTTTTTAAAGTTTTTTGAAGCACCAAGTATGTGACCTTGACCCTGGGCTTGGCGGGGGCAGGACAAACGTGGATTTGGCACAGGGCGGTAGAGGACAATTAGAGCAATGCGTATATTAAGGCTTTAGTGACGTCTCGGCCCTAAGAAAAGTCGGCCCTACGACACCTGGGCCACAGACACCTCGGCCCCAGACACCTCGGCCCTAAGACACATCGGCCCCAATATTTTTGTTTATGTTTCGTTTTATATCGTTTTATGGTTAACAAAATTATACTAAATAAGATAAAAGCGTATATTAATGTATATATATTGTTTATATGTAGTAATAAACGAAGAAAAGTGGATGTGGCTAACGAATATTACCTATGCTAACATGTTTCTCTTTGATACATTGATGTCATCATACACATTGTCATGGAGTTTGAGTTTTTCACAAGATAACACTAGTATATTTTCATATTTATTAACATAATATCGTAAATGGGCAAAACAAACACAAAATAACGGAATGTTAAAGTTTCGATGTGAATGTATGCTATCCTCAAACTATTATTTTTTTTGTGGCTAAGTGCGTTATTTATAATTATTCAACCACCAATATTATTGGATTAATTGGATTATTTAGATTGTTTACTGCACCAATATTATTGGATTAATAAAATTACTGATTGTTTACTGCTTGTTACTGAGTGTTTATTAATTATTTACTGCGTATTACTAAAATTGATTCAGCAACATTTCATCAAATACTTAAATTAATTATAAAATATCACAATTTCCTCCAATTGTCCAACCCCAATTCATCAACACCCCAATTACGATTGGATGATATTGGGTTCAATGGAGTTGAAGGGTGTTGGTGTTGTAACTTCCCCCCCCCCCCAACCTTTATCTCCCAGTTTTAACCTAAATTTATTCCAATCAGTATTCTCAATCTTGGGAAGGGTGGTTCGCGCCTTAGTTCTAATAGTATTTTTTAAATCCTCATATCGAGACATCTCCTCCACCACCGACTCAAATTCTGCGTCCGATATATTGTTATAAGCCGACGCTTTGGACACGATAACGTCAATGGTATTTTTCTTAGACCTCGCGAGAACCGATATTCTGTCGTGCTTTCTACTTTTATTTTTGAATTTTCTCACCACTACTCTAAATGCCATACACAGCAGTCCCGCCCCAGCGGCTACACCACTCAAACCCGCGGCAATAGGAATTGCCACGACCGTAGACAACAATGCAGCGGTTCCGGCCCCACCCAGTATAGAAACGGATGATAACAAGGTGCTCACCCCCTCCTCCTTTTTAGCATTTACCCTCCGAGTGTCCCCCTCTTGTTTTAGAATATGTTATATCTCGACGATATTTTCCAACCTGAAGTTTGACGGGGTCATATCCACCAATTCCAATGGTCCAACATCCATTCGCGGATTGGTGGTATTGGCTGTTGAAACATGATCGGCAGATTTTCGTTGTAGGTTCAACCGCACATGTGCAGTTAAATGTTCACTCGTCATAAATCAAGTTAAATTAATAATGTTACAATAGTGAAAGAACTCGCTGGGTCAGCGAGTTTCGTACCAAAGTTAATAACACTACCTTCGAAAAGTCTAATTGGATCGTCACCGGCGAACAAAACCACCGCTGAACTCTGTCCAGCGAGTTTAGTGACTCCAATCGCCCGTTCATCCCCATCCAGTACGAAATTTACGATGACCGCGCCTGCAGGTTTACCATTAGAATTAACCGAGCAGACCGCCATTTGTCGAACCGTCCCGGACGCTGCCAGGGCATATCCCCAATATATATTGCTCGCTTTGGCACCGAAAGAATATTCATAGATCCCCTCATTCAATGGGCCCTGCTTCTCAGCCCAAACTGTGATGATAGGCTTTATGCGGCTTAATAGCTTAAACTGTTCTACAGATGTGTCAAACAATGCGGTAAGCTTCATGGTAGCGGTATGGGCATCAACACGAACCTTTTCAGAGGTATCCTCAATCGCTTTGTGAGCGTCTCTACGAACACGTTTCAGTTTATCGGAAACTTCCATAAACTCTGTATGGGCTTCTTCCCGAAATTCGGTTATTTTCCCTTCTAGTTTGTTTAGTTTTGTAAGTGTTTCTTCACGACTTTGTGTAGTTACAGCCAGGGCCTCTTCCCGAAATTCGGTTATTTTTCCTTCTAGTTTGTTTAGTTCTGTATGTGTTTCTTCACGACTTTGTGTTGTCACAGCCAGGGCATATACTCTAAGTTGTGATAGTAGACTCTTATGAATCTTGTCCGTGGCCGCCGATATAGTTCTATTGATCAGTGATAAGGCCTCAACACGAACCTTCTCAGAGGTATCCTCAATCGCTTTGTGAGCGTTATTCGGTTATTTTCCCGCCTAGTTCCGTAGGTGCTGCATGATCCTCTTCCCCAACTTGGATTATTTTTCAGCCGAGATCCTTAAGTCTTGTATGTGACTCTTCGCGAACTTGTGCAGTCGCCGTCAGGACGTCTACTCTATGTTGTGCTATACTCCTGCGAATCGCGTTTGTGGCCTCCGATATTGTCGTATCGATCAAGGCCTTTGTTTTTTCCGGTAGTTAAAAAATCACCTGTGGGGTTGGATCCGGAGTCCCCGTCGGAAACATCATTGTTACTCAGATTCTTTGAATTTATATCTGTCACCCAATCGCGATTGGAATTGGAAGAACTACCTGGTCCGTACATACTCATAATGTTGGTTGTTATAACATAAGGAATACTTGAGTCTAATTCTAATTTTCTTAAAATTAATTAATTTGAAATTTCTAGGACGACCGAAATCAGGTAATAGTTCTTCAACTCTCTCTTGATCATCAAGAATAGAGACCCTAAATTCGTGGATATGTCCCGATTCCAAAACTTTCATCTCGGGGCATGGGAAGTCTAAGGCCACAGTCTCCCCAAAGAAACAATCACTGGCTTGCACGGTTTTCAGTAATGTGCTGGGAGATCCGTTTACCGTGTTGTACGATGTGTTCACCCGACTGTGAAGGTGATTGATCTGAGGCCTACCCGGCGTTTTCCGCAGCAGTTGTCGGTTGACTTCTGAAGTTCACAACTCTCTTTTTGAACATTAGTGATAGTAGCAAACATAATAATATCTTTCAATAGATACCAAAGCATTTAGCTTTAAATATAATGCAAAGTACGCGGTCGGAGGTGTATACACACAAAAGAACACAATTGGTGGGCTTGTGCATCCCCAAATAAGAGTCAGTTTTGGCCTGGGTTTCAACACCAATTTCCCTAACATGTTTGAAAAGTACAGACTTTCTAAAACCATTACACAGGATGTCACAACAAACTGGAACAACAACCCTATGCAGAACCAACTAAATTTTGCCGTGTGGTGTGCCACAACCGTTCACCATTCAGAAACACGGTAAATTGGTCGGAAAACAATTTTAATAACTCCAACATGACATTCGGGGCTGAAGTGGCTAGAGGGCACACGTGTGATTCCAGATACTGTACATGGTTATCACCATCAAAGGCTCATGTAAAGTATATTTTACAAGACAGAAGCGTGCAGAAGGGTATAGAAACCTTTATATTGGACGACGGTCTAGGGTTTACGCAGGCCGGTGTTAACCGCCTCAACGACTCCATTTGCACATACGTCTGGGCCATCCTCAGCGCACACGCGCAGTTCTATACTGATGCAGCCTCCAAACGAGCTGCTCTTTCATCCCACAACGACCGCAGGCGTTCGGTGATCCGCTCGGTAGATTCTCTATCGTCACGGACTTCCCCAAGTTTTCTTTCTTCCAGCGCGATATGTTCATTCAGCGCCGAGAGTTTGGAGAGGTTATGGACCAATTCGCCCCGGACTGTTTGCATAGCCCTATCGAGGCCCCGGAGTTCGCGAAGAGGTAACGGCGCGTCATCCATCGTGCTGAGTATTCCATCTATCTCGCTTTTGATAAGCTCCATTGTGCGAATAGCTACACGAGGGATCTCGCTGAGCTCGACAGTTTCTATAGCGGCGGCCGTCTTTGCCATCGTTTCGTCGGTAGAATGTAGGGCCTCTACAGCGCGGGCCGGCATAATTTTTTTACCCCTCTTCCAATCTACGAATCCTAGTTCGCTCCTTACGATTTCGCCACCGCCCCGATTTCCGGCAATGGTGCTCAGCGCTAGGGGTTTTCCGGTCCTCATGTTGACGATCGGGATATTTGATGCTTTTAGTCGCAACCTACACGTCAGATCCAATTCGAACTTGGAGTAGTCGCGGGCGAGAGATGGGATCGCATCTTTTTCTGCCAAACTGTTGTAGTAGTCGTTTACAGCCGACTCGAGTAAATCCCGACTTAGACCAACGCTGCTGGTAGCGCCACCTATTTCCTCACCGAGTGGATCCCCTATCGCGTCTACGAAGGGTGTTTCGTAATCGGCATCACCATAGAGATAGTCATCTAAGACATCATCATCGTCGGGGTCATCGTCTCGGTCGCGGTCGAATTTGCCAATATCGTCCATCTTTAACGATGTATTAAAGAAGAAACCATACGTGTTTAATAGAGTATTTAAATATGTCTTCGAGTCAATACGGTGTCAAACACAATCCATACCGCAGACTGCGGGAGCCCCTCGGGGCGAAAGGCGTGAGACAGAGCGTCGTTATTACGAACAACCCATCGACGATCGACCAGAACCAGCAGCTCTTGGCCCGCTTCCCCAACGTCGGAGCTAGCGACGTCATTGTGCCGGGGACTGTTCGCCTCGCTTTCACTATTTCGCTGAGTCACATGCCTTACTATCAGAGCGCTTTGGCTGACCGCCTCGAATACGAACTAACGTTCAACGACTACGGCCGAGTTCTCATAGCCACCGACATGGCATCGACGTATACGATCGATAATGTTTCGTTGGAGTACGACATGGTCACGATGCCCGAACTCGCGCGATCGATCAGATCCCAGTACGCCGGGCGCGTTGCCATACTTTACGACCGAGTTCTTCGCCACCGCAAGATGACGAAAGACAAAAGCGACACATTGTGGAATATTAATGTCAACGTACCCGCCCGCTCGATGAACGGTATACTGATGCTGTTTTCGAGGAGGCTCGGTTAACGCGCTCGGGGCTAGAAAAAACGATAAATTCTATAACCCCAAATCACGAAGGTCGAGGTGACGATCGAGGGAATCCCCAATCAATTATACAGCCAGGGATTTCGCGCACACCAGCAGTGGGACGAAGCCAGAAAGCAGTTTGCTGCAGGCTCTAAGCGCTCCCCGGAGGTTGCCGCGGTTGCCAACGACCTGCAGCTCTAGGACGTCTCCCTCGCGCAGTTCCTGACTACTGAATACGCGTTATGGCGAGACATGCGAGCCAGCGACGACGACCAAATGCACGGTAGCGGACGTCAAGTTGAGGACGCTAGCGTGGGTGTGACGATCCAGATAACGAAAGAGGCGGACGGAGCTGGGCCATTGAACGTGTACTTATATATAATCACAGACGCGCAACTCAACATCGAAGATGGCCGATACGTCTCAGCAATCTACTGAAAATAAAAATAAAGTTTGTGATGCCCACTCTGCCATAATATGTGGGCAGACAGGATGCGGAAAAACGGTTTTCATCCTAGACTTGCTCGAGGGCTCCTACCGCGATGCCTTTCGTCACATTGTGATCCTGTGTCCCACTGTGCGGTACAACGAGACTTATCAGCGGCGCCCGTGGATATGGACAGACCCTGAGGTATACGTCGTTGACCCCGGCGACAGGCTTCACGATTGGCTGCGTGGTTTATACCAAAGATTCCAGGGTGAGTCCACCCTATACGTGATTGACGACTGCTCGGCAAAGGCGGCGATGACCAAAAAGAAGGACATGCTCTCTGAGCTCGCATTTTCTGGCCGCCATGCGGGGCAAAGCGTATGGATCTCCACTCGAAAGTAAAACGCCGTCCTCAAGGATCTGCGCGAGCAAACGAAATGGGTCGCCCTCTTCCACTGCAAGGACCGAGACTCATTCGATGACTGTCTTCGAGAGAACGACGTTATCCCAACGCGCGAGGAGCGTCTGGAGGTTCGACAGATGCTTTCGGAAACTAAGCACGCCAAGCTTCTGTTAACCTACTGCTTACGAAGTTATCAATTAATTACTGAGCAATTACTTAACGCTCGTTATCGCTTCGTAGTAACTGCTGAGTAAATAACTTAACAATGATGCATGATGAACAAATGTTGAACAAATGCTGAACAATGGTTAACAATGTTAAGATTGTTTTGCTCCGCTGCGAGCTTTGTTGCGAGCATAACGGTGATCATAAGTATCGGGTGGTGCGCTTGGCAATATGTTAGACTTATGAGGTTAGTTAGAATAGTACTAATTATTAAAAATAAAATAATGAACAGCGACGAACTTCTCGATCAGCTAATGGAAGAGACAGTCGTGTTGAATGCCGACACGACATCTTTCCCAAAATAAACTGTAGGAATCGGCACGACTGCCGACACGACTGTCGATACGGCTGCCGGCACGGTCCTGAAAGAAAATGAAAACGCGACGCGACGCGAGCGGCTAGCTGCGCTGGTTGCTGAGGGACAATCGGAGTGGTATTTCGGTAGGCGTCTCTCAGTTTGTCACGTGGACAAGATGTCAGATGCGGAGGTCGATAAAATGTATGCGCGATGCGAATCTAAATTGGGGACAGAGATGACGAAAACTCTTGGGGCGGCGGCTATTCATTTGTACGCTACCGCTGTTAGTACACTTCTCCCTATACCAAACACCGCGGTATTGATTGGCGATTTAGAGACTGATCCTTTTGTAGAGGTGGGTGGCCGGCGATCTCCCGCGACCGTGTTTCTGTTTCACGGATGTTACTGGCACGGGTGTCCGAGGCATTGCGGGAGAGGTAACGCGAGCTCGCTGTACAGGAGGACGAAAGTCCAAGACGCCAAGATAAGGAAGGCTGGTTACGAGCTGGTAGTGATGTGGGAGTGCGAGTGGTTGCATGAGGTGAATACCCACTATCCACAATCGCCGCGCGAGGAGGAGACGACTCTGTACCCTCATCAGATAGTCTACGACTTCGAGGCGTATCTCGAGAAGTCAAAAACCACGCGACCCACCAAAGACCTGACCTTCGAGGTCGAGCACGTCCCTATGTCAGTGTCGTTGGGGGATACGATGCACGAGGGGATCACCCACATCTGCGAACGAGACCCCGACACTCTGGTCGAGAAGTTCGTGACCGAGCTGCAGAGGAGAGGTAAAGTCATCAGGGAGGGGGTTAGGAAGAAGTATTTACAGACCGACATAGATATGCTGTCGAAACCTCAGCGAGAGAAGATCGTCTCGTGGATCGACCAAGTCCCGGTGGTGGGGTTCAACTGCAGCAGGTACGACCTGAACCTCATCAAGCGGTACCTTGTCGAGAAGTTGGCGGCCACCGTGAATAAGGTGATGGTCGGAAAGAGAGCCAACACGACGATGTTTCTGTTTACCCCGGAGTTTAGATTTCTCGACATAATCCAGTATCTAGGACCCGGTACCACGTACGACCGGTGGGTTAAGGCGTACGATTGTAAAACGGTAAAGTCTCACTTCCCGTACGAGTTGTTCGATTCCCCAGAAAAACTCGACCATCCGGGGCTGCCCGACTATCAAGAGTGGTACTCCAAGTTGATGGGTGAGTTCTTACTGTCTTTGCCCGAGTGGAAAGAGTGTAAGAAGGTCTTCCGAGATAAAGGGTATGAAGACGTTCCAGGAATGGTTGCGACACTACAACGACTTGGACGTCGGACCGTTCCTAGAGGCACTGACTAAAATGACGGAGTTCTACAGGGGGAGAGGCGTGGACATACTCAAGGACGCCGTGTCTCTGCCCGGTGTTTCCCTTCAGTACCTGCTTCGCGGGACGATCGATGGGAATGCGGACACGCCCGAGCTGTGGTCGCCGAAGGATGAGACTTACACGATGATGAAGGAGGGATTGGTCGGTGGTCCGTCCATAGTGTTCTCCAGATACGCCGAGGCTGGCAGGTCGACGATCAGGGGCCAGGTGGGAAGTCGGGAGGAGAAGATGTGCAAGGCAGTGCTGTGGTACGACGCCAATGCGCTGTATCTGTCTACTCTGTCAAAGGACATGCCGTGCGGGGAGGAGAAGATATGGACGTGGCACGACCCGAAAAAACAGTCACATATAGACCGTTTCGTGAGGAAGGTCAGGACTGACAAGTGGTTCGGATTTGCAGAGTTGGATATAGAGGTCCCGGAAACGCTGCGAGACAAGTTCTCGGAAATGTCACCATTATTTGTAAACAGAGTTGTCGAGGAAGCTGAAGTCCCGGAACACATGTTAAAATATTTGAAGGACACGGATCGGAAGCGAGGAGATAGTAAAACGCTCGTTGGAGCCCTATCCGCCAAGAAGATGATGATATACTCCCCGCTACGAAAGTGGTATCTGGAGCACGGTCTGGTCGTCAAGGCGGTACATAGGGTGATAGACTACACGCCCGGTAAACCGTTCCAATGGTTCGCGGAAGAGGTCACCGCCGCCAGACGGACTGGGGACGTCGACAAGAGCAAGGCGGTGTTGGCGGAGATATTCAAACTGGTTGGTAACGCGTGTTGTGGCAAGCTGATAGAGGCACAAGAGAGACACATGAACACCACTTATACGAAGGATGAGAAGACTGTCCACCGGGCACTGAGGTCGGCGTGATTCGAAGACCTGGAGGTGATTGGGGAGGCTTACGAGATATCGAGCAGGAAGACTCGAGTGGTGATCAACAGACCGTTTCAGTGTGGCATAGCGGTCTACCAGTGGCCAAGCTCCGGATGTTGGAGTTCTACTACGACTTCTTGGACAAGTACGTGGATCGCGGAGATTTCGCACTGATACAGATGGACACTGACAGCATGTACTTCGCGGTGTCTCAGAAGACGCTGGCGGAGGTGGTGAGAAAGAAGATGAAGAGAAAGTTTAAAAAGGAGAATGCCGAGTGGTTGGCTTGGGATACGGTCAGTTTGTTTCCGAATTTACCAATATATGCGATACATTCGAAATACGTGCATTAAGTTAAGGATGCAATGGGGCGGGTAATTTAACCTAGTTAGTTAATTCTCCTATCGCACTATGTCGGTATGTCAAACCGTGAAAAGGGCCGAGTGTGAGTGCTTGTCGTATTGTTAAGTGTTATCCTATACGATGATGATATTTGAACGTTTGTCAGGGCAAAGCAGATCAAGCAGGGAATGATCCATATGAGGTTGTGTTATGCAATATATGCTATAATATGTTTTGTGGCCAGCTACGGTCGTTTCGCGGTTTATCGTTATATACGAACTGCTATTGTTCGAATTCAGTTGCGGCGTTTATCTGTTGTTATTTGGTTGGATGACAATTTGTTAGACTCATTCTGTAGATGAGAGAAAAGGAGAAGATAATATACGGTGGTATGGTATTTGCTCAGAATTAGTGAGATGCAGTGAGTGACGTGTGAGTGCAAGTATCAGGCTGGCAGTTGCTTAGCCTTCTGGGCCAAATCAATTACTAGCTTATAGTTTCGTGGAATTGATAGGGAAATGGTGACATACCATACCGCCGGTCATGGTCCGAAATTTTAAAAGGATGATTCAAATAAGTGGCGGAGTTTTGTGGAACAAAGCTTAGTCCGATGATTATGTCCGGCCCCTAAATTAAGTTCGCTCGTTTATAAATACACGTACGCATGGTACAGCTGTACTCAAATACTCACACTACAGAAGGGGATATCGATTGATATTTCCGATCGCATTCTTTAATGTGTACCGAAAAATATAGCGCATGCCTTTGATATTAAGGCAGAGACGTTACCGCGGTTTATTTGATGTGGAATTGAGGGTAGTGGATATGTTCGATAGAGTGGTACTTTTGATAACGTCAAAACGACGCAAATCCCGGCTAAAATCTACGTATATAAACGTCAGCGTCGTGTTTTGCATTGTCTGACATTTATAGCTCAAACATACAATTATGTACATAATACAATGGTTGTCTGTATCATAATCATTAGTAAATATAATGCCAGTACCACGTGGGTGTAATAATAATTGATAATATGAATAATATATTTGAATGCACCAGGTCCATGCAGATGTTCATGGTCATGGATTGGGATAGAAAAGTTGGTATTTATCATGGCACATCAATAGGAAGAAGATAAAATTCATATTTCGTAATTTCAATTGCATTATCGGTCAGCAAATTTGGCATCTCTTGTATCAGGGCTCACACTGATTGGAGCCATTTCAGTGAAGTTGGAGCCAAATTTTAAGCCAGCTTCAAATATTTCACCATCTTAGTTTTTCAGAGACCGTTTCAAGAGACTTAAAGTGATTGTGTCTCAGATGGTACCTCCGAAGATGCATTTCACAAAAACAGTTGAGATATATCAATGAATACGATCGCAACTTGTCCTTGGTCATAAATATATGTTTTTCGGCTAATTATCGCATATGCATGTTCACTTTCAATGTCCTGGATAGTAAATCCAGAAAATTCCATTCCAAATTTAACTTGGCCGTATTGAAATCTATTTGGAAAATCCCACTAGTAGTGATGCAATTCCTTTCACCGATTTACAGTTTAACTGTAACCACCGACGACCATTTCGCTGCCGATAAAACGAAACTGTCCAAAAGCTGTATTACAAGATATTTCAGTATTGCACACTTCTACATAATCACCACAAACACTGTAATACCTTAAAGGTACATGCTTTACCCACTCAGTAGGCACCAAATGTTCTTTATGGGAATTACATAAGTGTATAATAAATATTAATGTCCGTTAGTATTTTAATGAAAACGGTTATCGCCCCTGATGTCAGTGTGCACATTTACGTCTGATATAAAATGTATAATAATGCCAATTAATACGTGGGGTAATGGTGAATGAATGTTTATTTTGCCAGAACATGTCCCAGTTGATGTCTCTGATATAAAGAACATTTTGTGCCTACTGAGTGGGCATGTACCTTTAACACACAACAATTGTGCATGATAAGCAAAACTAACTGAATTTAACAATACGAGAACTGAATGTTATCGCTGGCGTAACCGATGACGTAGTGTTCAGTCATGTGACTACAATCGCGAGGGTATGCGCGGGAAATATAGGAATACTATATTTAGCAAAACTAGCTTCGCAACGCTAGTTATTTTTTTTTTTTTCAATAATAATTTTTTTTATTATTATTATTATTTTAATTTGTTTAGGTCATATACATGTATGTGTATGTTCATAACTACAAGTTCTACCCATGGGCGGATTCAGGTGGGGGGGGGCGGACACGGCGCGCGCCCCCTCCCCCCCTAAAATTCGCCGAGTAAATATTTTACAAGTTACAAGGCACGTTTCATGCCAAGTGCCATGTATTCCATGCATTATTTCGGTCGTTGTCTTATTGTTTCAAAATGTATACGTTTTCAATCAAAAATCATGTCTAAACATACTGTGACAGTGTGAATATTTTTGCTCCAAAATGCGCCAGAACGCAGGAAATGCGATGTAGATTTCAAATTTTTTTCGGGGGGAAATGCCCCCGGACCCCACCCTAGTGCTATCCTGAGCTCCGCTCGGTCGACTATTTTGCAATACTTGACTATATTATCGAACGAGCTTAGCTCGTTCGATAATATAGTCAAGTTGCAAAATAGTTACGCCCCCCCCCACCTAACCCGAAATCCTGGATCCGCGCCTGCTACCGAAAACTGTTCTTTCACTAACTGTTTTGCTCACAGTTCATCCATCCAGGGCCTTTAATCATTACAATGCTGAATGAAATATTGTTGTCTGCTGATTATTATTTTGTTTTTCCTTTTTTCATCAAAAACATGCTCTCACAGCACTTTAGCATTATTTCCATTGAATTGCTGCCTGGTCGGATGAAACTTCAAACCGAGATCCCGTCCCTACATGACCATAGATGTTGCTGGGACATATAACACACTGACTTTTACTTTCTCAGTTTCTGAATGCTGCCATGGTTTATTGACAGAAAACAACATAATTATATGACAACAGCAGACGAAAATTTTGGTTCCCACATTATAAGGGTTACAATATAGTAATTGACCGCCACTTAAAACTTCATATGATTCTGTAACAAGAAACGAGGCAAAGCCACGAAGGCCAGGTTTTTTCCAAGCATAGACACTTGGATAACATAATTATACCCACTTTTTGTAGACTAGATGGCCGTGGCCTGCATGTCGTGCCTTGGGGCGAGGCATGGACACTAACAAAATAGATATAGTAGATGGAAAAACTTTAACAAAAAAACGTTAACCGGACACACGGACGTACGGACGGACGGACGTATGACCAAAATGCCGACTATATCGCACTTTCCGCAAGCGGGCGCGACAATGATGATAAACACCCATGTGAAGTATCAAGGTAATGGGTGAAGCAGTTGCAGAGATATAGTACACGAAAAAACTTTAACAAAAACATTCAAAGTAATTTGACCTTGACATTGGGCACAGGGGCCGCACGGTTTGGGGGTAGAATGAAAATATGGATGATGATAAACACCCATGTGAAGTTTCAAGGTAATGGGCGAAGCAGTTGCAGAGATATAGTATAACGAAAAACGTTTAACCAAAAAACTTTAACCAGACGTACGTTAAAAAGTTAACGTTGAACATGGCTAAGTTAATTACGTAGAAATAATAGGTTGAAGGTAAAAAAAAAAAAAAAAATGGTCACATGTTGGATAGTTGTATGTGGTGGGCACCCCTTGGTTATGAAGATGTGAAAGTTTGGTGGTCCTAGGTGGTACAGTACCAAAGAAATGGACTTAAACACGAAAACTTAACATTGTAAACGCGAAAAGTTAACATTGCAAATGGCTAAGTCGACTGCGCGGAAAGAATGGGTCGAAGTTCAAAAAAAGGTAATATGTTGGATAGTGATATGTGGTGGGCACCCCTTGATTATGAAGCTGTGAAAGTTTGGTGGTCCTAGGTGGTACAGTAACAAATAAATGGACTCAAACACGAAAACTTAACATTGATGTGGACGCCGCCCGCCGCCCACCGCCCGCCCGCCCGGCTTTCGCAAATCCAATAGACTGGCTAGAAATTACACACAGGTGGACTGGATATTGATTTTCTCAGCCTGGACTATCAATACACACACAGAGACCGTGTCCTCCGAAAAGCGGACTTGTGTCAATTTTGATATTTTTTTTACCGGCGCCATTACTTTCACCAAATTTTGTTTTCTTGTGCCACATTCAATTTATTAGCGCATTTGGCGCCATTTGCGACGTAATTTGCGGCGTATGCCATTTCCACTGACCTATTTTTTTTATTATGTTTATGTACGGTCGCCACAGAATGTACTCTACAAGACAGAAGAAAACAGCTCATTTTGTAATTACAATATAATTGTTTTACAACCAATTCTGGCATAAATTTCATACCCGAAAAACTACGTTTACGCTTTAAAGAATGTACAATAGTGACGTAATTCGCAATATGTGAAATTTCCACTAGCCATTTTGAAGTATGTATTATTTTATTAAGTTCATGGGCAGGCAACCACCATAAAATATACATTACTAGAAAGAAGATAAAATGCACATTTCGTAATTACAATAGTATTCTCGTACAACAAAAATAGGCAGAAAATCTTATCACATAAACTACGGCAACTTTTAAAAAAAAAGAGCACAATAATGATGAAATTTGCAAGGTGTGACATTGCCACTAGACATTTTAAAGAGCGTAGTTTGTATGATGTTAATGTGCGACCGCCACAAAATGTACACTACTAAAAAGAAGTTAAAACACATTTTGTAGTTACAATATAATTACCGTGCTTATAAATCGGAAAATATTTAGCATCACACAAACTACGGTAACTTTAAAATATGCGCATATCCTGTGCATAACAGGTACCGCATTGCATCAGTTACATAAAGGATACTGTACAGTGGAATCACATCCGTGTAGTAAATGTTCACCACTTCATTCTCATCACTGCTCATCATTCTCATCGGATATAGCACTCCCAATCACACAATAAATAGCCGACTACTTGTATAATTATGATATTTGACATCTTTTCAAAATGTATGATCCATGTGCCACTTACCTATCACCATGACCACTTTTGACTTCACTGGGAAACGAAAGTATACGTGTATAATACGAATACATATAATGGAATTATATATGCAAACCATCAACATAAGTACCATTATATTGCGATCAGCAACCAACATAATTATGCTCCAATATGAATGTGTGTATCTGGTGTTCTGTTGGTGACCCACGGCGTAAGGTTCTAATTTGTCCGTCGGAACCATATTTCGCGGATTGGGGGAGACATGGCTTTATATTAGTATCAAGTAAACAGTTTGCTAGTAAAGTGGTCAACAACTACATGTATATAAATCTAGCATGGTACATGCCGTAAGCATATTGATCACCAACCATATACAAAGAGGAACCTGTCTGACCCGGATGACATATACAACTTTTGTGTTTAATTGTGTTGGAGTTTCACTGTAATTTATCTTGCAGTGTGCAGTGAATAACAGTTGTAGCTCTTTAAACCGGACATCCGGGGACCTTCAAGAGTGTCGGGTTTAGAAAGGTTCCACTATATGCCCAGTTTGGATGGTGTAAATTATTTTACACATTATGACATTATGTAGACAACAATTACCACGGTTGTCCTGTAGAACTGCAACCGATTACCGTTGTATAACCGTTTAACTATGGCAAGCCAAATGCACAATAATTCTTTAAACCATGGTTTGGAGCTTAAACCCTAGTTAAGGCTCCTCAAACCCTAGTTTTGGCTCGCCAAATGCATAATAATTCATTAAACCCCAGTTTGAGTGTCTAAGCCAAAGTTTAGGCGCTAAAACCCCAGTTTGAGCAATTATTGTGCATTTAGCCAGAAACTGCCGTTTGAGATCGTAAGCCAATAAAAAGCCTAAACCCTAGTTTAGACCCAAACCATAGTTTAAGATAAAAACTGTCAATCATGATCCCAAACGGTAGTTTTCTTAAACCCTGGTTTGGGCAATTATTGTGCATTTAGCCAGAACTGCCGTTTGAGATCGTAAGCCAATACAAAGCCTAAACCCTAGTTTAGACCCAAACCAGAGTTTAAGATAAAAACTGTCAATCATGATCCCAAACGGTAGTTTTCTTAAACCCTGGTTTGGGCAATTATTGTGCAATTGGCGGCTGAAACCACCGTTTAGACTCTCAAACTAGGGTTTATGATAGCTTAAACCACGGTTTGAGCTTAAACCAGGGTTTAGGCTCACTGTATGGTTTTCGTTGGACGAATGTTTCTCAATGTCTAGTTTTGATTGGCTGACAAAAATTCCTTCCCGCTGGAAGCGTAGTTATCATTGGTCGGATAATTTGGAAAGTCAGGTTTTCATTAGGTGACGCGGTTTCGCGCGTCTGCAACAACAAACAAATGAATGCTGAAATGGTGACAAAAAATAACAAAGGATATTTTAATAATTGCAAATATAATGTTGTCTTATCATAAGACGAATGTGAACATGTTTTCTTACTCTCTTGGCTGTCATAATCAGCATATCTTCCCAATTTATGAACAGTAGCTGCATACTATAGGTGAGAAACTGTGACGTCAGTTAAGGAGAGTGACCTTAGAACATATGTTTCCAGTGTATACCCTAATCATAATAATTATAGTACTTTTACATTCAGCAGGTTGTTACGAATAAACACAACAAATGCTGTATCGACTCCACCAGCGTATGGCCTGATCAGACAGCCGGGAAGCGCAGTGTGATATTGGGCTATACTGGTGGGCTATATCGTAAGGTACTTGCTGTATAATCACAAATTGACAATAAATATCCGGGTATCACACCTTGGTGCAAACAATGGAATAAAATGTCATAAACGCAGTAATTATCAATCCATGCTGATCAGAATATCGACAATCGGTAGATCGGTATAGTCCCTGATCAACTTGCATATATACACAGGCTGCTGAGAATATCACCAAACTGTAAACCAGTGTAGTGCCTGTTCAGCATGCTCATCAACTTGGGACGACCACACTATCGCTAATATGTACAACAGTGTAGTCCCTGAGCAGCCGGCATATCTGGGATACGGACAAAATCCCTCCCGGACATAATTCCCCCCTCATGATTTTTGACACAGGAGGACAAAATCCCCCCGACTATAAAATGTAGGTAGGACAAAATCCCCCCGTCCAAAATCACAGGTAGGACATAATCCTCCCCATCAAAATTAAAAAAACAATATGGTTTGGAACCGACATCAGTATACAAATGTACAAACGATACATACATATTCTTGTTTGACTTTATTGTTTATTGTGCAACTGAACATACTTCATTAGATGTGCTTGTTTCATTGTGCAACTGAAAATACTTCATAAAATGTGCTTGATGTTTATTGTGCAAATAAATGTACTGAATATGATTTACCTTCATTCTGGACGGGAGGTGATGGGCATTATAATATATATATAGGATATGATATAGGTTATAGGATATATGGCTATCATAGGATATGATATAGGAGTTTGGATAAAATGTAATAATGACCTTCCGGTTACACACTCCCTCCCCACGTGAAAAGTCGTCTCGACATTTAACAGTATTAAAAGACAAGTGTGTAATCATAATCTAAAAACGCTTATTCCCATATATTATACATATCATTTTATGTTCAAAATGAAGTTATGGTTCAGCTCCTACAAGATGGATCCTGTTTCTGTTTCTTTCGAGGAGACTTTACTTCATCATCAGACCGGGCAATTCCGCTCACCTGTGGTATTAGACAAGATATTAGACACGCCATGCGATTTTGTACCTAAGAAAATGTGCGATTGTTCATGAAATATATTTACAGAAAATGTGATATTTTGCGTTGATGACGTCCAAAGATGACGAAAATTTCATAGCAAATGCGGAATAGTATATTAAAATGTTGTCATCTTTCGACGTCATTTACGGACAATTTTGTAAATATTTTTCATCAGATATCGCACATGTTCTTAGGTACAAAATCGCATGGCGTACCTCATATGATTCAACGGCTGGCAAAGACATGAGCAAACGGCTGCCTGTGTATATATTTTTGAAAACAATATAGAAAACCAGGATATAGTAAACACATGGTTAGTGCCGTCAAATATAACATTTGAAACTGTTTTCAGTTGTCTGGTTTTCTTATCCAATGAAATGCCGTTTTTAACACTTTCACACCTAAGTAACTGGTATTGACCCTTCCTTGCAGACTTTTGAACTATTCCATTATTTAGGAAAGAAGTGTTTTTGTAAAAAATATCCACAGTGCGGATCCTGATGAGGCCCGTTGCGATGTGCACAGAGGTTGCAAATATGAATAATAAATATTAAATTAAATCATGATCCAATTAAGATCCTGTAGCTACATTTAACAAGAGCTCCGCGGAGCAAAATGTCCCGCCTAGCGCAGTTTGATAGTACATAAGGAGCTTGTAATAACCTTAGGGTTAATGAGCAACATGGGCTTTCTGTAGAAGGATGCAGGATGTTGTTACAAATGCATGTATGGAATATTAAAGCATAAACTGAGCGTTAATTTTCAAAACACGGAAATTCTAAGTCAGTGACCTTGACCTTTGGGGTTAGCGGGCACCATGGGCTTTCTGTAGAATGATGCGGGATGTTGTTACAAATGCATGTATGGAATATCAAAGCAGAAACTGAGCGTTAACTTTTCCAAACACGGACATTTATAAGTCAGCGACCTTGACCTTTGGGGTTAGCGGGCAACATGGGCTTTCTGTAGAATGATGCTGGATGTTGTTACAAATGCATGTATGGAATATCAAAGCATAAACTGAGCGTTAACATTTCCAAACACGGACATTTCTAAGTCAGCGACCTTGACCTTTGGTGTTAGCGGGCAACATGGGCTTTCTGTAGAATGATGCGGGATGTTGTTACAAATGCATGTATGTTATATTAAAGCATAAACTGAGCGTTAACTTTTCCAAACACGAACATTTCTCTAAGTCAGTGACCTTGACCTTTGGCGTTAGTGGGCATCATGGGCTTTCTGTAGAATGATGCAGGATGTTGTTACAAATGCATGTATGGAATATTAAAGCATAAACTGAGCGTTAACTTTCCAAACACGGACATTTCTAAGTCAGCGACCTTGACCTTTGGGCTTAACGGGCACCATGGGCTTTCTGTAGAATGATGCGGGATGTTGTTACAAATGCATGTATGGAATATTTAGAAACAGAGCTAAACGCAAAAACTTAACGTTGACTGCATGTGAAAAGTAGGTCAATGAACCATGAAAACTAGGTCAAGGTCACATGGGCTCCCTGTGTGTGAGATGGTTACACCACAGTGTTGATGTATACCAAAGCATTCCATCAAGGGAAACAGAAGTTGTAATACATTAAACCGAGCGTTAACTTTTCCAAACACAGACATTTCTAAGTCAGTGACCTTGACCTTTTGGGTTAGCGGGCACCATGGGATTTCTGTAGAATGATGCGAGATGTTGTTACAAATACATGTATGGAATATTAAAGCATTCCATTTAGGGAAACAGAAGTTACAATGAATTAACCTGAGCGTTAAGTTTTAGAAACGCATTCCATTGAGGGAAACAGAAGTTGCAATGAATTAACCTGACCGTTAAGTTTTAGGAACAGAGCTAAACGCAAAAACTTAACGTTGAATGCATGTGAAAAGTAGGTCGATGAACCAGGAAAACTAGGTGAAGGTCACATGGGCTCCCTCTGTGCGAGATGGTTACACCACAGTGTTGATGTATACCAAGTATGGAGGTCGTAGGAGTTAATAGTTTTCTGGAAACTGAGCTAAACGCAAAAAACTTAGCGTGAAATGTTGACGCCGCCGCCGACGCCGACGGAAAAGCTGTGCCTATGTCCCGCTTCTGCTAAACCAGGCGGGACAAAAACCTTACCTGATCCTGAAGTATTGCAGTACTCTGCGGAGGAGATCCGCATGATTCAAACAGCTCTTTTGTCCGCTTCGAACATGTCGAATGCCGAGGCGAACGGTACCACTTTATAAATGGGTCCCAGTCACGTTGTGTCGACGGTGCAGTTTGAGCCAGTGACCGCCTTTTCTCAATGGTTATTTGTTTAGTTAAATCCTGCTTCTCGACACCAGCGGGATCTGCCAGGCGTATTAATACTGCCTCCACAGCATTGCAGATGTCTTTAAAATCTACGGTTGCTACGAGTGCCACCGGCAGATGGCTTATATGGTTTCTAAGCTTTTGCAGACGAAAAAGTTCAGCCGCTAAGGAAACATCAGTGGCATCTGGCATAGTATCCCAGCCTGAAGAGGTAAAATATATGTGGCTGTGACTGAAAGAAAATAGGGCTTATGTGATTTGTGATCAGTGTAGATTCACATATCACACTCCTGTAGCTTGATAACAATATATATTGCTGCAGGCCCGTAGCGGTGAATAAACTAATCCCATGGACTATTGTGTGTGTGTGGGGGGGGGGGTGGAGGGAGAGAAAATCAACATATACCCTCAACATGGTGTTTCCTGCGTTCTAGAGCCAAAGTAGTCAACGGAGCGCCGTGACTGCCGTGGTGGTGTCTACGGCTGGGTGCTGGTGCAGATCCTGATCAGATTGTGGGGATGTACAGGCTGATCTGGATCTACACGGTTCGCAAAAGCCAACAGCCTAATTTCTCCAGTGGATCTCAAGAACTGGATATTGTGTTTTT
Organism: Conchocele bisecta; assembly: GCA_029237695.1. Classification (NCBI taxonomy): domain Eukaryota; kingdom Metazoa; phylum Mollusca; class Bivalvia; order Lucinida; family Thyasiridae; genus Conchocele; species Conchocele bisecta. The sequence continues at coordinate 43,143,900 of CM055271.1, read as the reverse complement.
ACGGGTCATTGCTTCCCACTAATCCAATTGGATCCGCTCTGCACGTTGACGTATGCAGTAGCCAATTCACCATGTATGTGTAAAGTTATCACTTTACATATATTTGATAATAATCCTGCGATATCCAAGTAAATATATTTATTTCTTGAATTTCAGCCAGTAGTTTACGGAAATATAACGGTGAATTACACTACACCACTCCGCAGCAGTAGTTTACACCACTATCGTGCTTACCTTATATGGAGAAATGACGTCAGTAACGTCGCAAAGACGTTTTTCCTACGGCCAATTAAATGTCGTTCTCAGACCCCCTGAATCGCGAGACAATCGCCTTCATAACGACCCTCCTCCAGAAATTGATTCGCACACTTTTTGGCCATATTTTACGCTTGATTAGATTTTTTTTTTATAAAGTATCGTGTATTAAATGTAAGAAAATATTTATTTAACAAGGTGAGCTGATTATCGTTAAATAATGCACGAGTGATTGGGTCCTTACGCGAAACAAACGAGCGACCGTAGCGAACCGAGTGTTTAGCGATATTGACGAGGGCATTATTTCAAGATAATCGGTATATATATTTCCAGAGATTGGTCTGTCGTAGGGGGTTTCATGGAACAGTAACCACTTTTAGAGAGCCTCTACAACCAATACACGTGATAGTTGAACATGGCTCCAGATAAGGAATTAGTAATTGGGTATTGTCACTCCATCATTTCTAAAGCAATTGGGTATTTCAAAATTTTAATTGGGTAAAATAAAATCACACTACTGTTTACACATCAACAGACAGCAATTATTGAATAGTTTGCTTCGAAATGAAAACATGTCTTGGCATTTCATTAGAATTGTCTCATTGCCTCTAATTCTAATGAAATACCAAGGTGTGTTATCATGGAAAATAAGACAAATATGCTATATTTGTGGTCTGTTTGTTGTTTACTGCAGCATGGTAAAGGTACCACAAAATTATTATTGCTTTTTGATACTAGCTACTTCTGATTTCCATTGGATTTTGGCAATTTCAATTGGGTATTTAAGCAAATACGCAGCTTATCTTGAGCTCTGGTTGAGTGTATGGAAACCATATAGTGCGTGAACATTTTTACATCTGTCCAACAGCAAGGTTATATACCAAGAGGAATATACCTGTATGCATGGAGCACCACACATTCGCATTGCTATGGTGCACATGTCGAGCGCGCCCAGGCATTCTCAGAGTGTATTTATTTGAAGTAAATCCGAGTAGGGGTTCGGATAGAAACAAAATTGCTACCACGCTCCATACCTCTCGCGAGGGTAGCAATTTAACCCCATATCTTTAATGTAACTCATGGAAGAATGATATTTGCAAATGGTTATCCGGCGTGTTTGATATGTTAGCGATATAAGACTGTCAAAGCTGTATCAATAACTTATTAATAAAGAACATACACATGCAGAAATTGGTTATTTTACCGTGTCAATGTATGTATATGTATTGTAAATTTGAAAGCTTCATTTCGCTATGTTGAATGTGAACAACAACTAGAGAAAAGATGGCTTCCATGGGAAAATGATTTCCCTGTTATATTATTGTTTGGCAATTTACTAGTTCTACATCAAATATTATTTATTTAAAGGTATACAGCATACAGTTTACTAAAAGTGTACCTACATGCAGCAGGTTTGGGTACGCACTTCGGTTGCTCACATTTTTTGAATGGGTCAAATTGTAGCCGTATATAACATATAGGAGGCGAAATATTGTAGCTAGGGTTTGTGGGATATAAGGTATAGAAACACAGTTAATACAGACTTCGAATATTTGACCTTGACCATGGGTAGTTGGGCTATATAATGAAAATATGCATGATACTAACGAAGTATTTGAAGTTTGCAGTAAATCGGAGTAAGGACTCTGGAGATAAAAGGTATGTAAACATTTTAATGCACGTTTCAATGTCATTTGATCTTGATCTTGGGTGGGCTATAGAATGAAAATATGGAAGACGAGGATAATTAATGTGTTTACCTTTTGCAGTAAATCAGATTGAAGTTTGTGAAGATATAAGGTATGTAAAAACAAACACAAGTATGGTAATTTGACATTGACATTGGACATGTGGGCTGCATGGGTGGGCTATATAATGAAAATATGGATGATGATGGTGTGTTGAAAGCTTGAAGAAAATCGGAGCAATGGTTTTTGAAGGTATATGGTATGTAAACACTTTAACAAACATTTCAAAGTCATTTGACATTGACCTTGGGCAGGTGGGCCACATGGGTGGGCTATAGAATGAAAATATAAACAAGACATTATGTTTATAAAACATGGATATGACCCCTTGGCATACTTGACTGTAACAATGGATAAGCGTTTCAGCGACATTGTGACGGTAAGAAATATATGAAGGTCAAGTTAATGGTGGCGCGAGTGTATGACAAATGCTCAGGTGATTTAAGTGTCTAAGTATCGACATGTTGGAGAAACTCTTACAAACTTTTTGACGAAACAAAATGGTCAAGTGTGTTAGCGACATTTCGAAGGTGACAAAAGTCAAGGTCGTGTTAATTGTGGCACGAGTGTGTGACAAATGTTCACGTGATTCAAGTGTCCAAGTATCGAAGGAATCCTTCTCATAATATTGAAGATATTACATGTTGGAGAAACTCTTACAAACATTTTGATGTATATGTACACGGCCGGACGGGCGTACGGACGGAACCTCAAAAGCAACGCAATATGTCCCCCTTGCTATCGCATAGGGAGCATTAAATAGTTTTTGTATACACATAGAATCCGCTCAGTTTTGGAAATAACTCTATCACAGGAGTTTGTTTGTTTGTTGGGGTTTATCGGCCTATCAACAGCTAAGGTCATTTAAGGCCGGGTCAATGGGTTTAGTACTAAATCCCATATATTTCCCATATATTACCTGTACAAGTACACGTACATGTTCAAGTACATGTATAAATGGGGGGAAAATCCCAAAATCAGAACTGAATATTTACAATAAAACAAAAGAACTATATATTCAGCCCTGAAATCAGAATAATCCTGATCTGATGCCAGGTCCTCGCCACATCAGAATCACTTGGCCCCTCCCAATATCAGTAGGATCAGTAATAATCTTACTAATTTTATAATGGGCAATAACCCAATTCAACTCCCAGTTAACAAAAGAGCCAAAGATAAAAACGTACATGAGGGCCAAACCAGGCAAATTGTGATTCCTATTAGGAGGAAGAGATGACGGTGAATGAATGGTTAAGTTGAATACCATTTATATTATGTCACTAAATAACTAGACATTATGTTTGTAAAACATGGATATTACCCCATGGCATACTGGATTGTAAGTAGAGATTGTGTATAAAAAATAAAACTTTAAATTTACAACAAATTTGAGAAAGTCTTACACATTTTTTGACATAAGAAAATGGCTAAGTGTTTCGGGACCATTTTGAAGATCCCAAAGGTAAAAGTCATGCCATTGGTGGTGTGATTGCATCACACATGTTCAGGTGAATGAAGTGTCCAACTATTAAAGCAATCTTTCAAGTAATATTGAAGAATTCAGACCGTCAGTGAGGGATTGGTCCAGAAAATAGGAAAATAGGAATTCAGACGGTGAAAAAACAGGATTAAAATAGGTAAATATAATCTAAAATAGGAATAAAATGTTATTTTAAGCTGGCCTATTATCCTGATCCTATTAATATTTTGTATTAATAATTTGTTGTGCTGCTCAAAGACTATAACTTTTAGTTCTTAATTCAAGTTATTAATTGCTTAAAGATAAAAAAACATCCACCCTTGTCTTTGTTATGAAAATATATATAATTTTCACGTAGGGTAAACCTATGTATTGCGATGGCCTCCGACAGTTAGCCACGTCCCAGACCACCCTCGATGTGATGGTCCGTAGTGATATCTGGGAGTAACCATAACAACAAAATGCATTGTGTTACTCAACGTTTAACTGTCATACGCAGCCACTAATTGAAAATAATATTATGAAAAACTACTTGCACTGCACAATATCAACAACGGATGTTCTACGTGCAAAAATACATCAGATTATTTTGTTGCGCGTGATTTGCCCCCATTTGCGGCACAAATCGTGCGGTCATCGCTAAATTTAGTAACAGGCTATATATATATAGTTTTCGGCAGAGTTAACTCCCCTCCGAATACTCTCCGAAATACGCGACGCGTTTAACACACAAACGACATCAAGTTTGACCTTCCGACTGTCTATTTTTAAACTCACCCCGACACCTGTGCGAAGAAAATATCGCACGTTTGGGTCTAACTGATGTTTAATCCTCATTCTATCGATGGATTTAAAGCGGATTCTAGTGACATTCCCGAATTCGGCCTGATTGACATTTGTCTATGGTGGCCAATACACGCCAACATGAGTGTCAATTCTACGTTCAGGGAAGGGGGTTAATAAGTCAGTATTTAAAGTGATAAATTACAGTCAGGGAACAAATTAATGACAGTATAACACATCCAGCGTATATTAATACCCATAGTAATGCAAGTACTGAAAATACGAAGAAAACAAATGCTAACAAGTTTGGGCTTCCATACATTGAAATGTTTGTCAGCGGTTTCCCCAATGACGTCATTTGTATGTTTTAATATACTCGATCCGGGGCCAACTATTTCATTCACAAAACAGAAGTAAACATGGCGATGTACCGACAAGACATTTTCAGGCGCGACACCGCTTCCGTGGCGGAATTCTTGTAACTATTGCTCTTCAATCAGTTTTCAATATATCTATAATTATCATAGATATCTGGAATCTGTATTTATACTTGAATTGATGATGTCTTGTATATGTGTTACCGTATCTTTCTGATATTGCTATGCATAATCTGTAATGTTGTTGAATGGTTTGGTACATACTGCAGGAGTAAAATGTCATTTATAGGAAATAAATAAGTGTATAACTGTGTCACTATTCCACCAGTTCTAAACGTTACAAGTGCCCGCTATACAGATACAATCATTTAGTAATATTTATTTTACTGATAGTGACGCGCGGTGGTATCAGGCTATTTTCATACTATCACTATCAGTAAAATACATATTACTAATGATTATATCTGTATAGAGGGCACTTGTAATTTTTAGAACTGGTCAAATAATGACCCAATTATACACTTATTTAATTCCTATAAAGAACATGTCTACTGAGTGAGCACGTACCTTTAACAACGATTATTGGCATGAATATCAGCAAGAAATCTAAATAATATATTAGGTTAGTGGAACAAATAATTTAAGCGCACCATCACCCTCTAGCCTGACCTAACGAAAGTACATAGTATGTTTATATTTCGGCCACGTCTTTCAGCAGAACAGAACAGAACAGAACAAAGCCTTTATTTGCAATATTCTCAGACCAGTGGTATATGAGTGCATACAAGTACAGAATAATTTGTATTATCAACAACAGCAAATGGATGCAGGTATGAAACTAGAAATGGACGCTTGTCGACAAGCGCATGTGTATCCCCCTCCCCAGATACACAAGTAGTTTGAAAAAAGGGTGTTCGAGTTATGCTCCGGAGACAAAATCAGTGACGGAAAAACAAAGGGAGATAACTAACAAATTAGTGATGCAAGAGTTGTCATTCTTGCGTGACACAACATTAGGGTCGTGGTCTATGCATGTGTGAAGTTTCATGAAAATATTCCAAAGGGTGTTCGAGTTATGCTCCGGACACGAAGTCAGTGCACGAAACAACAAAGGGAGATAACTAAGAAATTAACGACGCAAGAGTTGTCATTCTTACGTGCGACACACCTTTGGGTCGTCTTCTATGCATGTGTGAAGTTTAATAAACTAGAAAATGTGTTCATAGAACACGGATGTCCCACATATCGCTTTGATAATAAATGAGGCCAAATTCCAAGTCAAAATTTTATTTTACCTGAGCGTTAAAGTTTTTGAAGCACCAAGTATGTGACCTTGACCCTGGGCTTGGCGGAGGCAGGACGAACGTGGATTTGACACAGGGAGGTAGAGGACCATTAGAGCAATGCATATGTGAAATATGAAGCTGATCCGTGAAAGAAAACAGAAATTATAAGATATTTACCTGAGCGTTAAAGTTTTTGAAGCACCAAGTATGTGATGTTAACCCTGGGCTTGGCGGGGGCAGGACGAACGTGGATTTGGTACAGGGCGATAGAGGACCATTATAGCAATGTGTATATGAAATATGAAGGAGATCGGTCGAAGGATGAATAAATTATGAGACATTTACCCGAGTGTTAAAGTTTTGTGACGACGGACGGACGGACGGACGGGACGACGGGAGGACGGGACGCACATTCCTACCAATGAATACTGGTTGGGTTTTTACTCTATAAAAATACCCAACAAGAGTACCCAACACTATCCTAACCCTACCCAATAAGATCCCCGTACGCTTACAACAAGTACCCATTCGTGTGTGCGGACGGACGGACGGACGGACGGACGGACGGACGGACGGACGGACGGACGGACGACGGACGGACGGACGGACGGACGGACGGACGGACGGACGGACGGACGGACGGACGGACGGACGGACAAGGATAACACTAAATGCCCCCTCCACTATCGTGGTGGGGCGTACAAATATTCCAAAGGGTGTTCGAGTTATGCTCTGGATACAAAATCGGAGCACGAAACAACGAAGGGAGATAAGTAAACCAGAATTCCGCGGAATCAAATGCCTCGCCTTGTCTAGCCTTGACCTCAAGCCTGGGCCCGAAAGTTTGTTTGTTTGTTTGTTTATTAGTGTTTAACGGCCTATCAACAGCTAAGGTCATGTAAGGCCGGGTAAACGGGTTCAATCCCGTTTTAACCTGCTGCATTGGGGGGGGGAAAATCCCAAAATCAGAACGTAATATTTACATCGAGAACAAATATATTCAGCCCTGAAATTAGAATAACCTGACCTGGTGCCAGGTCCATACCACACCAAAGTCACTTGGCCCCTTCCCCTAAAATAGGATTACGAATATCGTAATACTCACATAAAGGGTATAACCGGATTCAACTGTCATATACAAAATGCCAAAGACGTATGTGAGGGCCAAACCAGGTCTCCAGTCGGGATTCCGGTAAGGATGAACCCCGATCGTTAAATTACCCATCACGTGCTCCCACCTGCCACCCACTGGGGCCCGAAAGCAATTTTCACTGGCCCGAACACATTATACAATTATTGACTAGTGAGCTATAGAATATCAGATTATATACTATGGCTCACTAGTCAATAATTGTTTTATTATATGATAATAGGCTGTATATAGCACTTACTACCTTATGCTACTAGACAAAAATTGAAAAAGAATTTGAAAAAAAGAAATGAAAAAAAAAAAGGAAAAAAAAGAGTTTAAAAATCAAAAATAATAATGCTTGCTACTGGAGCCCAGAATTTTTTTTTAATAGTCCTATATTTATCTACATATATCTGCATAGGTCCACATAATGCCACAATATTTTCAACACAGTTTACGGAAATGTAATATACAAAAAAAAAATAAAAAAAAAATAATGCTCGCTACTGGAGCCCAGCATTTTTGTTAATAGTCCTATATATACTACATATATCTGCACAGGTCCACATACTGCCACAATATTGTCAACACAGTTTACGGAAATGTAATAATGTACCTGTATAAATTACCTGTAATAAGTTAGTGGTCAGTTAAAAAATTGAAAAAAAAAAGAATGTAAAAAAAAAAATGGAAAAAAAAATTAAATTTAAAAAAAATAAAAAAATAATGCTCCTACTGGAGCCCAGAATGTTTTCTGATAGTCCTATATTTATCTACATATCATATATGCACAGGTCCACATATTGCCACAATATATTCAACACAGTTTGCGGAAATGTAATATAATCATTTACCTGTATAAATTACCTGTAAGTGGTCAGCGCTCAGTTGCACATGCTAGCACATGCACAGGTGAATAGTCTGTATATAGCACTTACGACCTTATCCTACTAGACAAACATTGAAAAAGAATTTGAAAAAAAAAATGAAAAAAAAAATGGAAAAAAAAGTTTAAAAATTAAAAATAATAATGCTTGCTACTGGAGCCCAGAATTTGTTTTTAATAGTCCTATATTTATCTACATATATCTGCACAGGTTCACATAATGCCACAATATTTTCAACACAGTTTACGGAAATGTAATATACAATGTAGTAATTTACCTGTATAAATTACCTGTGGTCAGATATAGTGGTCAAGACTGGACATTTGCACATGCTAGCACATGCTAGCACATGGACAGGTGAATGGTTCTCCCAGTCTCTATTGTTCTCTCTACAGGTAAGGTGTACAGAGCACACGAGAAAAGGTGTGCAGAGAACACGAGAAAACAGGTCTTCATGCATTATTGTCCAGTTTGTAGAGTGCGCAAAACAAAAAAGGGAGATAACTAAAAAATTAGCTACGTAAGAGTTGTCATTCTTGTGCGCGACACACCTCCGGGTCGTGGTCAATGCATGTGTAAAGTTTCATGAAAATATTCCAAAGGGTGGTCGAGTTATGCTCCGGACAGGAAATCAGTGCGCGAAAACAAAAAAAGGAGAAAACTAAAAAATTAGCTATGCAAGAGTTGTCATTCTTGTGCACGACACACCTTCGGTTCGTGGTCTAATTGAATGTGTGAAGTTTCATAAAAATATTCCAAAGGGTGGTCGAGTTATGGTCAATCAGTGCGCGAAACAAAAAAGGGAGATAACTAAAAACTTATTAGCTATGCAAGAGTTGTCATTTCTTGCGCGACACACCTTCGGGTCGTAGTCTATACATGTGTGAAGTTTCATGAAAATATTCCAAAGGGTGTTCGAGTTATGCTCCGGAGAAGAAGTGTCTGCGGCGGACGCGGACGCGGACGCGGACGCGGACGCGGACGCGGCCCGCTGTCAAATCCATAGTATCCCCCGACGGAGTCCGGGGGATACAATTAATACTAGATGGCAGCGCCTGCTGAGGATTTGATAGTATACCGAACAACTTTAACTCAAAACTTTAACATTGGACGCACGAACGCCAATTTACCAACTATATCGTGCTGTCCGAAAGCGGGCGCAACAACACATTTGGTAGGTATACTAGCTTTGCATATTAGCGATTATCCCAAAAAAAATTTGCATTCTCTTTCTTATGTTTTATAATAGTGGGAAATAAACTCTAAACCTCATGGGTGAACGCATTTTCGTCATGGGGACATACAAAGATTATGGTTGTAGGTACGACTAGAAATGTGTCCATGGGGCATGCATGCCCCCACTGGCAGACATTTCGTTACGTACGCGTAACTACTGAATCAAAACGGACGGACGGGCGTACGGACAAGGGCAACGCATAATGCCCCACTCCCACAATAAATTGGTGCAAATAGGATAGGTCGGATTAGCTGAAGCACATACATGTATGGCCTGAAAATACTAGAGCAAGTGAGCTGGGACTCACAAAAACCTCCGGCCGTGACCTTGAAACATAGAATGATTTTGAAAACGCAGACAGCGTTTTTATATGATTTTTTAAATGAAACGAGTGTTTGTTTGTTTGTTCGTTGGGGTTTAGCAGCCCATCAACAGCTAAGGTCATTTAAGGCCGGGTCAATGGGTTTAGTAATAAATCCCATATACTACCTGTACAAATGGGGGAAAATCCCAAAATCAGAACTGAATATTTACAATAACAAATCTATATATTCAGCCCTGACATCAGATTAATCCTGATCTGATGTCAGGACCTCGCAACACCAGAATCACTTGACCCACTTACAAAAGCAGTAGGATCAGTACTAATCTTACTACTTTTATAAGGGGCAATAACCCAATTCAACTCCCAGGTAACAATCGAGCCAAACCAAGTGATTCCTATAAGGAGAAACCCCTACGTCAATCTACGCCGTCGCGTTCGCCCGACCAACCACCCACGTTTGTGTGTTGGTGTTTACCGTCCTATCAACAGCTAAAGTCATTTAAGGCCGGGCCAATGGGTTCGATCCCGTATTCAACCTTCTGCACTGGGAATATTTACATCGAACAAAAATATATATTCAGCCCTGATACCACACCAAAATAATTTGGCCCTTTAACTTAAATGTAATATCATTATGCATAATCATATTACTCATATAAGGGGTATAACCAGATTCAAGTTGCACATACAAGAAAGCCAAAGACGTACATGAGGGACAAACCAGGTCTCTGGTCGGGATTCATTAAACATTAAATTGAATTTTTACAAAAATCTTTAAAGCAAACCTCTACATAATTTGACATTGAGCATGTGGCGGCTATGGGTATGGTGCACACTGAATATATGGAGGATGATAAACATCCATATCAATTTTCAAAACGGTAACAAGGTTGCAGAGACATAAAGTACGTAAGATCTTTCCCGCAAAAGTTACAAATGAACGAACGGAAATTTTAAAACTATATATATCCCTCGACATACTTTATATCCAGGGGGTATAAGAAGCAGCTCTAGGGACAAGGACCGGGCCTTTCAATCTTCTGTATACATGTCAGCAAATTAGTTCTTACCTTCCAATTTACAAAGTACATGTACAAAATACTACTGTACAATTAATGGACTAATGCAAATTTAGGCATAATTTGAAAGACGATCGCGACCCGCTGGAAAATGGCACAGAAGATTGCCATAGCCATATAACACATTTGAATACTAGTGTTATACAATAGTAGTCTGATAGTTATGTTACAATGCACAATATGTATCTATAATATAGATACATATTGTACATTGTAACATAGATTCTATATTGTCAAGTTCACTGTCATGTTCATAGATAAATTGGGCAAAAATGTGTGCGGCTTTTCAAAAAGGCCAAAAATAGGAAAAATAGGAACCTTTGGTCAGAAAATAGGAACAAATAGAAATTTCTAAAAAAATAGGAAAAAGTAGGAAAAAATAGGATACTCGACGGCCTGGAAGATATTACATGAAAGAGACTCTTACAAACTTTTCGACGTAACAAAATGGCAAAGTGTTTCAGCACCATTTTGAAGGTCAATACCATGCAATTGGTTGTGTGAGTGCATCACACATGTTCAGGTGAATCAACTGTCCAAATATTAAAGCAATCTTTCAATCATTATTAAACATATTACATGATGGAGAAACTCTTACAAACTTTTTGATGTAAGAAAATGGCTGAGTGTTTCAGCACCATTTCGAAGATCACAAAGGTTGATGTCATCGGTGGTGCGAGTGCGTCACACATGTTTCAAGTCAATTGGACTTTATGTTGTTGAGATATTGGGTACTAAAACACTTTAAAGCAGATTTTAAAAAAATGTTAACGCAAATTTCAAAGTAATTTGACCTTGAACATGTGCACCATATGTTTGGGCTATACAATTCAAGTATGGATAGTGATAAAGAGGTGTGTGAAGTTTCACGTCAATTGGACTCAGGGTTGTGGAGATATCATGTTCGTAAAAACTTTAAAGCAGATTTTACAAAAGAATTAATTAACACAAATTATAAAGTAATTCGACCCTGACCTTCGGCATGGGGGCCGGCCGCATGGGTGGGCTATATAATGAAAATATGGATGGTGATACAGAAGTATGCGTAGTTTAACATCAATCAGACTTAAGGTTGTGGAGAGATTTGGTACTTAAAAACTTTAACACAAATGCCGGACGCACGGATGCACTCACCACAGCGGGTGCAGTAACATTTAGCGGGCTCAACAATAACTATCCTAATCGGCGATGTTTGTGAGTTATATAACTTATTTATAAGACTAGTTTGTTGCAGTAGTATGAAATTACTTGTGTTTTCCAAGTAACCATTAACCCTCACTACGCGGGAGACGAAAATTGTTGCCTGCTGTTTTTAATTTTTGCCTTAATTCTTAATTCCAGTGGAGACGATTCTCATGCGCTGCCAAAACAGGTTGTTATCGAGAAATATTGAAAATAAAACATTTCCAGCTGACGACAAAATTTAATTCAGCATAATAAGGGTTAATCCTTTCAACCCGACCAAAAAAAAGCCAACATCTGCAAACACTGTAAATCCAGGGGCCGTTTCACTAAACTTTGTACAACTAACATGTTTTTAAGTGCAATATTAGGATTATCTAGAAATTTTAATTGATGGATTATGCTGCATATGCAGCCTATGCTCAATAAATACAAATCCAGTAATTGTTTACAAGAAATCAGTGTTAACGTGAAATTTACAAACTATCCTAATTTTAGTGAATAAGCTGTCTCTACAGGAACTGCAGTGTTTGTCATTGAGTACGTTGCAGATGATTTATAAAAAAAATGCCCCTAATCTGATTAACAGAATAACCCAAAAACACGGCTCCAGATAAGAGTTGTATATAAAGAGTATTAGACGCCCATAATTTAAATTCAATGCATATTTTACTTGTACAAAATGTATTATTGATTTTCGTCCGTATTAAGTCCGAAACAAATGACACAAAACAAGAAAATGTGGCCTGTCGGCACACGAATGTCCAGGGTGGCAGATTGGAGAAACTGTGGCAAAGTTAATTAACGAAAAGTGATAAGTATTCATAAGCTCAGTTGTGAAGGTCAAACGGTGAAGGTCATATTAAGAGCAGCATGAGTGTGTGACATTTGTGTGCAAGTATGATGTATTGAAATATTAATGTAATCCTTCAACAGATATAGAAGATATGACAGAATTGAGAAACTCCGGAAAACTTCTAAATGTGTGAAAAAGTTAAAAGTTGTGAAGGTCAAAAAGTCAAAGTCACATTATGGGCAGCATGGATGTGTGGCATTTGTCCACAGGTTTTATGTATTGACATATTAAAATAATCCATCAAGGGACACATAAGTTATCACAGAATACTACGACCATGGGTGTTCAAACAGTTCCCGGGTGCCACGGCAAACGTTTACCCACGGCTGGACATTGTCGAACCTTGTATTTGAAAACAGTGTAGATCCAGATGCACGGGATTGTAAGCCATCTAATCAGGTTCTGCAGTGTTTGTGAGCATTTTCAGATGTTACCCCTTATCTGATTAACGGAATAGCCCACAACAGGGATAATCCACAGGTGGAGGACTCGGACCTGCGACACAAACAAAATTCACATTGAAAAAATTACATTACCCCACACACTTGGTCTTGTACAGTACTGTATGTGACCAAGTGGGTGAGGTAATGGATTTGTTTGTGCCACAGGTGCGAGTCTTCCACCTGTGGGATAATTAATGTAAGATGTAGCCAACATTTGTTAACACTGTAGAGCCAGTGAGCGGGCTTGTAACACGCTATCGCATCAGGATCTGCAGTGCTGGTCAGCATTTTTAAAAAGCTTTATAAATAGTCTCACACCAATGCATCTACCCCGCCTAATTCAGTTGAGACTTTGGTATATACATGAGGATAATGGCGGACGCCATAGAGGCCACCAGGTATGTGTTTATATTTTCCGTTATTGTGGACTCAATAATGACGAAATTCCCTTTTACTTGTGGCTATCTACATTGTGATATGTCAATGAAGACTCGATATATAGCTTTGTGGCGAGAAATGATCTAATACTAGTAAAAATTACATATTTGCATGGCCCTTTGATCAGAATTTGAAAATTAAAGTGAGGTTGGCCTGTTCCAAAGCCATTTTCTTCTATTCTGCTGGCGAACACCTTCTGATCTCGGTCTGTATTTCAAGAGTTCATTAACTACATGAATAGTGTGAAATCTCAGGTTCCTATTATGCACAGAACGTGTCTTGTAGCCAATTTATAAAAGGTATACAAATCACACGGAGCCGGTTGAGACATTTTCTATTTTTAAAACAAAATATGAAGACCCGGTTGAGACATCGTGAAAAGGACCTGGTTTGGACAAAAATTAGATTAAAAGTGTCCGGCTGAGTCACCAAACATACATGTAAAACATTAGTGGTGAAAACATAAATATTAACAGTTTTAAAATAGTGCCTGCTCTCCAAAACGTAATACAGTTCCGTTTACTTGTAACCCGTACTTTAAACCGGATCAACCGTCATTTGTAATGCCCTCAATACGTGATTGCTTGGCTGATCGTCATAACTTACCAGTATCATGGTATGGGATCACGTGGTTTCTGAACGTTTTTCCGACGTGACGTAATCGTGACGCCATTTTTACAGCCTGTTTGTCGAGCCCGCTTGCGGAAAGCGAGACATAGTGATCACAATGACGTCCGGGTGTCTGTGCGTCCGAAATCTGCGTTAAAGTTTTTAAATACCTTATATTTCTGCAGCCCTAAGTCACATTGACTTGAAACTTCATATGCTTATTAGTCATCATCCATATTGTCATGCTGTATCCCACTCATGCGGCCCCTGTGCCCAAGGTCAAATGACTTAGAAGTTTGCATTCCGAAATCTGCGTTAAAGTTTTTAAATACCTTATATCTCTGCAGTCCTAAGTCACATTGACTTGCAACTTCATATGCTTATTAGTCATCATCCATATATTCATTCTGTGTCCCACTCATGCGGCCCCTGTGTCCCTATATCAAGGTCAAATGACTTAGAAGTTTGCGTTCCGAAATCTGCGTTAAAGTATTTAAATACATTATATCTCTGCAGTCCTAAGTCACATTGACTTGAAACTTCATATGCTTATTAGTCATCATCTATATATTCATGCTGTATCACACTCATGCGGCCCCTGTTCCAAAGGTCAAGGTCAAATGACTTAGACGTTTGCGTTCCGAAATCTGCGTTAAAGTTTTTAAATACCTCATATCTCCGCAGTCCTAAGTCACATTGACTTGAAACTTCATATGCGTATTAGTCATCATCCATATATTCATGATGTATCCCACTCATGCGGCCCCTGTGCCCAAGGTCAAGGTAAAATTACTTAGAAGTTTGCGTCCCGAAATCTCCGTTAAAGTTTTTAAATACCTTATACCTCTGCAGTCCTATGTCACATTGACTTGAAACTTCATATGCTTATTAGTCATCATCCATATATTCATTCTGTGTCCCACTCATGCGGCCCCTGTGCCCCTATGCCAAGGTCAAATGACTTAGAAGTTTGCGTTAAAGTTTCTGTCAAAATTTGCGAAGTTTTCACATACCTACCATCTCTGTAACCGTAAGTCAGATTTTCTTGAAACTTTGTATGCTTATTGGGCCTCAAACTTCAAATAAATACACTCTGACACCATGAAATGCATCGGCGGGCTCGACATGCGGGCCGCGGCTATCTGGTTCTCTTTAGATCTTCCAAACAAACTGACGAATTTTTATAAAATGTAGCCCACCAGAAACGATGACTTACGTGTTTTATGGGTGCTCTAAAAGTTCTTTACAATAACTCACAACTTCCACGAATAATCGAGTAACGTTTATTTCTTATATTCTCATTCTCTATATTTTTATTTACATTGGCGGTAACCGATTCTTCGCCAAAACGACAGAATTATGAGATTAAAGCAAATTATACAATAGAGGGCAGCCTGTTCCGCATTTGCTGCCCTTTCAAAGGAAATCCGTCCTTCCATTGGGAAGATATTAAAGTAAGTCTACTGTAAGCACATCGGAAAAACATGGCGTCTCGCCGTTCGGTAACCACGTGATCCACACCCTGACTTCAGTATTCATGAATTTCCGCAAGATTTTCAATATATATACTGGAGCCCCGAGAATAGTACTATATTCATATACATATCATAGTAAAGGTATGTATAAAGTTTGATGACTGTAGCTGATAAGGTGTTGAAGTAATGACAGTAACACAAACACTTAACATTGAATGGCGCCGCAGACGACGACGGCGCCGCCGCCGACGACGCCGACGCCGCGATTCCGGAAAAGCAAAACCTATGTCTCGCTTTCCGCTTTCGCGGGCGAGACAATAATTAAATAGCCATCGATTGAAACATGTTTATAATACTCACTATTATAAACATGTTTCGTACCAATTACCATTTTGTTACACGCGACTTATATGTACAATTAGGTTCAGAAATACGATACAAATCTACAATTTAACTATTTTGCCTATTCTATTTCGTCACTTTCTAGACATATCTGAGACCATGTGCCTTTAAA
Organism: Conchocele bisecta; assembly: GCA_029237695.1. Lineage (NCBI taxonomy): Eukaryota > Metazoa > Mollusca > Bivalvia > Lucinida > Thyasiridae > Conchocele > Conchocele bisecta. Next base: position 43,127,794 of record CM055271.1, on the reverse strand, counting down.
AGAAACCACAGTCATTTATAGCTTGTTCCCGGTACATGCACGTACATGTACTTACCTCATCGATCGTCTCCTTGGAATGTCTAGATGGTGTGGAAAATGTCTATTTCTTACTGTGCAGACTCGTTATATCATTCAATGATAGATCGTGAAAACTGTCAATTAGCTTGCTGTCCATTTCTGAAGCCCTGTCCGGGTCGATGAACAGAGCCCATACGTCGCAAGTCATGACAACGACTGTTTGCGTTTCAATTTTTGTCCTAGAGAGTTTTACGTTCATATGTTGTCTCAACCGGACACTTTTTTTAGCACTTTCGGCTACCAAACCGGGTCCTTTTCACGATGTCTCAACCGGGTCTTCATATTTTGTTTTAAAAATAGAAAATGTCTCAACCGGCTCCGTGTGATTTGTATGCCTTTTATAAAATGGCTACAAGACACGTTCTATGCATAATAGGAACCTTATAGTTCACACAATTCATGTAGTTAATGGACTCTTGAAATACAGACCGAGATCAGAAGGTGTTCGCCAGCAGAATAGGAGAAAATGGCTTTGGAACAGGCCAACCTCACTTCATTTTGAAATTCTGATCAAAGGGCCATGTAAATATGTCATTTTTACTAGTATTAGATCATTTTTCGCCACAAAGCGATATATCGAGTCTTCATTGACATGTCACAATGTAGATAGCCACAAGTAATAGGGAATTTCGTCATTATTGAGTCCACAATAACGGAAAATATAAAGATATACCTGGTGACCTCCTTGGCGTCCGCCATTATCCTCATGTATATACCAAAGTCTCAACTGAATTAGGCGGGGTAGGTGCATAGGTGTGAGTCTTAACTTACAGAATAGCCCACAAATGAGCATGGAACTATCTATGCCAGATATTTATGGGCGTCTACTGTCTATTCCACGTTTTGCTGCCGACAAACATTTGGCTATTAAACAAATTAAATCTCAGAAATATCTAAAGGTAAGTACTTGTTCAGCAATAAAATAGGTCACCCTCCCCAATTATTTTCATTTGATAAAATTCCATCAAATATTAAATTCCCCATGTTAAATTCCCATATGAATATCTTTTTTTCGTAATAAAATCAATATTGATGGAATTTCTTCAAAATCAAATTATTTCTTTTGGGAAGGGGTGACCTTTTTGTTATTGATGAAAAACTACTTACATTTTAAGTATTTTTGGATTTAATGTGGTTGATAGCGAAAGGTTCATCGGCAGAATAACGTGGAACGGACAGTAGACTGATTGATACCTTTAGCAGGTTGATCGATCTTGCAGATGTTTCGAAAGATGTAAACCAGCAGGAAGATGTCAAATTTGTTCATCTCATTATTGCAAAGCACGACAGCCTGATCATCCGACAACAGATGTCTCGTTGAACTATCCAACTTGCTAAATTCAACATTTAACTTGACACCCTTTGTTTTCTCCGGATTACGCTTCTGGAATATCTTTCGTAATAAGTCGGTGCCAATTGTAATTACAAGGGAGGAAACCCTTGAGAAGTTTGCCGATTCCTCAGCAGACATGGCGACGCTGAAATGTAAACAAAAATGAAAGGGTTTAAAGGTACATACCCACTCAGTAGGCACTGCGAGTCACTATCAGTAAAATAAATATTACTAAATAATTATATCTGTATAGCGGGCACTTGTAAATTTTAGAACTGGTGGAATAGTGACACAATTATACACTTATTTAATTTGTATAAAGAACGGTTTGTGCCAACTGAGTGGGCATGTACCTTTAATCTCCCAGCAACAGCTAAGGTCATATAGAGTTGGGGCCTTAGTCGAAGTCAAATCCAAAAGACTAGTAGCCTATTTAGTATATTTATCTTCCGAAGTACACTTTGAGAGAGAAATTTTCCATTTAAGGATAAATTTATTTATTTTTTATTATACTGAATTTATTACATTATCACAGCCATAAATTCAGTATAATAATTCTGCATACTTTTAATCATCAACTATATGCAGTCGCTAGTTCTATATGAAACAAGAACTGGCATCAATAAACGAAGCTAATCCCCTCGTTGGCAGCCTTAATAACACAATAAATCAAGTCCTCAGTGACCTTGATTTTGGGCGGTCGGACGTGGGTCATTTGCAAAACAAAGTAGCATCCCTAGACACATATTGCGGCCAAATATTATAAACATCGGTGAAGCGGTTCATGAGTTATTGCAAAAATAAAAAATATTTTTGCCTTACAAACAAGATGAACATAAGTCCTCAGTGACCTTGTTTGTTTGATTGCTTGTTCGTTGGGGCTTAACAGCATATCAACATCTAAGGTCATTTAAGGCCGGATCAATGGGTTTAGTACTAAATCCCATATATTACCTGTACAAGTACATGTTCAAGTACATGTGCAAATGGGGGGAACATCCCAAAATCAGAACTGAATATTTAAAATAAAAAAAACTATATATTCAGTCCTGAAATCAGAATAATCCTGATCTGATGCCAGGTCCTCGCCACACCAGAATCACTTGCCCCCTCCCAAAAGCAGTCAGGTCATTACTAATCTTACTACTTTAATACTTGGTAATAACCCAATTCAACTCCCAGGTAACACAAAAGCCAAAGATAAAAACGTACATGAGGGCCAAACCAGGCAAATCGTGATTCCTATAAGGAGGAATCCCTACCGTTAATTTACGCCATCGCATTCGCCCGACCAACCACCCACCATCAGTGACCTTGCCCTTGGGCAGTCGAACGTGGGCCGTATGCAAAACAAAGTAGCCTCGCAAGACACACATTGTGGTCAAACATGATCAAAATCTGTGAAGCGTTCATGAGTTATTTAAAAATGAAAGGTGGGACTAACGTACACACGGATGCACGTACATACGTACATGGACTATCAACATAGATCCCCTATTGCCTATCGGCGAGTGGATAGCAATGTATTTCGGTAAAAATAAATGATTACTCCCTCAAAGTATACTTAGCTAATTACGCTTAGCAATTTGGTGAAATCGGCTACAGTGGGATCAAAATACAATGCAAGTATTGTTTAATTGAACCCAGCACCTTTGAAACATATGTCATTACTTACATTATATTGATTCAGAGCTCCAGATAAGCTGCGTATTGGCGTATGTTAGGCACTTGTTTTAGCAGAATATGCATTTATTATCAAAAGTGGGAGTACAAAATAATCACAGCAATGTGAAAATACGCATTGATTTTCAAATCGAGTAGTGAAAATAATGTAATAAAGTTTAAAATTTACTTAGTTGAGCTGCAAAAAGCAAAAACACTCCCCCTTTCTGACATAGAATTTTGCAAGTTTGCCTTGCAAGAAGAAAACTTAAACTGTAATAACTTCATATTTGGTAGGTCCTTTCCTTACGATTTTTAGATGTGCAGTGTTATTTTTCATAAATTATCTACCCCTTTTGGGACATTGCATTTTGTAAGTTTGCCTTGTATAAAGCAAAACTTTTAAACCGTAATACCTGGATACTTCATAATCGGTATGTGACTTCCTTATAATATGTTAATGTTACCTGGGTTCCTTATATGGCAGATATATTCACACCATACAGAAGTGATTTGTACGATAGTAATTACATACCTAATATCAAGACGGAAGCTATAATAGTTTAAACGTTTTCTGACTTACAAGAAAAGTATAGACATACCAGCATGTGTACGTACGGACACACACCCATAACAAAAACAATATACATGTACATGTATTCATATTTCTTCAACAATTACATAATACTAGAGCAGTCGATCGCGCGCCATCGCAATATACCCACTTTTTCCCAAATGCTAAGTCGAAACAGGGGAGATAATCAATGACCGGGGGTCGAATAAGAAATCAAAAGTCACTTTGCGCATCTATGCACCATGAGGAAGGCACATACCAAGTTTCAAGTGCATGCACCTAGCTATTACAGTTAAAAAGTTTTACTTATTACTAGGCAAAATTGGGAAATTCTAAGTCGAAAAGGGAGAGATAATCCATGACCGGGTGTTGAATCAAACATCTAAATTCGCTTTGCACATCTACACACTATAAGGAAGGCCAAGTTTCAAATCCTTACCTATTATGGTTAAATTTATTGACTTCTTACAAGAAACATGACGGACGGACGGACGGACGTACGTACGTACGTACACCCGTGACAAAAACAATATATCCATTTTTTTCTTCTTCAAAAAATGGGTATAATAAACAGGGCCAGTATTTGGCAAGTAACCAGAGCCCTTGTTTTGCAGTTTACCAGGTCACCTGTTTGGCGGATAAACGGCTTATATAGTTGCGGGAAGTAACTCAGCAGACATCTCCTATATCTTCAGTACCCACAGTTACGGTGCTCTACATAGGTTTCCCCTGCAGAGTAGCGAATCAGATCTGATTCACACTTTATATGTTAATTGTGACATATTTTCTGTATTTTTCAATTGAAAGAAATTTCAGTATTTAGAGCTCCAGATAAGGGTATCTAAAGAGTATTATACCCACAGATGTGTATTTTACTTATACAAATGTATTATTGATTTTCTTCCTTATAACATAGGGAACAAATGATAAACAATAAAACAAATTAAAAATTCACTTATTTGAGCAGCAATAAGCAAGCACTTTTTTCAACTTTATTACAGTATTTCCACTACTCAATTTGAAAATCAATGAGTATTTTCACATTGCTGTGAGTATATTGTACTCCCACTTTTGATAATGAATGCGTATTCTGCTAAAATCGGTGTATAAAATACGCCAATACGTACCTTATCTGGAGCTCTGATAATTGTAAAAGTAAAACAAACGTGTAATTCTGAAATAAATTTTATCATTTTAGTAGCACTAGAAAATTAAATATTTCCTTTCACTTAACTTGACCCCAACATGAAGTTTACATTCAGATTTCGGTTGCCACTGACTGGTTCATTTTTAGATTCTAGCTTAAATGTAACTTTTTTGTTTTCTGACATCATTTGTTATATAATTCCAAGCTTTCTAGCCAGGTATCAGAGTCATCAGGCTCCAGCTCATTTTTCCCCGTGTTAAATTCCCATAGGAAATGTTCTGTTGTTGTCTTTTGGCAAAACCTTTGAGAAAATAACGTAGATCAAACAGTAGTTTAGAAATTATATTAAGAAAAAGTTACAATAGCACTTATTTATCTACACTGTCTCGACTCCGGACTGGAATAATCAGAACTCTTAACAACTGGGCCGTGCTGAACAATTTGTAGAAGGCGTACATACTGATAAGGATATACACTAAACATCTGGCACTCTACACTAAGCATGGATCGATGTTTCCAAGTGTTTTTTTCATTATCATAAATTAAGCCTGTATCAATTTCTCTTATTTTTGAGAGAAATGTAACAAACCCAATATATATAGAAACTGGGGTTCCTGCAATATAATCACAGTTTTAGCTTTCCCAATCTCTGTGGTTAGAAGTTTATATATAATTACACGCGTTTGTACATAACTATATAGTAGTTTTGTACTTTTGTATAAAAATGTAAAACCATTTTACTGTTTTAGGCTTATCAGCCCCTGTGGCTAGGAATTTACCAAAACAATGCGTGTTGTACAAAATTATACAGTTGTTTTGTACGAAAATCATAGTCTTCAGCAAAATATATGCAATGAACCATGAAACCGCTATATCACAATCCCCCTAAGTGCTTAGTTTAACAAAATTCGGATGCAAATCTAATAATTAAATTTCTATGGCCTTATGGAGAGCGAGGCAGTATCAAGTTATGTAGAGATAATGGGGACGATATTTTACAGGCAAGGTTATCAGCTGATGGTGAGTATGTTACACACACCTGTTATCAGTAATGTACATGAACAGTGATTTAGTGATTTAGGTCCATCAACTGTTTCTCAATATCTCCCACAGTGGCGTCCATAATTGTCACAGCACCTTCGGTCGGAGTCGGTGAAATGCCTGTTATGTCTGTATCTTAGTATTGGTCGAGCATTTTCCAATCGACAGAAAATGGCACACCCTTGATGAGTGGGATGTCGGGTTCAAAATTGTTGATACAGTCAAACTTGTGTTAAGAGACCACTCAAGGGAACTGCTAAAAGTGGTCTCTTAACAGAGGTGGTCTCTTAATAGGGACAGCCATGTGGAGTGGGTACACGGATGATATAAAAAACAACACAGTGACAACACAGTCAAGTAATAACATGTATACACATATATGTATGTTTATTAAAGTAATAACATGTACAATGGAAAACATAAGTTTGAATACACTGCAGCTCCATTATAACGCGGTGGTCGGGGTCGAAGATTTCAAACCGCGATCGAATCCGACCGCGTTATAAAATTTTGTGACATGCACGGGTACTGGTACTGCACGGGTTACTGGTATCATTCGCATTTCGGTTACCAACTATTGCGGGAATTCCATTAGCAACGGACCGATATAAAATCATGTCATTTGAACAGAAGTTAAAGTAATTATTAATAATGCCTATGACATACAAACTTGTATGTATTAATGTATTAAACATACGAGTTATTTATAAAATCATGCATATATTACGTTGTATAGTGCTCGCGATAGACAGACGCTTATTACAATGTATACTACTCGCGATCAACAGACGCTTAAACGGATTAATTGATAATAAATAATGCCTATGGTCACGTGTCGTGCCTATTCATGCGGTTGATACGTGCATAATCTCAGGATGTGTGGTCACGTGATCTATTGTTTACGCTGCAAGTCATATTGATGAATGAAATTTACGATTTAAGCGAGATTGCCTTGGGCTACAGTGTAAACAATAGACCACGTGATCCCATACCCTGACCCAGATAATGCTGAAACACCAGTCTATTTATAGAACGCTAAATACACGTTTTATGGATTATAGCCACTGATTATAGCCGTGTTTCGAGCCGTGTTTTCATGGGCGCTGACAGTCGCCGACGGTCGTTAAACGCATCGTATTTTGACGGAATGGGCCGTATTTATACGGTCGCTGGTCGCAGACAGCAGGTGGTCGTTCATTGCAAGTACGTTATTATGGGAAATTCGTTGGGCGGGATTCAAACCGGTCGCTTACAGCAGGTGGTCGTTTATTACAAGTGGTCGTTAGCACAAGTTCGACTGTATTTATTAACGCAGCCGACATGTTACTCAACCGGTTCTGCTAGTTGATGAGCTATTTTGCTGTTGGCCTCATTATTCATGTATGACAGAATTCGCTCCTTATGCTCGACAATTTGGCTGAAATTTAGATCACACAGAATGAGTCTTGGATATCGCATAATGCATGTAGAAAAGGCTATATATCTATACACAGTCGTTCTGCTGATTTGTTGATGTTGAAGCCATTTCATGAACTCTTCTGCGTTGCTCCGTCCATGAACTGTGAGGTATACTAATCCTCGGTAATATTATACAAAGTTGGCTATTGTTTGGACATCATTCTCGAGAATTACCGCCCTTTCATGCAGAGACGCCAGATCGCCCATTGACATGTCGTCAAAGTTAGTTTTGAGGTTTCCTACGTCCAAATGCACCTCATGGACACGTCCCCCGGCGCCTAATTGTTCAAGTTTAATTAATAAATACCTGAGTACAGGCACAATATGCTTGTCAAATAACTCCGCACTAGATGGCAACTTTCTTGTACTTTCCTTCTTCACATTTTCAACTAAACTGTCAAGTTTATCCAACGTTTTATTGAACTCAGATCATTCTGCTGGTGGCAGTTGTTTCATCGCCCAATCAACAGCATTTTCCGGATATCCAGATACTTTCTTAAAATACACTTTTACACAAGCTGTAATCTAATAACGGTCTGATATGTAATAGGTAAGTGCCACTCCCTGAAACAGTCAGTATATATAAACGTACACACACACATATATAACATAGATATACCTATGTATGTTTATCAATCTAATTAATTTATATATGAAGGGAAATAAATTACCATAGGATTGTCATTAATTATGTAGCGTGTGTTATCTTCCCGAGTCCTACAATATACAAAATACATTCCACAGTATCGCTGGCGACACAGCGGAATGTTGGGAATTCATAAGACATTTTTAGTTTGATGTGAATTCATAAGAAATTTTTAGTTTGATTAAAATAATCATATTGTGAGTATCATCAAAATGGGTGTATGAGCACATGCATTTATATATACAGTCTACTCGCGTTATGTCGATATCGATGGGAGACAGAGAATGACATCGACATAAACGTAGTTCGACATAAAAAATATCAATATTCACCCCAAACATTCGGTACATTTAACACTCGTGTATAATCTGATAAGAATGTGTCAATTTCCTGTGTTTCGTGCCGGCATACGGTTGTCGTAAAATATAGATTATCAACGTATCAATATTATTATTGTTTATTCTTCTAAATAATACACAATAAAATACTCTTACACGCACTGCATGTGTTTAGTGTTGACATGTTATTATTTCCATGTTTTATTGGACGCAACAATTTGCAACATTGTTTTTCCGGCGATCACGTGATGTGATCGAGTGGAGATATTCTATAAATAGGCATATTAATTGCTTGTGACCAAGCAACACCACCATCGTGAGTCACGTGACATTGACGGGTTATTGTACTGCATATCACAGGGGCGTGTGACTGGGGCGCGAATAGTGAAATGTTCGAATCGGTACATTTGTGTCTTGTAAAAAAATACAAGACGCCCACGTACCGATTCGGACTTTTCAATAAACTCGTTCCAGTACAACTTCGGACCCATGTACTGCATGTTGGCAATTTATGGGCGGGGACGTAAATGAAAAACAACACAGGTACGAAAATAGACAGGCATTTATTACAGTAACACATTTACAGACGTACATGTATACACACAGACTATACAAGCAATATAATCACGTCACACTGTCGTTAATTGGTTGATCACGGCTTACGTGGTCGGCTTTGACAGTATTCCGCGATTGTAACACGGTTACCGGCGGCATGTTTTGATCACTTTGAATGTGTGAAAAACTTACCTGTGCCAATCAAGTTTGACCAGACTTTACGACGCCCGCTGTTCAAATTGCATATTAACATAACAGTATACAAATGTGTAGGAATTATACCATCGGGACTTGTTTTCCACATAGATATAAACGAAATATCGACATTTCCGATATCGATATATCAGGTATGAAATGTATGAGTTTATATAGCAGTTCGGCCGGGACCACGAGCGTACATCGACATAAGCAGGTATATCGATATAAGCAATGTCGACATAACGCGAATCGACTGTATATATACTGAAAGGATAAAGAAACGCATGGTTAACATTTGAGGTGATTTAAAGTGATGTGTTTGCTGATATATACAATATTTTATATGAGTATTAAAAAAACATCTTTAGTCAACACATTACCAAAATTGCATTAGGTTTTGACCGATAATTCATTAGTAATTGAATCACAATTGACGGTACCACCCCCCCCCCCCCCTCCCCCCAATATCGCACAGTGAAATCCACTGTTTTTTCAGTATCTTGTATGCCCGCCTCGCGCAACTGTCACAGCCCTGATTCTCTTGTGCATGTAATTCATCAGTGCATTTATCCTTCTTATTGGGATATTGTTCCACTCTTCCAACAATGCAGTCCTTAGTTAGTCAAGATTAGAAGGGGTATTCCGACACCCCCTTATCCTCCTGTCAAGTTCGTCCCACAGATGTTCGATTGGGGTCAAATCGGGACTGTACGCTGGCCAGTCGAGTGGGTTAATGTTATGGTCAGCGAGAAAGTCTTGACAAACTCTGGCTACATGGGGCCGGCCATTATCATGCTGGAAAATTAGTTGACGCTGTTGCACAAATGAAATATGAAGTAGATCCGTGAATGGAAAGAAAAATTATAAGATATTTACCTGAGCATTAAAGTTTTTGAAGCACCAAGTATGTGACCTTGACCCTAGGATTCGCGGGGGCAGGACGAACGTGGATTTGGCACAGGGCGGTAGAGGACCATTAGAGCAATGCGTATATGAAATATGAAGATGATCCATGAAAGAAAACAGAAATTATAAGATATTAACCCGAGCGTTAAAGTTTTTGAAGCACTAAGTATGTGATGTTAACCCTGGGCTTGGCGGGGGCGGGACGAACCTGGATTTGGCACAGGGCGGTAGAGGACCATTAGAGCAGCGCGTATATGAAATATGAAGTTGATCCGTGAATGGAAAGAAAAATTATAAGATATTTACCTGAGCATTAAAGTTTTTGAAGCACCAAGTATGTGACCTTGACCCTGGGATTGGCGGGGGCTGGACGAACGTGGATTTGGCACAGGCGGTAGAGGACCATTAGAGCAATGCGTATATGAAATATGAAGATGATCCATGAAAGAAAACAGAAACTAGAAATGGACGCTTGTCGACAAGCGCATGTGTATCCCCCTCCCCAGATACACAAGTAGTTTGAAAAAAGGGTGTTCGAGTTATACTCCGGAGACAAAATCAGTGACGGAAAAACAAAGGGAGATAACTAAAGAATTAGTGATGCAAGAGTTGTCATTCTTGCGGGACACACCTTTAGGGCCGTGGTCTATGCATGTGTGAAGTTTCATGAACATATTCCAAAGGGTGTTCGAGTTATGCTCCAAGACACGAAATCAGTGCACGAAACAACAAAGGGAGATAACTAAGAAATTAACGACGCAAGAGTTGTCATTCTTACGTGAGCACCTTTGGGTCGTCTTCTATGCATGTGTGAAGTTTAATAAACTAGAAAATGTGTTCATAGAACACGGATGTCCCACATATCGCTTTGATAATAAATGAGGCCAAATTGCAAGTCAACATTTTCTTTTACCTGAGCGTTAAAGTTTTTGAAGCACCAAGTATGTGACCTTGGCCCTGGGCTTGGCGGGGGCAGGACAAACGTGGATTTGGCACAGGGCGGTAGAGGACCATTAGAGCAATGCATATATGAAATATGAAGCTGATCCGTGAAAGAAAACAGAAATTATAAGATATTTACCTGAGCGTTAAAGTTTTTGAAGCACTAAGTATATGATGTTAACCCTGGGCTTGGCGGGGGCGGGACGAACGTGGATTTGGCACAGGGCGGTAGAGGACCATTAGAGCAACGCATATATGAAATATGAAGTTGATCCGTGAATGGAAAGAAAAATTATAAGATATTTACCTGAGCATTAAAGTTTTTGAAGCACCAAGTATGTGACCTTGACCCTGGGATTGGCGGGGGCAGGACGAACGTGGTTTTGGCACAGGGCGGTAGAGGATCATTAGAGCAATGCATATATGAAATATGAAGATGATCCATGGAAGAAAACAGAAATTATAAGATATTTACCCGAGCGTTAAAGTTTTTGAAGCACTAAGTATGTGACCTTGACCCTGGGCTTGGCGGGGGCAGGACGAACGTGGATTTGGCACAGGGCGGTAGACGACCATTAGAGCAACGCGTATATGAAATATGAAGTTGATCCGTGAATGGAAATAAAAATTATAAGATATTTACCTGAGCGTTAAAGTTTTTGAAGCACCAAGTATGTGACCTTGACCCTGGGATTGGTGGGGCAGGACGAAACGTGGATTTGGCACAGGCGGTAGAGGACCATTAGAGCAATGCGTATATGAAATATGAAGATGATCCATGATCCATGAAAGAAAACAGAAAGTATAAGATATTTACCCAAGCGTTAATGTTTTTGAAGCACTAAGTATGTGACCTTGACCCTGGGCTTGACGGGGGCAGAACGAACGTGGATTTGGCACAGGGCGGTAGAGGACCATTAGAACCATGCGTATATGCGTGTTCCGAGTTATGCTCTGGATACAAAATCAGAGCACGAAACAACAAAGGGAGATAAGTGAACAAGAATTCCGCGGAATCAGATGCCTCGCCTTTTCCCGCCTTGACCTCGAGCCTGGGCCCGAAAGCAATTTTCACTGGCCCGAACATATTATACAATTATTGACTAGTGAACCATAGAATATCAGATTATATTCTATGGCTCACTAGTCAATAATTGTTTTATTATATGATAATAGTCTGTATATAGCACTTACGACCTTATGCTACTAGACAAAAATTGAAAAAGAATTTGAAAAAAAAAATGAAAAAAGAAAATGGAAAAAAAGTTAAAAATAATAATGCTTGCTACTGGAGCCCAGAATTTTTTTTAATAGTCCTATATTTATCTACATAATCTGCACAGGTCCACATAATGCCACAATATTTTCAACACAGTTTACGGAAATGTAATATAATCATTTACCTGTATAAATTACCTGTAAGTGGTCAGTGGTCAGCTAGCACATGCACAGGTGAATAGTCTGTATATAGCACGTACGACCTTATGCTACTGGACAAAAATTGAAAAATAATTTGAACAAAAAAAAATGAAAAAATAAAATGGAAAAAAAAAGTTTAAAAATAATAATGCTTGCTACTGGAGCCCAGATTTTGTTTCCAGTCAAATTGAAAAATAATTTGAAGAAAAAAAATGAAAAAAAATAATGAAAAAAAAAAAAAAACGAAAAAAAAAAGTTTAAAAATAATAATGCTTGCTATTGGAGACCAGATTTTTTTTTAATAGTCCTATATTTATCTACATATATCTGCACAGGTCCACATAATGCCACATATCAACACAGTACCCAATGTAGTAATTTACCTGTATAAATTACCTGGTCAACAGTGGTCAAGCACTGGACATCTGCACATGCTAGCCCCTGCTAGCACATGGTTCTCCAAGTTTCTATTGTTCTCTCTACAGTTAAGGTGTACAGAGCACACGAGAAAAGGTGTACAGAGCAGACGAGAAAACAGGTCTTCATGCATTATTGTCCAGTTTGTAGAGTGCGCAAAACAAAAAAAAGAGATAACTGAAAAATTAGCTACGCAAGAGTTGTCATTCTTGGGCGCGACACACCTCCGGGTCGTGGTCTATGCATGTGTGAAGTTGCATGAAAATATTCCAAAGGGTGGTCGAGTTATGCTCCGGACAGGAAATCAGTGAGCGAAAACAAAAAAGGGAGATAACTAAAACATTAGCTATGCAAGAGTTGTCATTCTTGTGCACGACACACCTTCGGTTCGTGGTCTAATTGAATATGTGAAGTTTCATAAAAATATTCCAAAGGGTGGTCGAGTTATGGTCAATCAGTGCGTGAAACAAAAAAGGGAGATAACTCAAAAATTAGCTATGCAGGAGTTGTCATTCTTGTGCGCCACACACCTTCGGGTCGTGGTCTATGCATGTGTGAAGTTTCATGAAAATATTCCAAAGGGTGGTGGAGTTATGCTCCGGACACGAAATCAGTTCGAGAAACAAAAAAGGGAGATAACTAAAAAATTAGCTATGCAAGAGTTGTCATTCTTGTGCGCGACACACCTTCGGGTCGTGGTCTATGCATGTGTGAAGTTTCATGAACATATACCAAAGGGTGTTCGAGTTATGCTCCGGACAAGAAGTGTCTGCGGCGGACGCGGACGCGCGGACGCGGACGCGGACGCGGACGCGGACGCGGACGCGGACGCGGACGCGGACGCGGCGCGCTGTCAAATCCATAGTATCCCCCGACGGAGTCCGGGGGATACAATTACTGATTTTTTAAAACAATATCGGCACAACTAAATACGGTGATATAATTTTTGTCAACTTTTCAACACCATTTACGTAAAATATTACTGATTTTCTAAAAACAATATCTGCGAAGGTGTACTGATCTACTTTTTTTTTTTTTAAAACAGCCGTCTAATAGATCTGTGTATAATCGAGAGTATATCGTTAATTGCCATGTTGTCTCCGACAGCGAGGTGTTGCGGCACACATCAAAACGACACGTCAATTTCAAAACATTGCATAAGGGTCAACATTTACAGCTGTGTGGTGTCATCAGAACAACCTCTCGTCACGACTGCGCATTATCGATTTTTATCCACACAAAGCGACGTGTATTTACAACTAGATCTGTGTAATGTGTCGGGTGTAGCCAAAGACCATACATAAATTCGTAATTAGTCACAGATATACTAGCCTAAAAATATAATCGATTTCCTTAAATTACGTCTACAAGTTGACAGATATTTCAGAGCAGACGTCATCGTAATTTGCCGTTATTTATTTCCAAAATTAGCCATATATTCTGTAAATGGCGTTGACAGTTGACAATAAATTAAGACCAGATCAGTACGTTAAATCGCTATCGACGACAACTGACGATCCGATGAGAGAGTAATACCGTTTACGCGTATCCAATGTTAAATATTTTAAAATTATTTTTTATGACTTTCGTAGTTTTTACCGAGAAATTCAAACCGTTTCCAATTATTGGGGAACATACTATCTTTGTAGCACACCATTTCACTAAGCGGGGGCTACTGAGGGAATCACACGGTCTATTGTTTACACTGGATTAATGGCGGTCCCCATGAGGTCTCAGGTAAATCTTATTTTTCAATAATACGACTGTGGTTTCTTCCTTTTAGTGATGATCATGTTCCAGCCGTTAACACTTAATTAGCAGCATTACTTATGTAGTTAGTCTGAACATTCTGCAGAGAAATTTGAATTGGACGGAATCGAGCGTTGTTTAAACTTAGTCCGGTTCATATGCACAGGTCAAAATATGAACTGAAAATGGCGCTTTGTGCGACAGAAATCCGTACGCGGACGAATAAAAAAAAGTTTTGTCATAAATATCACATATAGCGAAACAGCGGTAGCATCTACTGTTTTAATAATATGCATACATATTGTAATTAATGTTTAATAGTGATATACTTATGAATAATATACGATACTATGGTTTATACTCCAGCACTATGTTTTAAGGCTGTGTGATTTGCCACAATATAATTAGAAATAACACCTGAAGAACCAGTTATAGTGAAAGTTCATAAAGCTACATCAAATATAACATATTTTACAGCTGGAATGTGTCTAGCTGCCGGTGTTATGTTTGGCTGGAAATTATTCAATCGAAATAAGATTGTAACATGGGAACCTGAAATGTCTAGTGTTGGTGATGTAAAACACAATCCACATTTTATGGAGTAAACAATTAATTAAATCAAATTAATAGTATGTAAAATAAAAAAATGACAACAATAAATACAGATGGAAAGATAATAGGAAATCTTGTTTATCACGCTGCTGTAATAACGGCGCTTGAAATAGGATATGCGCAGATAACGAATATAATTATGAAAAAGGCAGTTCCAAAACTACAACTTGATGGTTATAATATGGCTATGTTAATATTGGATACTGGACTTACTATTGCTACAATGGATATATTGGTAAAGCAAGGTATAATTCCAGATAATATTTTGAAGTAATACAATTATTATATAAAACAAAATGGCGGGAATAGGTATGATGGTTGGTGGTGCTTTGGTGAATGCATTGGCATTTACAGGGAGTAATTTCTTATTCAGTTCATTGGGGAATGGTTCGGCAAATGATGGCAAAAGGCATAATAATGCCGTAGAGCAATTGCAAAAGGCACAGTGGGCAGAAAAAAACCCAGAGAGATTAGACTGGATTAATAATGACATTAGAAAGCAGAACCACGGTGCTAAGACGTTTGAGGATGTAGATGAAGCTATTAGGGAGTATAATGCTGTTACGGCACCGGTGACATGTGCACAGCAGCTACAATCTTTTCAGAGAGAACCAACATTGAGTGACTTTTATACACCTTCACAGAGTCAAAAAAGTCGTGACATAATATTTATAATTAGTCGTATGACTATTGTTGGGTTTATAGCATGTAGATTGACTTAAATATGCACCCATATACGGTGACACGAAATACCCAAATATACCCAAATATTGCCAAAATATACCCAAATATAGTATATAATATCATCCAATGTGGTTGTTTTATGGAAATAACATAAAATAATACATGCTAGTTGTATTTATTCCAGGATATAGCCGTATATCTATATTGTGAAGATGTTATTAGTGAAAAATACCAAAAAATGGCCTATTTGAAAAGTGGCCAAGGTAAGGGAGATTACTGTTATATGACGCAAGTAAAATCGGGTATGACTGATGTACGAAATGGGCGAAAAGGGCGAAATGGAGATTGTCGGGCGAAATTGAGTTTTATATCGCCTATAACTTGCTAATTAATGCATGAAATTATTGTTACGCAGATGCACGAAGGTAAAAAATTACATGGCGAGTCTCATTTTACGGCTGGTGGTCACATAGAAAATGGAAAATATCGTGAAAGTGGTCAATTTGTTGGCGCAATTTGTTTCATTATTTATTGATTCCTCAACAAATAAACGTGAACATGTAATGTCATAAATAAAAGCAATATATGTGAAGTTAAAAAGCATTGTGTTAACTAAAAATATCATATTGAATGCCGGTTTATTTATCATTTGAGTCACGCCATGCGAGTTAGTACCTTCGAGCATCTGCGTGATTTTATGAAATGTATTTACAGAAGATGTGATAATTTCCGTAGATAGCATCAGAAGTTGACACACATTTTAGAGTACATGCGCAATGTACTCTGAAATATGTGTCAACTTCTGACGTTATCTACGAAAAATATTGTAAAGGTGTAAACATATTTCATGAAATTACGCAGATGCCCGAAGGTACCCAATCTGGTATTAGTATATGCCCTGTACTTTTCTTTTCTATACATGTAGAAAAAATAAAGTTGCCCAAACTGTTACTTGAATGTTTTCATTAGCCAATATATGAATAGTTGTTTGTTTCACACGAAGGAGGTTATGTCTAATGGGGTTTTGTCCTACATTCATAAATTAAAAGTAGATGCCGTCAAATTAGGTAAAAACACATTATTACCGTATAGAAATTATGATAGCCCAGTCCCAGATCAGCTACGCATCAGGTCAGGGTATACATGGGTAAGTAATTCATACGTATCATGAAATAGGGCGGTCGACGTGTGATATATGTAAAATGCATGGCAACTGACCACCGTCCAGTTTATTTTTAAGGAGATGTTGTATAGTCCATGGGAAAAGGGACATTATGATATTTGCGAAGATCAGGTCAGTGTATACATGGGTAAGCAATTCAATACGTATCATACAATATTGAATAGGGCGGACGACGTGTGAAATATAATTATAAACTGCACGGCAACTGACCACCGTCAGGTTTCTGTTTAAGTACATGTTGTATAGACCCTGGTGCCTAAAACCAGATTCAAATATAACGCAAATATTCACTGCATTTTATATGTGTATTTTGGAAAAGTACGTCATATTTTTGTTGAGTTCGAGAAAATCGTGTTTAGTATATATGTATTTACACACATAGCATGCATATAGCGTGCAATTGTGTGTCAGGGTGTTAATCGGATTTATTTAATCCCATCATAATTTTTGTTAACGCAGTCAGAACTGACCACCGAGTTTGCGCTATGGGGTACCAAGCATTAATTATTTATCCCATCATTTGATCAGTAGCTAACTGGACTAACTGGCACAGTCTCACAGAGTAGATCCTGATAGATACATGTAAGCATAGCGAAACGCTTGTTGTTTGTTCGTACAAGACGACAAGATGTGGATTTTGATTACAGTTGCAGCAGTGGGGGCAATCACAAGTTCGTACCCACGCTAGATAAACTGGTACCAAGGCCCGCCTTGTCGGGACAAGGTATTGTACTTAATCCGCTGATACACACGTGACGTGCTGTGAGAAAATGATCTAAGTGAATCTGCGACAGTGTAGCCCAGAGCGAGTAGTGAATCGACACAGTCCACCAGCGGCAACATTGTTCGTTATGTCATTCATTAATTAGTATACAGACGGGCCATTTATATAAATACATTAACTGTGGTGACTAGAGAAATCCGGAAGCATTATCACTTTATATTTACATTGGTCCAGTTTATCACACAGCTGGCAGGTTTGTCCATGCTTAGTGTGTCAAGTTGGATAATCATTACATATACTAATTGATACATAATGATAAAGACATCGGGCCGTTCAGTCCCAGTGGAGATCCTGGTCAGCTGTTGTCGTTTAACTTCAGTAACTTTGCTTCCAATAAAAATGCGAAAAATAAATGCGTGATATTTGCAAACTGTGTCGTCCATGACTGACAAGTTCATATTGCGATATGCTAATGCTATGATAAAATGACATATGGTAAGTTTTGTCAACCAGCTGATTATTCAATTTATTGTGCATGAACGGTCAACTAATGAATTCCCAATGACGGTTGTGAATAAGTGCATTGCATGCAAAGTAACACCTATATTTTGCATTCACATTGCACAGCATACAATGTCCTCGAGCCAATGCGATGGTTAATCATAAGCACCAAGCCAAGTAGAGTTGTTTCGTAAATAACCGGGTATGGAAGGTGTTCAAACCAATTACGACCATCAATAACATACGTCCATGTGTATTTACTGCTAACTAATACTTACTCTTAAAATAGTATTGCTACCAACTGTTCTCGTTATATATAGGGCCACCGGCTGAGAAAAGGGACCGTACAGCATTGAGTTAATTGGCACAAATTGGATATATAGTTCCCTTTGTACACTCGCATAGTATGATTGGATTCTAATCGTCTTGCTAGTGTCATTAATGCTACTCCATTGATGGAATAGCGAACAGTGTACGCCCTGATCAAATTCCGCAGATGCGCAGGCTGATCTGGGGCTACGCTGGTCGCATATGTTGAAGGGTCCATTTTCTCAACCGGAGGCCCAAATATGGGGCACAATTATGTCTCACGCAACGTAGTGAGCATGTGCATTTGAACCATCTGTTGTCCTTAAAAGTCGGCATATGCGGGCAATGGACTAACGTAGTATACATATCGTCATGTCGTTGAAAACATTTGTAATGCAATATATAACTGCTCTACATAACACATAATGAACGACGATCGTGTGTTCATAACATAATAATCATGGATTGCCGCTTATAGTGCCGTTACTACATATGAGATGTATTTGATACACAAGTAGACGCATGTATTCTTCACGGAATTCCAGTCATGTGACGAATTTGCATAAGTTACATATACAGTACGGCCGAACCCCAGTGGGTGGCAGGTGCGAGCACGCGATGGATAATTTAACGATCGGGGTTCATCCTTACCGGAATCCCGACTGGAGACCTGGTTTGGCCCTCCACATAACGTCTTTGGTATTTTGTATGTGACAGTTGAATCTGGTTATACCCCTTATGTGAGTATTACGATATTCGTAATCCATATTTTAGGGGAAGGGGCCAAATGACTTTGGTGTGATATGGACCTGGCACCAGGTCAGGTTATTCTAATTTCAGGGCTGAATATATTTGTTATCGATGTAAATATTCCGTTCCGATTTTGGGATCCCCCCACCCCCATGCAGCAGGTTAAAATGGGATTGAACCAGTTTGCCCGACCTTACATGACCTTAGCTGTTGATAGGCCGTTAAACACTAATAAACAAACAAAAAAACGACATAGGAAACACATATGTTATGAATACAGTTATATAGCATCGTCTGTTTTGTCAGTAATGGGATGTACAACATCTGCATTGTTTAATGTGTTGTTGCGAATATTGTTTCCTTTCAATACGAAGGTTACGTTCTGTACCATTGTTCACCTATTTCCTCATTCCGGTTGGTAATGGTGTTTACCAGTGTATTGTTAGCTTGTTTTAACTATAATGTTTGTCTGTCATATAACACGTATCTATGCTCTGATATCATTGTTTTAAATCATGTTAAGCAAGTATATACATTGGCATGACGTCTTATTTCTATGTCTCGGAACATGACTACATGTATTTGAACCACATTACATTAAATGCATGTTCAGTTTTAACTGCAGATCGTTATGCTCTCGTGTATTATAGAGATATTACGTCGGTCGAAAATCTAACCGATTAGTGATCATTGTAGTGCATGACCAACTGTGCGGCTGCATCTTTCCTGTCAATATTGGTCAGCGGGCATACACCTTTCTGAGCTGCAAATTCTTCTGTTGAATGACACATTTTAGATGTTTTCAGGAAGTTTTACATTCGGGGATCATATACAATTTATGCACACGTATGTATATTATTGTTATTGAGAAGTCATTGTCAAGTCAATGTCGACGATAATAAAAATACCAGTCAACATGTAAATGACATCAACATAGTGTCATCCAGATTGTATTCATATCGCGTATCCGTACACCTCAGAAACAGTTCACACGCTGTGTGACATGTGGAACATGTACACGTATGTCGGGATCTCGCGAGAACGTACTCAAAATATGCTAAAATATACATGTCACACAGAGTAGTGGTCGGATTTACACCAGAGTTCCCGACATAGATGTACATGTACCACATGTCACACGGAGAAATGAACGGACGTACGCCAGAGTGCCCGACATACATGTACATGTACCACATGTCACACAGCGTAGTGACGGGACCTATTCCCGAGTTCCAGACATACATGTACATGTACCACGCCATGTACGTACGCCCGAGTTATCGACATACATGTAGCACATGTCACAGCGTAATGACGGGACGTACTACCGAGTTCCCGACATACATGTACATGTACCTCATGTCACACAGCGTGGTGACGGGACGTACTACCGAGTTCCCGACATACATGTACATGTTTCACATGTCACACGGAGAAACGACGGGATGTCCCGTCACTACTCTGTGTGACATGTGGTACATTTACACGTATGTCGGGAACCCGAGAGTACGTCCCGTCACTACGCTGTGTGACATGTGATACATATATGTCTGGAACTCGGGAATACGTCCCATCACTACGCTGTGTGACACGATAACTCGGAAGTACGTCCCGCCAAGTGCTACGTTGTGGCATGTGGTAAATGTACATGCATGCCTGGAAGTCGGGAATACTTCCCATCACCACGCTGTGCGACATGTGGTACATGTGCATGTATGTCGGGAATACGTCCTGTCACTACGCTGTGACATGTGATAAATACGTCCCGTCACTACGCTGTGTCATATGTGGTGCATGTACATGTATGTCGGGAACTCGGGAGTAGGTCCCATCATTCCGCCGTGTGACGGTGTGACACGTACATTCGGTCTTTACATTGCATGACATATTGGTGGCCTAGTATTATGAGGTTGTAACTATTACAATAGAGCATAGCAGTTCTGATCATATAATACTAGACAATCGATATGGCACATATACACGTAAATCAGAAATGCTGGTGTAAGCAGGTCACTGTGTGCCACGGGACATGTGGTAATTTAACATGTATGTCAGGATCGATCTCGGGAGTACGTACGCACAGTCACTGCGATGTGTGACAATCATGTGGTACATTTACATTCAGTCACGTATTATTTCATGCAAATTTCATTATTATAACACACATTAAACGCGGCTAAACACAATACTTTGGTATATCTGAACATTAATTTTGACAATATTTGGGTAATTATTGCGTGAGCAGTGACCCTGATCAAACGCCATATTTATTCTAATTTGTCGGTATACTCTCGTACACTAGTCGGTGAGACTGAATAATAATAACTAATAACAACAGTGCCTGATGTCACAATATACGCCCGTCGAGTATGTTTAGAATGCATATGTAAAGTTTCAGAATGAATGGTTGAAAACTGTGGTAGGAGTTGACTGCACAAATTTGGGACTCCAATATGCAAAAACAGGGTAAATGACTAAGTTAAAAACGTTATATTTTATCAAAAATGCATTTTTCGGTATGAGAAGGGGAGGTGCACATCTTTTAATATGTTTAGGATGCATATGTATGGAAACTGTGGGAGGAGTTGGTTACACAAGTTAGTGGTCCTAAAAAGTTAACGGACAGACAGACAGACAGACAGACGGACAACTCCATACCATGATACGTCCCAATAAAACGTTTTATACCTGGGCTGAGTTGACATGGTCCCGATTTCACTTGCTTCAAAGAACAGTAATCAGAGTAATCTCCCTTGGCACAGTTTCACATTGGCGATCTCAGGTGTTGTTTTTTGCACAAATACATATTATAATGGATATATATGAATATATCATATAATAAATACGAGTAGCATGTATTATGTTATGTTATTTTCATAAAATAACCATATTGGATGCTATTATATACTATATTTGGGTATATTTGGGCAATACTTGGGCAGTATTTGGTATATTTGGGTATTTCGTGTCACCCCATTTGTATGGCAAGTGCCGTCCGTGGCAGTTTTTTTAAATAACTTAATTATTTGACGGATTTTCGTGAAATGAAAAGGAAGCTCATTTCTAAAAAAAAATGCTTTGGATAGTTTTATGAAGAAAAAAATTAAGTTTGGCGTGTTTTGATAGCAATAAATCTTGGGCAGCATTCCACGAAACAGACAATAAGTTCTACTTTCGTTTTCCGAACACGGAAGTAGTCTAAAACAAAATGTCTTTATGAGATTGATGTGCGCCAATACAATGCCTGTCATATACGATTATCGGCTATGAAGATTAGATGTTCACACTACATACTTATACAAAGCGTATACCCCATGTAAAACTTACTAATTGTAATCTGGATAAACATAAAAATTTTGGAAAAGCCAGGTCCAGTTTTTTTCTTTCCCAAATGATGGACTTGAATGTATATCCCCGAATTGGAGTGTACCTAAAACACGTAAAGTGGCGAAAATGCTAAGTGACATAGTGTGGTAATGTTAGTTGGTGCACATAGCTACTATTTGTTTGTGTTGTATATTAATAACAGTAAAACTCTAAGCTGTAAATCATTGCATGCATGGCCGAGTTTGCCACCATACAGGTACCAACTAGGCTTGACCATGCATGATGGGGTTCTGGGAGAGGGGTCACCAGGGTCAACTCAAGCCATGTGCTCACTCTCTTACTCCCAAACACAGACCAGACCACATGTCAAATTCACACAGCTGAACCATTCTTGGAGTAGGGCATTTTACAGGTATATACTTCTTATCTTTGTCATTGAATAACATTGCCTTACCACAAAGCCATTGCAACATTAGCGCTGCTGAGCACGGTAAAGGAATATTCCAAGAACATTCTTGAAATATGTTCACCATTTTGTGAATTTTATCACGAAAACCAATGATACAGATTTGTGACAGTAACACATTGGCACACATTTGAGTTGAGCATTTAGCTAATATATTTGTATTTAGCGTGCTGACGTTTATTGCTGAATATTTTGTCTCTCAAAATAGTTTGATAATCTGACAATGGCTCATATAACTGAACGTGAAAGCTTCGAAGCTACATCTGACCGTATTAGCGCAGGTTTGTGAGACATGAACACATGGCAAAAGAATTGCAACAATGTCTAAAAACGTCAAAGAAAGATAAATCGAGGAATCTTGTTGCCATCACGGAACATTCGCTGTCTGGTGATAGTGGGTACTCAAATGCCAGCAATGGACAATCAGGCAAGAATGTCAGGCTTGTAAATGTTCAGTCATCTTGTTCATTGGAGGGGAGGGGAAGTCATGTCGATCCTCCTCAAACTTCACTGAACAAGGTTGCAGTACAAGTCCTGTATCTACAACTACAGTTACATGCACTGCTTCTATACCATCCTCATTCAAATGCACTGAAATCACTACTACTTCAGCTTCAGTTTATCCTTGTAGTGCACACCACTCGTATTCCTCCAGTGTTTCCACATGCTCTGTAACTTATTCATACCAGAGCATATTCAGTACAACCTCTGTTTCTTCAGCACCATCGGCATCCATTGCAAAAGAAAGCATCACAGTCACCAAACCTCACCAACTGTGCACTCAACATCTACCACAGTATCACCACGACAAAGCAGGTGCGCATTGGCAGATAAGATAATACTTTGGAACATAATGGACATCATTCCAAAAAATTGTATTTACAATAAGACCATCAAGCCAGCACAAAGTTCTAAATCATTAGAAGCCACGTCCGTGAAGAAAAACAAAAAGAAACAGCCATTACAATCAAAGCAGGACACATCAGCCTACTTACCTTATAAATCGTGAAAACTAAAATACGATACTATGGTTTATACTCCAGCACTATGTTTTAAGGCTGTGTGATTTGCCACAATATAATTAGACATAACACCTGAAGAACCAGTTATAGTGAAAGTTCATAAAGCTACATCAAATATAACATATTTTACAGCTGGAATGTGTCTAGCTGCCGGTGTTATGTTTGGCTGGAAATTATTCAATCGAAATAAGATTGTAACATGGGAACCTGAAATGTCTAGTGTTGGTGATGTAAAACACAATCCACATTTTATGGAGTAAACAATTAATTAAATTAAATTAATAGTATGTAAAATAAAAAAATGACAACAATAAATACAGATGGAAAGATAATAGGAAATCTTGTTTATCACGCTGCTGTAATAACGGCGCTTGAAATAGGATATGCGCAGATAACGAATATAATTATGAAAAAGGCAGTTCCAAAACTACAACTTGATGGTTATAATATGGCTATGTTAATATTGGATAGACTGGACTTACTATTGCTACAATGGATATATTGGTAAAGCAAGGTATAATTCCAGATAATATTTTGAAGTAATAAAATTATTATATAAAAACAAAATGGCGGGAAGGAATAGGTATGATGGTTGGTGGTGCTTTGGTGAATGCATTGGCATTTACAGGGAGTAATTTCTTATTCAGTTCATTGGGGAATGGTTCGGCAAATGATGGCAAAAGGCATAATAATGCCGTAGAGCAATTGCAAAAGGCACAGTGGGCAGAAAAAAACCCAGAGAGATTAGACTGGATTAATAATGACATTAGAAAGCAGAACCACGGTGCTAAGACGTTTGAGGATGTAGATGAAGCTATTAGGGAGTATAATGCTGTTACGGCACCGGTGACATGTGCACAGCGGCTACAATCTTTTCAGAGAGAACCAACATTGAGTGACTTTTATACACCTTCACAGAGTCAAAAAAGTCGTGACATAATATTTATAATTAGTCGTATGACTATTGTTGGGTTTATAGCATGTAGATTGACTTAAATATGCACCCATATACGGTGACACGAAATACCCAAATATACCCAAATATTGCCAAAATATACCCAAATATAGTATATAATATCATCCAATGTGGTTGTTTTATGGAAATAACATAAAATAATACATGCTAGTTGTATTTATTCCAGGATATAGCCGTATATCTATATTGTGAAGATGTTATTAGTGAAAAATACCAAAAAATGGCCTATTTGAAAAGTGGCCAAGGCAAGGGAGATTACTGTTATATGACGCAAGTAAAATCGGGTATGACTGATGTACGAAATGGGCGAAAAGGGCGAAATGGAGATTGTCGGGCGAAATTGAGTTTTATATCGCCTATAACTTGCTAATTAATGCATGAAATTATTGTTACGCAGATGCACGAAGGTAAAAAAATTACATGGCGAGTCTCATTTTACGGCTGGTGGTCACATAGAAAATGGAAAATATCGTGAAAGTGGTCAATTTGTTGGCGCAATTTGTTTCATTATTTATTGATTCCTCAACAAATAAACGTGAACATGTAATGTCATAAATAAAAGCAATATATGTGAAGTTAAAAAGCATTGTGTTAACTAAAAATATCATATTGAATGCCGGTTTATTTATCATTTGAGTCACGCCATGCGAGTTAGTACCTTCGAGCATCTGCGTGATTTTATGAAATGTATTTACAGAAGATGTGATAATTTCCGTAGATAGCATCAGAAGTTGACACACATTTTAGAGTACATGCGCAATGTACTCTGAAATATGTGTCAACTTCTGACGTTATCTACGAAAAATATTGTAAAGGTGTAAACATATTTCATGAAATTACGCAGATGCCCGAAGGTACCCAATCTGGTATTAGTATATGCCCTGTACTGTTCTTTTCTATACATGTAGAAAAAATAAAGTTGCCCAAACTGTTACTTGAATGTTTTCATTAGCCAATATATGAATAGTTGTTTGTTTCACACGAAGGAGGTTATGTATAATGGGGTTTTGTCCTACATTCATAAATTAAAAGTAGATGCCGTCAAATTAGGTAAAAACACATTATTACCGTATAGAAATTATGATAGCCCAGTCCCAGATCAGCCTACGCATCAGGTCAGGGTATACATGGGTAAGTAATTCATACGTATCATGAAATAGGGCGGTCGACGTGTGATATATGTAAAATGCATGGCAACTGACCACCGTCCAGTTTATTTTTAAGGAGATGTTGTATAGTCCATGGGAAAAGGGACATTATGATATTTGCGAAGATCAGGTCAGTGTATACATGGGTAAGCAATTCAATACGTATCATACAATATTGAATAGGGCGGACGACGTGTGAAATATAATTATAAACTGCACGGCAACTGACCACCGTCAGGTTTCTGTTTAAGTACATGTTGTATAGACCCTGGTGCCTAAAACCAGATTCAAATATAACGCAAATATTCACTGCATTTTATATGTGTATTTTGGAAAAGTACGTCATATTTTTGTTGAGTCGAGAAAACGTGTTTAGTATATATGTATTTACACACATAGCATGCATATAGCGTGCAATTGTGTGTCAGGGTGTTAATCGGATTTATTTAATCCCATCATAATTTTTGTTAACGCAGTCAGAACTGACCACCGAGTTTGCGCTATGGGGTACCAAGCATTAATTATTTAATCCCATCATTTGATCAGTAGCTAACTGGACTAACTGGCACAGTCTCACAGAGTAGATCCTGATAGATACATGTAAGCATAGCGAAACGCTTGTTGTTTGTTCGTACAAGACGACAAGATGTGGATTTTGATTACAGTTGCAGCAGTGGGGGCAATCACAAGTTCGTACCCACGCTAGATAAACTGGTACCAAGGCCCGCCTTGTCGGGACAAGGTATTGTACTTAATCCGCTGATACACACGTGACGTGCTGTGAGAAAATGATCTAAGTGAATCTGCGACCAGTGTAGCCCAGAGCGAGTAGTGAATCGACACAGTCCACCAGCGGCAACATTGTTCGTTATGTCATTCATTAATTAGTATACAGACGGGCCATTTATATAAATACATTAACTGTGGTGACTAGAGAAATCCGGAAGCATTATCACTTTATATGTACATTGGTCCAGTTTATCACACAGCTGGCAGGTTTGTCCATGCTTAGTGTGTCAAGTTGGATAATCATTACATATACTAATTGATACATAATGATAAAGACATCGGGCCGTTCAGTCCCAGTGGAGATCCTGGTCAGCTGTTGTCGTTTAACTTCAGTAACTTTGCTTCCAATAAAAATGCGAAAATAAATGCGTGATTATTTGCAAACTGTGTCGTCCATGACTGACAAGTTCATATTGCGATATGCTAATGCTATGATAAAATGACATATGGTAAGTTTTGTCAACCAGCTGATTATTCAATTTATTGTGCATGAACGGTCAACTAATGAATTCCCAATGACGGTTGTGAATAAGTGCATTGCATGCAAAGTAACACCTATATTTTGCATTCACATTGCACAGCATACAATGTCCTCGAGCCAATGCGATGGTTAATCATAAGCACCAAGCCAAGTAGAGTTGTTTCGTAAATAACCGGGTATGGAAGGTGTTCAAACCAATTACGACCATCAATAACATACGTCCATGTGTATTTACTGCTAACTAATACTTACTCTTAAATAGTATTGCTACCAACTGTTCTCGTTATATATAGGGCCACCGGCTGAGAAAAGGGACCGTACAGCATTGAGTTAATTGGCACAAATTGGATATATAGTTCCCTTTGTACACTCGCATAGTATGATTGGATTCTAATCGTCTTGCTAGTGTCATTAATGCTACTCCATTGATGGAATAGCGAACAGTGTACGCCCTGATCAAATTCCGCAGATGCGCAGGCTGATCTGGGGCTAACGCTGGGTCGCATATGTTGAAGGGTCCATTTTCTCAACCGGAGGCCCAAATATGGGGCACATTATGTCTCACGCAACGTAGTGAGCATGTGCATTTGAACCATCTGTTGTCCTTAAAAGTCGGCATATGCGGGCAATGGACTAACGTAGTATACATATCGTCATGTCGTTGAAAACATTTGTAATGCAATATAACTGCTCTACATAACACATAATGAACGACGATCGTGTGTTCATAACATAATAATCATGGATTGCCGCTTATAGTGCCGTTACTACATATGAGATGTATTTGATACACAAGTAGACGCATGTATTTTTCACGGAATTCCAGTCATGTGACGAATTTGCATAAGTTACATATACAGTACGGCCGAACCCCAGTGGGTGGCAGGTGCGAGCACGCGATGGATAATTTAACGATCGGGGTTCATCCTTACCGGAATCCCGACTGGAGACCTGGTTTGGCCCTCACATACGTCTTTGGTATTTTGTATGTGACAGTTGAATCTGGTTATACCCCTTATGTGAGTATTACGATATTCGTAATCCTATTTTAGGGGAAGGGGCCAAATGACTTTGGTGTGATATGGACCTGGCACCAGGTCAGGTTATTCTAATTTCAGGGCTGAATATATTTGTTATCGATGTAAATATTCCGTTCCGATTTTGGGATCCCCCCACCCCCATGCAGCAGGTTAAAATGGGATTGAACCAGTTTGCCCGACCTTACATGACCTTAGCTGTTGATAGGCCGTTAAACACTAATAAACAAACAAAAAAACGACATAGGAAACACATATGTTATGAATACAGTTATATAGCATCGTCTATTTTGTCAGTAATGGGATGTACAACATCTGCATTGTTTAATGTGTTGTTGCGAATATTGTTTCCTTTCAATACGAAGGTTACGTTCTGTACCATTGTTCACCTATTTCCTCATTCCGGTTGGTAATGGTGTTTACCAGTGTATTGTTAGCTTGTTTTAACTATAATGTTTGTCTGTCATATAACACGTATCTATGCTCTGATATCATTGTTTTAAATCATGTTAAGCAAGTATATACATTGGCATGACGTCTTATTTCTATGTCTCGGAACATGACTACATGTATTTGAACCACATTACATTAAATGCATGTTCAGTTTTAACTGCAGATCGTTATGCTCTCGTGTATTATAGAGATATTACGTCGGTCGAAAATCTAACCGATTAGTGATCATTGTAGTGCATGACCAACTGTGCGGCTGCATCTTTCCTGTCAATATTGGTCAGCGAGCATACACCTTTCTGAGCTGCAAATTCTTCTGTTGAATGACACATTTTAGATGTTTTCAGGAAGTTTTACATTCGGGGATCATATACAATTTATGCACACGTATGTATATTATTGTTATTGAGAAGTCATTGTCAAGTCAATGTCGACGATAATAAAAATACCAGTCAACATGTAAATGACATCAACATAGTGTCTTCCAGATTGTATTCATATCGCGTATCCGTACACCTCAGAAACAGTTCACACGCTGTGTGACATGTGGAACATGTACACGTATGTCGGGATCTCGCGAGAACGAACTCAAAATATGCTAAAATATACATGTCACACAGAGTAGTGGTCGGATTTACACCAGAGTTCCCGACATAGATGTACATGTACCACATCACACGGAGAAATGAACGGACGTACGCCAGAGTGCCCGACATACATGTACATGTACCACATGTCACACAGCGTAGTGACGGGACCTATTCCCGAGTTCCAGACATACATGTACATGTACCACGCCATGTACGTACGCCCGAGTTATCGACATACATGTAGCACATGTCACAGCGTAATGACGGGACGTACTACCGAGTTCCCGACATACATGTACATGTACCTCATGTCACACAGCGTGGTGACGGGACGTACTACCGAGTTCCCGACATCATGTACATGTTTCACATGTCACACGGAGAAACGACGGGATGTCCCGTCACTACTCTGTGTGACATGTGGTACATTTACACGTATGTCGGGAACCCGATAGTACGTCCCGTCACTACGCTGTGTGACATGTGATACATATATGTCTGGAACTCGGGAATACGTCCCATCACTACGCTGTGTGACACGATAACTCGGAAGTACGTCCCGTCAAGTGCTACGTTGTGGCATGTGGTAAATGTACATGCATGCCTGGAAGTCGGGAATACTTCCCATCACCACGCTGTGCGACATGTGGTACATGTGCATGTATGTCGGGAATACGTCCTGTCACTACGCTGTGACATGTGATAAATACGTCCCGTCGCTACGCTGTGTCATATGTGGTGCATGTACATGTATGTCGGGAACTCGGGAGTAGGTCCCATCATTCCGCCGTGTGACGGTGTGACACGTACATTCGGTCTTTACATTGCATGACATATTGGTGGCCTAGTATTATGAGGTTGTAACTATTACAATAGAGCATAGCAGTTCTGATCATATAATACTAGACAATCGATATGGCACATATACACGTAAATCAGAAATGCTGGTGTAAGCAGGTCACTGTGTGCCACGGGACATGTGGTAATTTAACATGTATGTCAGGATCGATCTCGGGAGTACGTACGCACAGTCACTGCGATGTGTGACAATCATGTGGTACATTTACATTCAGTCACGTATTATTTCATGAAAATTTCATTATTATAACACACATTAAACGCGGCTAAACACAATACTTTGGTATATCTGAACATTAATTTTGACAATATTTGGGTAATTATTGCGTGAGCAGTGACCCTGATCAAACGCCATATTTATTCTAATTTGTCGGTATACTCTCGTACACTAGTCGGTGAGACTGAATAATAATAACTAATAACAACAGTGCCTGATGTCACAATATACGCCCGTCGAGTATGTTTAGAATGCATATGTAAAGTTTCAGAATGAATGGTTGAAAACTGTGGTAGGAGTTGACTGCACAAATTTGGGACTCCAATATGCAAAAACAGGGTAAATGACTAAGTTAAAAACGTTATATTTTATCAAAAATGCATTTTTCGGTATGAGAAGGGGATGTGCACATCTTTAATATGTTTAGGATGCATATGTATGGAAACTGTGGGAGGAGTTGGTTACACAAAGTTAGTGGTCCTAAAAAGTTAACGGACAGACAGACAGACAGACAGACGGACAACTCCATACCATGATACGTCCCAATAAAACGTTTTATACCTGGGCTGAGTTGACATGGTCCCGATTTCACTTGCTTCAAAGAACAGTAATCAGAGTAATCTCCCTTGGCACAGTTTCACATTGGCGATCTCAGGTGTTGTTTTTTGCACAAATACATATTATAATGGATATATATGAATATATCATATAATAAATACGAGTAGCATGTATTATGTTATGTTATTTTCATAAAATAACCATATTGGATGCTATTATATACTATATTTGGGTATATTTGGGCAATACTTGGGCAGTATTTGGTATATTTGGGTATTTCGTGTCACCCCATTTGTATGGCATGTGCCGTCCGTGGCAGTTTTTTAAATAACTTAATTATTTGACGGATTTTCGTGAAATGAAAAGGAAGCTCATTTCTAAAAATAAATGCTTTGGATAGTTTTATGAAGAAAAAAATTAAGTTTGGCGTGTTTTGATAGCAATAAATCTTGGGCAGCATTCCACGAAACAGACAATAAGTTCTACTTTCGTTTTCCGAACACGGAAGTAGTCTAAAACAAAATGTCTTTATGAGATTGATGTGCGCCAATACAATGCCTGTCATATACGATTATCGGCTATGAAGATTAGATGTTCACACTACATACTTATACAAAGCGTATACCCCATGTAAAACTTACTAATTGTAATCTGGATAAACATCAAAACTTTGGAAAAGCCAGGTCCAGTTTTTTTCTTTCCCAAATGATGGACTTGAATGTATATCCCCGAATTGGAGTGTACCTAAAACACGTAAAGTGGCGAAAATGCTAAGTGACATAGTGTGGTAATGTTAGTTGGTGCACATAGCTACTATTTGTTTGTGTTGTATATTAATAACAGTAAAACTCTAAGCTGTAAATCATTGCATGCATGGCCGAGTTTGCCACCATACAGGTACCAACTAGGCTTGACCATGCATGATGGGGTTCTGGGAGAGGGGTCACCAGGGGTCAACTCAAGCCATGTGCTCACTCTCTTACTCCCAAACACAGACCAGACCACATGTCAAATTCACACAGCTGAACCATTCTTGGAGTAGGGCATTTTACAGGTATATACTTCTTATCTTTGTCATTGAATAACATTGCCTTACCACAAAGCTATTGCAACATTGGCGCTGCTGAGCACGGTAAAGGAATATTCCAAGAACATTCTTGAAATATGTTCACCATTTTGTGAATTTTATCACGAAAACCAATGATACAGATTTGTGACAGTAACACATTGGCACACATTTGAGTTGAGCATTTAGCTAATATATTTGTATTTAGCGTGCTGACGTTTATTGCTGAATATTTTGTCTCTCAAAATAGTTTGATAATCTGACAATGGCTCATATAACTGAACGTGAAAGCTTCGAAGCTACATCTGACCGTATTAGCGCAGGTTTGTGAGACATAATGTCATTTAATCATAATAATTATATAATTATTTACAAATAGAATGATCATGATGATAGACGATTAATCACTAATTCGTGATATGTGTGAAAAGTATGAGTAGATTGAGCACTTTGAGAACTTTGAAAAATCTGTATAAACAAGCAGTTAGAGCACTATAATCTCACCTTGATTCATTTCAGAAATAACAACAACAACAAGCTGTTTGACATTTCTGAAAAATCACCTAATAAAGCAGATAAAAACACAATTCCGTAACTATATATCATCTGAACATTGAAGTAGGCAATACTAGACACCATCGACCAGCTTCGCTGAAGATTGAAGGTTAGTCTGTACCGTAATTCTCGAGATATTGACTTTTATATCACCTCTGCTTTGTCTACAAATCCCACCAATATGTACATTGAAGCTGCCTATAGCCGTCACTGCCTGTATCAGGCACATCACTTGTGTTATTTGATAGTAGGGGTTTTATGAACCATCACTACCAATTGCTAATATAAAATCCGATATTGCTTATCGACATTCGACATAAATCACGCGAACGAACACGCGCACACTTTCGCACGCGTTTGCGGACACCAAAGCAAACTCGACAAAACAAAATCTTTTCAGAAACCGAAGACAACGACAACAGAGGTAAAACATATTTCTGATTGTACCAGTAGAAAATATAGTATAGTAGGATTGAGTAAAAGTATATTAAAATAATAACCTTGAACAATTGTCAAACTTAGTATAGTGGCCTAGCACAAAAACTCTAAAATTTGAATCTTCACCGCAAAACCACTCAGAACATCAAAAATAAGTCATAGTCTTGTGTCTGAACCCTAACCTTGATCAGCAGTAGCAGTTAAAGTTAAAACGAATATTCTCACCTAGTCTAGCGGTCACACTTCATATACCCGTAATCTATAAAACGTTCCTAAAACAAAACTGTGGCATCAATTATTGACATCGGTCAGACTCTCAAACTAGGTAATTCTTGTTTATTTGACGAAAGTCACAAAAGCATAATAGTCAAGCGGCCAAACGCTATTTCTTTGGTCAAGACTGTCGTGAGATTCATAGTAATTGTTACGCCATAGTGCAGTAAGATAGTTAGATAGATAGACAAATAGGTAGTAAGGCAGAAACATAATTAACTAAATTCATAAAAAAAAAAAATAATATTTAAATAAAAACGTGTTAATTGTTTCTTATTGCATGGATGCGGCGAAAGCCTTTGATCTCCGCAGTGTGCTAACTGCCGGAGATCACTGTCTGGACATGTCTGGCCCACTTCCCCCGTGTGTTAATTCACTGAGATACACTGTCTAGCGTGTGTTATATGCTTGAGATTAACGCCTATTCTACATGTCAGGATAACCTGCGCATGCGCAAATATAAGCAATCAATTAAGTAGAGCAATATCGGTGCGTAACCTTTAACCAGTCATGCCCTGATAACATGACCCATTCATGACTGACAGGCTACAAGTGACTGGGCGACTTTCCGATCGATACCCCGAATATGAAGTTTCATGGCGCTGTGTTACGAAAATACAAAAATACTATTAAGTAGTGCTATGAAAATGCCAATAACACTTACAGCTCATGGAGTGATACAATTGTTATAGAACCACGAACACCGTAGTCACTGATAAAGCATGCTGCGTTGATTATACACTGATTGCATGCAACGTAGTAATCCAGCTTCGGTAAGATTGTGAACCAGATAACAGACGCCTGCTTTATTTTTGTCACTTTTAACTGGTCACGTGACCGCAGGGTATTGAGGACATGTCTGCGGAAATGTAAATAAAAGTGGGGTACCCAAGAGGAATGGCTGGAATTAAATTGTGTAATTATAGTATTTGTATTAAACTTACAATAAATTTGACAAAATATATAATTTTATCTCAGGCTTTCGACGTATCCGTGCAATAAATTAGTTAGATAATGTCGTCTCGTTGAATATGGTTAGTTAACAGCGCGTGGGGGAATTTAAGGCGGCCGAAATACGTCTCGCCTAGCGGCTCGACGATTTCCGGCCCCCTAAATTTTCCCCATGCGCTGTTAACTAACCATATTCGACTCGAACACATTATCTAACTTATACATCATCTCTCCCCGTAATTAAATATAATTGCTTAAATAAACATCCCTAACACCTCCAACAATAGGAAGAGAGCAAGAGAACAACACTATTCAGATAATCTATCACCAAACTGCAAATCACCGGACGCAAAACTACCTAACAACAAACAGACTACTCATACATCGACACCATCGCCTACTCGTTCTTCACACAAACATAATAAGGAACATCCAAAATCACAATTCGATACATTACTCTTTAAATTACTAGGGGCAGGAAGGGCTGTGATTACAACATTGCAGTTCGCCATTGCCTTGGCAACTTACGTAGGCGAGAATATGTCATCTAACGACGTTAAATGCACCCGGGATGCAGCTATCATAAAGGTTAGTACTCAGAAAAAGTGGATTGACAGTCATTCACTGCCCCCGCTAGTATGCGCAGCGTAGAGTTTAAATTACTCAAAACACAAACGCAATTAACAAACATTACACAACGCAACCAACAACAAATCCAGCCACAAACCTCAATCGGAATCGCCAATCATCCCGACTTTATAGGTCTGAGTAAGGAAGACTTAATGTTGGCAGTGAACGCTAAGGCATCACAATCCAACGACCGATTCGCTGCAATAAGTGTCAGCAATTTGGTAACATACAGAAAGCATGTACAAACAATACTATAATATGCCCCATCTGCGCGTACAACCATTATTACAAAGACTGCACGAGGAAATACACTAGGGACAATGATTTCTGCAATTACTGTTACGTGGCTGGTCTGCATACTTGTGGAGATCGGTCATGTGATCCCTACTGCCCCATGCTACTTAAATACAAATCACACAACGAACAAAAGAACAACACTAGGCGACTGGCACGCAACGCACTAAAAGAACAAATAATGAACCCTGCAACAAAAATACTGCCTATTCGAGTAGTCACCAACAACGCACCTGCAAAACAACAATCCACAAAACAGCCTCCAAAAACTTCAGCTCCACAAAAGGAAAACCTAAAACAAACAAACTCGAAACAAGAAAACATGCAAGGATACGTCTCTAAACAACAGCTTTTACAACTAATTTCGGCTATTGAAATTACAATTGAAAAACAACTAGGATTAACCACCAATGCCATTATAGGACAAGTAGCAGAACAATACTTAGGACAAGCTGTAACAACAACAACAATCCCTAACACACCTCCACAAACTGAAAAAATTGCACACGTCCCAGATAGTATTTCCAATAGTTCGACCATTAGTGCAGATATCACAACACTACAAGAAAAAAACGATTATGAAAACATACCAATAAATAAAGAAACGTCAAGAAATAATGTAGCCACATCAACATCCAATAGCAGTCCAGCAGAAAAACGTACAAATATAGAAAATTCTAACACGAGTAAAACTGTAACAGCAAAACGTAAATATAATAACACATCCATAAAAGATAATCTAGCCGAAGTTAGTTCAAAAGTAAATACAGGCATGAAAAAAGAGAATACATTTACTAACAAGCAGAAGATAGGTAAAAACGTAAGAAAATCAGTGTCATCGTCAGCGGAGCAACAACCACAGTCCAATTTCACAACATTTTATGGTAATAAAGTCCTAAATTCACAGAAAAGGAGTCAAGCATATGCACCAAAAAGCTCATCCTAAGCAAAATATATATAGAATAAACAAATATGGGTAGAAACGAAAACAAAGGAATGGCACTGACCGTCTTTCAATGGAACTTTCGGGGCTTTATGAAAACAAAAGGAGAGCTTATCAACGTCTTAGAAAATAACGTAATGTCACGTGATGTAATATGCCTGCAAGAAATGTCAAAACCTTCAACACTTACTGGATACAACCTCGTATCTTACGCAACCAATTCTTTCCATGGCAGTGGGGTAGGAGTATACGCTAAACACGGAATAGCATGTGTAGAACTTAAAACAAATCACCTTAAAGAAAAAGTAAATAACCTCTATTGTGGTATTAAGGTACTAAGCAATAAAGGAAACATTGCTATATTAAATGTGTACATTGGACCTGGTAACCAGATTCACGAACCCAAACTAAACAACCTCAATCAAATTATCACTCAATTAAGCAATAAATCTCTAATATTGGGTGATTTCAATGGGCACAACCCACTATGGGACGTGCATTACATTCCTAAGACAAACAAAGTAGGTGATGAAACAATACAATTTCTAGCTAACACTGATTATGTAGTACTTAACAACGGAGCTGTAATTTACGATACGTCACACATTTCTTCAAGTAAAGGTATTGGAACAACACCAGACATAAAATTAGCAACACCTGCGTTAGCTTCATTGACCTCCTGGTCCGTCCATGACTCTACACTAGGAGGTGACCACTATCCGATAATTACTAAAGTTTCTACCCAATGCCATAGAAGTACTCCCGCCACCATTCCTAAATGGAAGTTAGGTCATGCTAACTGGGAGCTATTCCAACAACTATGCACTAATAAACTACACACAGATAACAATCTGGATACAAAACAATACCACGATGAATTTGTGAGAACACTCTATAATATAAGTAAGGAGAGTATACCACAGACAAGTAGTAAAGTTCATAATCGCCCAACCAATCCCTGGTGGACATCAGCTTGCACAGATGCCATTAACAACACTTAAACAAACTAGTCGAGAGGAATATTTAAAAGCTAAGTCCCTCGCGACTGCAGTAATTATTGATGCAAAAAGCTGTGGTTGGGAGCAATTCATATCTGAAATAAATAACGTCAAAACGAGCAAGGAATGATGGGACTAATTTAATAGAATCAGAGGAAAACTATGAAGCCAATGCCTCTACTATTACATAACAATAGCCTTGTGTACGACAACAAACACAAAGCAGAGGTGCTCACAGACCATTATACAACTATGTCTAGTGACAATAACCTTAATCCCGAATTCAAAACAGTTAAGGTTAAGAGAATCCCTGAAATTCAAACTCAAATAGATACTAACACGCTATTGCCAGAATCTAATGAGGTTTACTGCCTCAATCGGTACTTCATTATGTCAGAACTAAAATATGCCCTTACAAATACGAACAACTCTGCACCAGGAGCAGACAAGATACCATATGCAATACTAAAGCATCTCCCCAAAGAATCTATAGAACAACTGCTTCTGGTGATAAATAAGTCCTGTGTAAATGCCTAAATGGTACACTACCTGATACCTGGGAAGAAGCTACCATCATCCATATATTGAAACCAAAGAAGGACCAAACACTTCCGCCCTCATACAGACCCATTTCTCTAACACCAGCAATATGTAAAGTAATGGAAACGATGGTAGCTAATAGATTAAAACATCACTTAGAAACAAATCAGAAACTGAGCCCGACCCAATCAGGATTCCGAAATAACAGATCTACATTAGATCAACTCGCACGACTAGACACAATTATTAAAACAGCCATGGTGGAAAAGAAAATGGTCGTTGCAGTATTCCTAGATTTAGAAAAAGCCTTTGACCTAATGTGAACAAAAGGTGCAATAGAACAACTCATCGGGAAGGGCATACATAACAGAATGTTGTTGTGACTTGACAACTGTCTGACGGACAGAACAATTAGAGTAAGAATAGGAAAAGAACACTCAGAATTTCAAAATGTAGATAACTGTAGCCCCCCAGGGCAGCGTAGTTAGTCCAACGCTGCTTAGCATCATGATGTATAACGAGCTCAATGAGAACAACTCAATTACAACTATCAAAAATGATCTATCGCAATTTGCAGATGATAGCTCGATCTGGCATGTACATGCAGATCTCAATATAGCATTGGGGTCTGTACAGACAACACTAGATAAAATCACAACATGGCAAAACAAATGGGGGTTTAAAATATCAAAACATTCATAAGCATTACTATGGCGGGCACACATTTCAAGTTATGGTGCCTACCATACCAAATAAATGTAAACAATACAGCAAGGATAGAATGTCAGATAAAATAATAACACGACTCAGACTATGTAGAAATGGTAATAAGGCAAATCTTCATCCACAGGGCAGCGATATCGATGTATATTTGAATTGTAGTCAGTGCGACGAAGATGAAATAGAAGAACTGGACCACTATTTCTTCTTCTGCCCAGCGCATGAATTAGCAAGAGAAGATTTAGCCGCTGTCTGCTTAAAAAATAATGTTATATCCATTTAATTTAAACTCCCCCCCCACTAAAGAATGCGAAAATGAAATAGACCTAGCTGTACTAAAATACATTAAGGCGACAGGGTACTGGAATAAAATATAACATGACACCGTTGCTCCACTAAAATTAAAAGCTGCACAAATAAATGATGTAATGATTTTACTTAAAAAAAACCGATGGAGTGGCCTAGCTAAGTTACGTCGTGACACTGGGGCCCCATTGTCTCCATCCCATATCTGAAAACCGCTGTAAATATTTAGGATTCAGGATTTACCTATTTAATATAATCTCTAAACATGTCCATAGACGCCCGTACACTCCGCCGGGAGGCGTTACTAATTTTAGAGCGAATAGTCGAATGACGAGCAACATCACTTGTGTCGGGGATACATGTTTATCCGGCAACGAGAGGACTGTTGCATAATATGCTGCTCGTCTGCCTGCTGGATGCTCGCACCTAATACTACTAATAATAATATTAGATCAATGGTGACAGCTGGGTGCTGCCTGTATCCAATGCTACAACACTTCTCACCTTCAGCCTGCTCACTGGTGCCACTGGTCTCATAACAATAGCGAGTTGACTTGCAACAAGGAAAGTAACATAATTTAACGATATGCGTTGCAATCAAATAAGTGTAATACAACTGCACCTATACCATTTCTTCCATAATGGTAGTACCTGGCGGTTATCATTGATCACGAGTCAATCAACTCAAACAACCAACTATTACCATCATTAATCATACAGACCCATCAAACTCGAACAGTTAATATGGTGCCCGGTCGGACGAGTGTTTAGCAAAATTGAATCGGGTAGCTCCGAACGCCAATGCCTTTGATGCGGGCGGCTGGCGTCAAACAAATAGCAAACCCTAGATAATGTTAGCGATATCCTCCGAGCTGCCGCCCCCTGGGTGGACATAGTATATTGACTCCCGAACGGACCGTATTTGGACGGGGCCGCGGTGGGGGGGGGGGGCGGTGTCAGTATAAGGCTGGCCGCCATCTGGGGCTCCCGCCCGCTTGCGGCTGCGAAGGCCATTCTAGCACAATGTGGTCTGGTACCGGTGGAACTCGTTTCACCGACGAAGCATGTTTAACCGGTGACGGACGGACTCTTGTTGCACGCTTTATTGTTGGCCTGCATTCTGACCACTCAAACCAGAATACTTCTGGTATTTTAATTAAACTGCAGCAATAGGGTGAGTGGTGGGATTTTACATATATGCATAGACGTACTTGTATATATATCCATGTACATATATAGAGCGCGCACCGTCTGTCCAAAATTAACATACAAGTAATCCCACCCAACGAGTGTACGGAGTTCTGCCCACCACAATCCCGACATGCTACTATGTACTATGTTAGACTAGATTTAGTAGATCATATTTAGTAGTAGTGGTAAGGGTAATGAGTGGATAGAGGAAGGGTTAACAAACACGATATGAAAATTAGTAAAATGAAACAACTTCGTGTCCTCATTAAAACACGACACGAGACGAACACGGGACTCCCACACACGACGCGCGTACGTGGAAATAATACACTTACATGATGACCCCACTGTATTACACATAACTGGTACAGGTTATGTTTATCAAAAACAAATACGAACTTTGTTGAATGTGAACATAACTTGAGGAAGGTATTCAAAATAACTGTCACGGGTTATTCTAATATAGTGCATGCTTGCCAAATTATACATGGCAATTGGGAATTGCATGCACAGCATCAGAAACATAACGAAAGTCTAAATGTGTTAGCATATGATCATGAATGCGAGTTTTAACCAACTCGGTATAGAGTTGTACCAACCATATGTGCTGTGAGCAATGTATTCATGATTTTCTGAAAACATTTACAAGATGTACAATGCCTGTTCTATTTGTTTTATTCGACTCATGCTAGTCATCGTTCTGTGGTGTTTGGGTAAATGTAGCTAAGAAGTCACTACGCACTCATGTAGCCTGATAACGATCTGGTTTGCTTGTTATAAGCATGGTGTTTTTTTCATTGGCGGAATGGCGAACATTATAGATCCAGATCAGACTGTGTGGATGCATAGGCTGATCTGGATCTACACTGGTCACAAAACACATTAGCCCCATTTCTCCAGTCACAGCCACATATATAGACAGATAAAATGTCCGCATGTCCCAGTTAACAATGAAGTTATAACAAGAACAATTATAACATGAATGATCATGTTATAAAAGAAAGCTTTGAGTGTATGTTATTATTATTGATGCCAACTACATGTTTGCAAGTAGCATGTAAAGTTATAGATATCAGGGTATGGGATCAGTGGTTTCCGAACCTGCTTTTCCGACGTGACGTATTCTGTGACGTCATTTTTACAGTAAATTTTCTTGAAACTTTTCCAAGCAAACGGACGGATTTCGATGATATGTATCACACCATAGAAGTGACATACCGGTTCGATGATATGTATCACACCATACATTCACGTTCTTTAGATTTTTATTCACATCCATGGTAACCGATTCTTCGTCAAAACCAGAAAATTGTTAGATTAAAGCAAACTATACCATAATGCAAGAACTGGCATCATTAAACGAAGCTAATCCCCTCGCACTGGCATCATTAAACGAAGCTAATCCCCTCGCTGGCAGCCTCGATAATAAAAAAGTTCTCCGTGACCTTGGGTGGTCGAACGTGGGTCATATGAGTCTACTCATATGCTAAACCATGCTCCATCCATAGACACACATTATGGTCAAATAATATCAAAATCGTGGAAGCAGTTCACAAGTTATTGAAAAATGAAAGGTGTTACTAGCGTACGTACATAAGTAGTATATAGGGAGTCAAAATGATACCACCTAACGGTGGTATCATTTCCCCACCCTATATACTACTCCAACCGCCCCCCGAACAAACTCCAAAATTGGTTAACGAGGAAATTGTCACCCAACAGAAAAATCGTGACAATTGGTGTCATAAATACATAATTTGAAAAGAGGTCCAATTGAACAGATAAAACTATACTAATAAAAAGGATTTGTTTTCGTCTCGTTTCATATTGGTGTCATAAATACCTCATGTTCATTTAACGTCCAATTGAACAGATACAACTATACTAATAAAAAGGATTTATTTTTGTCTCGTTGTCATAAATACCTCATATTTATTTTTCAACACGGCATTTTCCTCCTCCACTATAGCTAATTTATTTCTACGATATTGAAAAATTATTAATAATTTGTAAAAATTAAAAAAAATAGCAAAAGCCTCCACTCGTGCACACACCCCCAGCGACTGGGCAGATTTCTTAGCCGGCACCCAGCCACTGGGGTGTTGGGACCTTTCTTAAGCCCACGCCTCTGTTGGCTCACAGTTTCATTTTTACGGGTCGCCTTTAACCCCATTGCCAATTCCTCAATTCAGAGAAACCGACGAAGTAAGGCGAGCCTATTTTGTGATTTGGTGATGTAATTGCAAGCTCTTAGGTAGAAATCTTTTAGGCCGGCACCTTTGAGCTATACAATTCCATCACCAATTCACACACATTTAGAGACTGCTACCATTAAACAGACGATACGGACGTCATACCGGATCAACAACATGGCACACACGAGATGAGACCAATTGTTGTAAGGCTTTCACACGTATATATACTCATCACTTTCCTATACAACATAAAAATGGTGTGCAAATTATAATTATTTATAAACACTTAGCGAGGTTCACGAATTTCCGGGATGGTTCGTTATTTTATTCATTTGATAATTAGTTTTGTAAAAATTATTATTAATTAATTTTAATTTTAAAAAATTGATATAAAGTTAATTAATATAAGAAAACAAATAAAAACCACAAAGTATATCGATACGTGGTTATAGAAATGCA
This sequence comes from Conchocele bisecta, assembly GCA_029237695.1. Lineage (NCBI taxonomy): Eukaryota > Metazoa > Mollusca > Bivalvia > Lucinida > Thyasiridae > Conchocele > Conchocele bisecta. The sequence continues at coordinate 43,085,090 of CM055271.1, read as the reverse complement.
TGGTGGTCAGTGGGTGTCATAACTGGGCCCTAAATTATTAATTTTTGTTTATGTTCCGTATGGAGGGGCCGTCGGAACAGCTGGAATGTATGGTGGAGGAATATCCTGCTGTTGATGCAGACACGCGAATAAGCATATCACGTCCCGAGACGGGAGAGGAGATTTTTTCTCTCGTCGGCCCTCCCCTCAATAACGATTTTTTTATATCTTCGTCCGCGAGAATTTGTGGTCGAGCCTTGGACCGGATCGTACCCTTTAACTCCTGGTATCTGACCATCTCTTCGACGACCATTTTGAACTCGCTATCTGATATATCGTTGTCGGCTATCGCTTTCGACACGATAACGTCGATACTGTTTTTCTTGGATCTCGCGAGAACCGCTATTCGATCGTGCTTTCGACTCTTGGCCTCTAGTTTTCGGCCCACGAGTCTGGTCGTCATGCAAAACAGTCCCGCCCCCGCCGCTGTCGCACTCAAGGCCGCCGCGACCGGTGCAGCGATAACTGTTGACAATAAAGACACACTCCCCACCCCACTTATAACGGATGCTGAGGCTAACGCGGTGCTCACCCCCTCTAATATACTGACCGACCGTCTATATTTCTTCGCATAACCCGTCCGCATCTCTCCCTCGTGTTGTAGACTATGTTGTATCTCGACGATCCTGGTCATCCTAAAGGATGCCGGGTCGGCCGTCCCCGAAGGTAAGTGTGGATATAGTTTCTCGTCATTCATCATAAATCAAGTTGTATTAACAGCGTAACAATAGTGGAGGAAGCCGATTGGTCGGCAATTATTGTAACAAAGTTAATAACACTACCTGCCGAAACTTTAATTGTAGTGTCATCATCGAATATAGTAAACCCTGACCTCTGCCCCGCGTGCTTGGTGATGCCAATATTCTGTTCTACACCATTCAGGACGACATTCACTCGGTCTTCGGCAGTGGCGTGTCCGCGAAATTTGACCGAGCAGACCGCCATTCGAAAAATCGTCCCGGACACTGCCATGTGGTATCCCCCGTATCTGTTGCTCGCGTTGGCACCGAATGAATATTCGTAGGCCCCCTCGCTTAGTGAACCCCGCTCCTCGGCACAAACTGTTATGACGTATTTGCTAGCTTGCATTTTTTCCATTTGCGCAACCGCCCTAATTAAAATTGTGTGGGACTGTGATACGCCCCTCTCCAGCCTTCTCATAGCGGCTTCATCGTATGCTGCGGCCGCGACGGGAACGTCCCGTTCTAAGTTGGAACCACCTGGACCGTATATGCTCATGATTAATATGTATATATATATTAATGTTTAATCGGTTATTTCGAGAACGACCGAAATCGGGTAATCGTTATTCAACTTTCTCGCTTGATCATCAAGAATAGAAATCTTCAACTCATGAATGTGTCCCGATTCCAAAACTTTCATCTCGGGGTGTGGGAAGTCTAAGGTCACAGTCTCCCCATAGAAACAGTCACTGGCGGGCACATTTTTTAGTAATGTGCTGGGAGCTCCGTCTAACGTGTTGTACGATGTGTTCAGCTGATCCAGGTGCACTCTGAGAGATTTTGTGAAGGTGAAGTCCACAAAGTGAAGACGCGCAAAAACAATTCTTGGCACTTGAAGAGGACGCCATCTCAGCTAAGGTGGACCTGGAGAAGGCGATCGAGCAATATCAAGACGTTTTGCAGAATGCCAGCATCCCGGTAGACTACGTATTCGGAATAGGTCTTTATATGGCACCGAGCGATATGATACTACGAGACGACCCGGTTGACAGTTACAATAATCAGATAGTAATCGCCACCGTCAATCAAAAAATCGGCCTCAACGGGAACGTGAACGCGGATATCATCAAGCGCACCCCCGACAGTGGAACCGATTTCATAAAACCACAAATTCACGAATTGGGCCCCCCATCAGTTCATTCGAACCCAGTGTTCCACCGAGTTCCGCTCCTGTTTCACCCTCTGCAATAGGACCAGCAAGTTCCCCAAATCGCGATTGGATTGGAACAGGGGAAAATAGTGCCACAACCCACGAGGAGGAGAAATTAGGGCTCGTCGTAGCCCTCGTGGTAGTCGGACTATTTGCGCTTTGGATTTAGGAACTCTCGGGAGGCTAAAAGTAGGAGACCGGCGATTGCCACGATTAGAGCCCAAACATTATCGGCGAGCCATCCGGCCGTTTTTGATAATATAGATAGCAAGAAGGAGAGTAGACCCCCGATCAACCCAGGCAGCGCGGCAGCCAACTTTCCTGCTAATTTAGCCAAGAGATTGGCGAGGGCTTTTAGTTGTTTTTTTATCTATTCTTTGGCTCCACCGGATGGAGCTGGTGCTGGCGCTGGTGCTGGCGCTGGTGCTGGCGCTGGTGCTGGCGCTGGTGCTGGCGCTGGTGCTGGCGCGGGTGCTGGTGCCGAACCACCCGTGATAGATAGAACTAGAGACGATATAGATAGAATTAGGGTCGATATAATCATGGTGAAAGCTGTGAGGATGGTTACTATTGTGAAGCCCTTCTCTCTGAACAGAGTGCGAAGACGTTCACCGAGTGTCGTGTCCTCGCGTAGGATACTCGTGATTGATTCGTGGCTACGACTTAATTGTCCAGAGAGTGTCTCACGGTTAATCCCGCAACGACCGCAGGAGTTTGTTGATCCGCTCGGTAGATTCTCTATCGCCACGGGCTTCCCCAAGTTTTCTTTCTTCTTGCTCGATATGTTCGTCCATCTCCGTGAGTTTGGAGAGGTTATTAACTAGTTCACCACGGCCCGTTTGCAGAACCTTATTGAGTCCCAGGAGTTCGCGAAGAGGTAACGGTGGGTCATACTTCGTGCCGTTTATTTCGTTGACCGTTGTTTCCACCGTGTTAATCGCGTCGGTGACTATACGAGGGACCTCGCTGATATCGCTCGTTTCTATAGCGGCGGCCGTCTTCGCCAGCGTTTCTTCGGTATCCTGCATGGTTTTTATCATTTTTGTAGGCACCTGCGACCGGTCCCCGATCAATCCGAGAGCTCGAGCGAATAGTACTCCATATTGGCCCAAGGAAGAGGGGCTGAGGAACCGGTTCGGGTCGTTCTTGTACGTCAGCAAGTTCCAGCTATTGCCCCATTTAACCCACAAGTCTCCTCTTTTAGTGCTGCGAAACTCCAACGTGGCCTTGATGCCGTATTTAGACACTATACTCTCCCACCGTTTCACCAGAGAATCCGTTTCCCCGAGAGGAGCCAGCTCACCCTCGGAGATCCCCGCAGGAATATCGACACCGCCCGCCCATGCCGGAGTTTCGGGTGTCTCTATGAAGCTCGTTTCGGCAATGCCGTAGAAGGCATCGTCATCGTGGAAATCGGATGTACCGATATCCGTGTCAATATCGTAATCTCCGAGGTAATCGTCTCGGTCGCCCGTAGTGCGATCGAATTCGTCCATGCCAATATCGAGACCAGCCATCTTTAATAATTATTATTATATTAAAGACAAAACCATACAGGTTTAATAGATTATGTCTTCGAGTCAATACGGTCGCAAACTCAATCCATATCGCAGACTGCGTGAGCCCCTCGGGGCAAAAGGTGTGAGACAGAGTGTCGTTATTACGAACAACCCATCGACGATCGACCAGAACCAGCAGCTCTTAGTCCGCTTCCCCAACCTCGGAGCTAGCGACGTCATTATGCCGGGGACTGTTCGCCTCGCTTTCACTATTTCGCTTACATCGACGGACGCGGACCGAACCATCGTTCAGAACCTGGGTCGCGCCATCGTCAAGAGGACTATGATAAAGATTTCTGGTAATGAGGTGATGTCGATCGATGACAGCGACGTCTACCATTGCTACCAGGACCTGTGGAAGACGGCACAAGAGCGCGAAAATGCGGTCTATCAAGGTATTGACACCAGCCGAAATAGGAACGTAAACAGACTTAGAATCGGGGCTGGTGACAAGGTAGATAACGTCGCGAGCGACAACGCGGTCGCGGCCGCTTACGGCAACCGATTCTACATCCCGTTCGACTTTGAGTTGTTGGAGAGTCACATGCCCTACTATCAGAGCGCTTTGGCGGACCGCCTCGAATACGAACTAACGTTCAACGACTACGGCCGAGTTATCATAGCCACCGACATTACATCGAAGTATACGATCGACAATGTGTCGCTGGAGTACGACATGGTCACGATGCCCGAACTCGCGCGATTAATCAGATCCCAGTATGTCGGGCGCGTTGCCATACTTTACGACCGAGTTCTTCGCCACCGCAAGATGACGAAAGACAAAAGCGACACATTGTGGAATATTAACGTGAACGTACCCGCCCGCTCGATGAAAGGTATACTGATGTTGTTCGAGGAGGGTCGGTTAGAGCTCGGTGCTAGAAAATCCGACAAATTCTATAACCCCAAAATCACGAAGGTAGAGGTGACGATCGAGGGAGTACCCAATCAACTCTACAGCGCGGGTCTTCGCGCGCACTAGCAGTGGGACTAAGTAAGAAAACATTTTGCTTCCGGCTCTAAGCGTTCCCCGGAGGTTGCCGCGGTTGCCAAAGACCTGCAGCTCTCGGACGTCTCCCTCTCGGATTTTCTAACTACCAAATACGCTCTATGGCTAGATATGCGAGCCAGCGACGACGACCAAATGCACGGTAGCGGACGTCAAGTTGAGAACGCTAGCGAGGGTGTGACGATCCAGATAACCAAAGAGGCGGATGCAGCTGGCACATTGAACGTATACTTATATATAATAACGGACGCGCAACCCAACATCGAAAATGGCCGATACGTCTCAGCTTTATACTAAAAAATCAATACCAATTCACGATTGGAGATGCCCACTCTGCCATAATATGTGGGCAGACAGGATGCGGAAAAACGGTTTTCATCCTCGACTTGCTAGAGGGCTCCTACCGCGATGCCTTTCGTCACATTGTGATCCTGTGTCCCACTGTGCGGCACAACGAGACTTATCAGCGGCGCCCGTGGATATGGACCGACCCTGAGGTATACGTTATTGACCCCGGCGACAGGCTTCACGGTTGGCTGCGTGTCTTCTATCAAATATTCCAGGGAGAGCCCACCCTATACGTGATTGACGATTGCTCGGCCAAGGCGGCGATGACCAAAAAGAAGGACATGCTCTCCGAGCTCGCATTTTGTGGCCGCCATGCGAGGCAAAGCGTATGGATCTCCACCCAGAAGTACAACGCCGTCCTCAAGGATCTCGCGCGAGCAAACGAAATGGGTCGCCCTCTTACACTGCAAGGACCGAGACTCATTCGATGAATGTCTTAGAGAGAACGACGTTATCCCAACGCGCGAGGAGCGCCTGGAGGTTCGACAGATACTTTCGGAAACTAAGCACACCAAGCTTCTGCTAAAGACTGATCAACCAACTGCTTATAATGTAATTAATTAGTAACTGCTGAGTAAATGCTTAACAATGCTGAGCAAATGCTGAACAATGCTGAGCAATGCTGAGCAATGCTTAACAATGCTGAGCAAATGCTGAGCAAATGCTGAACAATGCTGAGCAATGCTGAACAATGTTGAACAATGCTTAACAAATACTTAACAATGCTGAGAAAATGCTTAACAATGCTGAGCAATTGCTAAGAATTTGTTGCTCCGCTGCGAGCTTTATTGCGAGCATAACGGTGATCATAAGTATCTGGTGGTGCACTTGAAAATATGTTAGACTTATGAGACTTGTAAGAATAATTAAATTAATTTTAAGAAAATTAGCAATAATGAACTGCGACGAACTTCTCGATCAGCTAATGGAAGAAACAGTCGCTCCGACTGCCGACACGACTGAAACTGTAGGAACACCTGTCAGCACAACTGCCGGCACGGCTGCCGATACGGTCCCGAAATAAAATGAAAACGCGGCGCGTCGCGAGCGGCTAGCTGCGCTGGTTGCTGGGGGACAGACAGTCGGAGCATTATCTCGGTAGGCGTCTCTCAGTTTGTCAGGTAGATAAGATGTCAGATGCGGAGGTCGATACGATGTATGCGCGATACGAATCCAAATTAGGTGCGGAGATGACAAAAACTCTCGGATCGGCGGCTATTCATTTGTACGCTACCACCGTTAGTATACTTCTCCCTATACCAGACACCGCGGGGTTGATTCGCGATCTAGAGACTGACCCTTTTATAGGACACACTCTTAGAACAGCATGCTGCTCAATTTATACAACGTTTGGAATGTACTTAGCTCCGCTGACAACCGCGTTGACCACGGGTAAACACTGTCAATTTGGACATATATGCCCACGAACTATAAGCCCTAATATTATAAATGATGACACAAGACACACCCGCGAGAGTGACGGAGTTGAACCCGATTGCTCCAACACAATCGAACCCGAGTGTTACTCCACCACTGGATGACATACCGCGTATAAAAAATCCCAAAAGACAGGCGGCTGGGAGAGCGGCTGCTGCCAAACGAAAAGCTAAGCAAGATAAAATACTCGCCGAGCTTCGAGAGGCCAAACGGTCGTTGCAATCGGAGACAGAGACGGCAAAACACCCGGTGGCAGCTGTTTCTCCCCCAATCGCTATTGGATTGGAACCGATTGCTCCAACTGATTGGATCCCGTGGGTTTTTGTTGGTGGTCTGTCAGTTGTGGGCACCCTGTATGTGCTTTACCGTTTCAACAACAGATCCCCCTATCATCAACGAGGCTGAAATTGAAAAAACAACCCCCAACACTGTTGGACGCGGTTCCAATCCAATCGTTGAGGGATGCGCCTCATTTAAACATTAAACTCGATCCTTTTTATATGCAATAATGGCTGAACGCGATGGTAAAATGATAGTGAATGCGCTTTATCACGCCGTGGTGATATCGGGTCTCAGTATCGTGTATGCTCGAGCAGGAAAGATGGTCTTAGGAGGGCCCGCTCCCAAATTGGACTTTACTGTGAGAGACATAGGGCTCGTGACCTTGGGTGTAACGGGCGCAGTTTGGACCCGAGATTATCTAATTAAAGCTGGAATTATACCCGTTAATATATGGAAATAAAATGGCTACGATCGGAATAATAGTAGGAGGAGCGCTCGTGAACGCATTGGCGTTCAGCGGCAGCAACTTTCTATTCTCTAAACTACAAAACTCGAACGCGGATGAGGAGCGCGAGCGTCACGATTTATCTGTAGAACAACTCAATAGCGCGAAGGAAGCGTGGTCGAAAAAAAGAAAAGAAACCGCGCATCTCGACTGGGTCAACGAAGAGCTTCGCCGCGAGAATCACACCGCGCAAACTTTCCAGAACGTTGAAGAAGCCAACCGCGAGTACGCGCTGGCATATCCGCAGAGAAGTCTCGATCCAATGAATCGCGAGCCCCAACTTTCAGATTTCTATGTACCTTCAGAGGCCCAAAAAGACCGCGAGATCGCGTTCATCGTCGTGGGAATGGCTGCGACGGGTCTCGTCAGCTACTATATATTCAATCGAGATTGAAATAAGCAATTGAACTTGTTTAAATATATATACATAACGATGTTAGTTGACGATCTTTATTACGCTTTGATCGATGTAGGCTACACGGCCATTAGACACCGTATAGCTGGCACAAAGGGTATGGTCCGTCTGGCCCAAGATTCTCTCGAGTCGTGGCGCGAGGACGAAAAAACGGCCACCCTTTTCGCGAAGCGGATGTTAGATTCCCCCACCAATCCTGGGGATTCCTCCGAGTTCCTTCAGAACTTAACCGCCAAAATCAATCGCGATTGTACTTCCAACAAAGGTTTATTATTAATGACGCAGTTACCGGACGAGCTGACCAGTGCATGTTGGAGATTGTCCGATATATTAGAATACTTCGCATACGATGAACACGTGTAAACTTGATACCAAACTAACGCGCAAGCTGGCGAATACGTACTATAGCCCACGCGGCTACTGAAAGGGACTCGCGGCCATCAAGAACCTCGCGGCGGCGACCAAGGTTTCAGCAAATGCAGCCAAGGAATGGCTCAAGAAGCAGGCCATCTGGCAGATCTATTTACCCGCGCCTCGCAATATTCCGCGCCCGAAATTCGACGTGCCGGTGCCGAACCAAGTTCACCAAGCGGATCTCCTGTTTCTCCCTCACGATCGCGTCGGTCGCAAGACGTACAAGTACGCGCTGACAATCGTTGACGTAGCGAGTCGTTATAAGAGGGCTGAGCCGTTGGCCACTAAAGATTCTAAGGAGGAAGTGGCCGAGGTTCTTTCCCGAATATATTAGAGGAGTCGTCTCAAATGGCCGAATCTTCTCCAGGTCGATCCAGGCCGCGAGTTCATGGGCGCTGTCTCTCATCTATTGTCTAAGCACAAAGTTTCTGTCAGACGAGGCCGCGTCAACATCCACCGGGACCAGGGGATCGTGGAGCGCTTCAATCGAACCCTGGCTGAGAGACTGTTCGGACACCAATACGCTAAATAACTTGTAGACCCTCATTCGCGATCGACCGTGTGGGTGGCCAGACTGCCCGCCGTGGTCTCCGCACTGAACGGAGAGGTGACCAGATTGATAGGTAAGAAGCCCGTAGATGCTATCAAGTTTAAAATGGTGACGAGCAAGCACTCTGCCGTCTCGCGCGGGCGACCCGTTTGTTTAGAGGAGCAACGGCTTCCATCGGATATTGACGTCCGGTACCTCTATCAACCGGGAGAGCTTGAAGGTGGCAGCCGCCGCGCGACTGATCCCGTGTGGTCTCTCAATGTATATCATCTAGATCGATATATTACCAAACCCGATGAGCCCGTGCTCTACTATTTGGATGTTGGGCCCTCTCGAGGGTTTGTTCGCGAAGAACTTCTTGTGGTGCCTTCTGACACCCAGTTACCCCCGGATCGTCACAGTGTTTAAAGAGGTTCCGTATGTATTCCGTCCGATAACACGCGTCTTTTATCGTAGTACGCCGATAGTCCTAATTTTTGTTGACAGTACGTTTTCATAACGCCGTCTTTCATTTTAAATCCTCTATTTTGCGCTACATCTATAATGTGTTTTCCATCTTCTGTAGTTTCGCTTAGTACTCGTTTATATCTATCCCAATTTAAATCGTTAGTTCTCTTGGACATTCCTTTCGCGGAGTTTTTATTAATTGAATTAAATTTTTCTACGAAATAACACTTACTAGATAACGCTATCGCCCTATGTCCGCTAAATTCCATTTTGAAAAAGCCTTTTGAAAAGTCCTGGTTCTCTATTACTCCATTTATCCCAAGCCAACCATTTCTTTTTTTCTTTTTCAAACTCGTCTAGTAAGTTAGGTCTAATCAATTATTCCTCTATCGTTTTTCAACTAACTCCTATATACATACTATCCGTGTCCATCTGTATTAATTCGAAGTCTTCTCTTTTTACGTATTTGTCTAGAAATTCGTAGTAAAATTCCAACATTCTCAAAATAGCTAGTTGATAAACCGCTATTCCACAATGGAATGGTCTCTTTACTGAGCACCGGGGTTTTCTTGAAGATATTTCGTACGCATCTCCTATCTCTTCCAAATCATCAAAATACGCGGATCTTAATGCTTTGTCAACACAGGTTTCGTCTCGCGTATATGTCGTATTTAAATGTCTCTCCGTTGCCTCTATCATTTTTCCGCAACACGAGTTTCCTAATAATTTCATTATGTCGGCCACCGGTTTCTTATTCGGTTCTACATCCCCCGTTCGTCTTGCGGCTGTAACTTCTTTAGCGAACCATTCGAAGGGTTTACACTAATATAATCTATAACCGATGAACTCCCGTTATTTCTAAGCCGTGTTTTAAATACCATTTCAACAGTGGCGCGTACAGCAATACGTTAGTGGGCGACATAGATCCCACCAATTTTCTTCCGTTGCCTCTAGTTCGGCCAGTATCTTTTAAATATTTTAACATGTGCGCTGGAACTTCATCAACCTCTACTTCTCTGTTTATAAAAAGTGGAGACATTTCGGAAAACTTATCTTTTAAGTTGTGTGGAACTTCTATATCCACCTCCGCAAACCCAAACCAGTCTCCGGATAAAACTCTTTTACTAAACGTTTTAATAAGTTTAGGATTATGTGGGTTATCTATATGATGTATAGTTTCTTTCCCACACGGCATCTCTTTATTTAACGTAGATAAATATAACGCGTTTGCGTCGTACCCCAAAACAGCCTCGCAAGGTTTGGAACCCACTCTAATATTTGAAACACCGGCTTCCGCATATCGAGTAAATACTATCGATGGACCACCAACTAGAGCGTCTTTCATCATTTTGTATGTTTCTTCTTTCGGCGCGCATAGAGCATCCTCCGGTATAATCGTCTTTGAAGATTTTTGTTCTTTAATGGTTCCTCTCAATAAATATTGTATAGCTACTCCTGGTAGTGTTACCGCGTCTTTGAAAATATCTACACCCCTGTGTTTATAAAATTCACACATTTTTCCCAGGTAAAGTATTACATCAAGAAATCTAAACTCAGGAGTAAATAGAAATATTGTCGCGTTCGCCCTTTTTCCAACCATTACTTTCTTCGTTGTTGATGACAGTTCGCCTACTAAATATTTCTTTATTAAGTTTATATCGTACTTACTGCTGTTAAAACCTATAACCGGTACTTGCTCTATCCACTGTTCGATCTGGGCGATTTGTTTTTCGCGTAAATATTCCGTATTAAATTCGTATCTTGACCTACTTCTTCTCTTATAGCTTTTCTCCTGACTTTCAAATCTTCTACGAATTTTTCTATAAGTTTTGCGGGATCTTTATCACAAATATGAGTTACCGTTCCTGAGAAATTATCTCCTATACTAACGCTTACCGGAACGTGCTCATCTTCGTACTCTAAACTATTACCGGTAGTTTCAACTTCTGGCTGGAGATACGCCTCAAAATCGTATACTATCTGATATGGATAAAGAGTAGTGTCGCAACCGATCTTTATATCTTTACCCGTTCTTCGAAATTCGCATTCCCACATAACTACTAGGTTGAATTCTTTGCTTCTAATACATTTATCTCTTCTCATTGTGGATGCGCGTTCTTCTTTTTTATGCTTTGCATGAATCTCACACCCGTGCCAGTAACAGCCGTGCTATTGATATACGGTATTGGATTCTGGACAGTATCCATCTACTGGAGCTCCTAAAATCCATCTTTCACCCCCGTGTCCGCACTGTTCGTGGTGAATGTGAATTCCCTCCCGCTTTTCCACAGAGTACATCCAATCGATCGCGCCATAACTGTTAGAACCTTTTGGGTAGAACGCTTTCTCGAACGACGAACGCGGGCGCTCTAAATAATTACCATCGCATATTACTTTTGTCTCACCTCTCATACATTTTGGTCCGTGTCTCTTCATATTACTCGCTTTCGTGAATTTCTGTTTGCAATTATCGCAGGCGTAAATTTTAGATAGGTTTTTAAGGTTTTTTTATCAGAAATGCGTGATTATTAAACAGTCCTATTGTCATTGGTTTATTACCTAGTGCATCATAGTGCGCTGGTACCTTTTTCAACCACCAAACACCACCTTGTGTCGGTTGATATACTTCTATACCGATTTTAAAAAGCTCTTCAACCTTTTTCAGATCTGAAAAAGGAATTGGTGAAACCTCATTACTACCGGTATATTGTTTACTAAGTTCTTTCGCCTTGTCCGTGCATCTGTCGGGTCTGATCTTTTTATCAAGGTGCATAGCTAGACACCTGAACAGACAAAGATCGTCATTATACTTATCTAAAGAATACATACCTTTTCTATTCCTCAACCATTCTGGAAGATCTCCTCCCGCTACTTCTTTGGATTGTAGTCCCAAATCTATTACCCTACTGCCCTGTATTAACTTTACAAAAACCTCTACCCATCTTACAAACTTCCACTTTGTATTCGGTCTGTCTATTTTATCTGACATTATTCGTGTTTGCTCCTTATCTGACAACCATTTTTTAACGGTTTTCATCTATGATAGTGGTTCGCTACCACCGAGATTTTTGTGAAATATTATTGTTTTAGGTTTTCCATTTTTAGTTTCCTCCATATGTTCTAGCTTGTAAGAATATGAATATCTCAAATAAAAATTTGTTGTTAGATACGGAGCGATTTTATCGGACTTGCGTTCAGACTCGTTGATGTCAATGTTTTTACGAAAGGATAATGTAACTACCCGTCTTCCCTTTTCTACCTTTTCCGACGTTTCATCGTGAGCCCCCAATATTTCTTCACCTTTTTCCACTATCGCGCGAACGATAGATTTTTTCTTATTATCTGTGCGTTTAATTTGGGACGTTCTTGAAGGTTTGATTACACTGGCCCTTAACCCGGCAATACTTTCTTTTTGAATTCAGTTACCAACTTCTTCCGCTAGTGAGAGGTCTTTAAAGGCTCCTCGTTTGTGGGCGCGGGTAAACCGCTTCATAAACGCCTCATTCTTTGTGGAGTTTATAAGATTTGTCAACCCCTTAACTCCCAACCGTTTACTATAAGTAATCCCTAGAGATTCGGCTTCTCTTCTCAAACTTTCTATTTCTGACGTTATCATATTTTCTGTATATAACCTATGAGATTTATCTGTTCAATTGCATGAACATGATGTTTTTTTTCTCGTCCAATTGAACAGATAAAAAATACATATATATATATACATAATGGAGTGTGCCACTTGTTGTAAGACTTTTGCGTGTAAAGACTATCTACGAAGGCATCTATCGAGACGTAGAAAATTTCCTTGTGTCGCCCCACAATTTCAATGCCCCAGATGCCCTTGTAAATTCGTTAGTGCCCAAACTCTGTGTAGACATAAGCAACTACGCTGCCCTGTGGCTAAAGGTGAACGAGGCAGACTAGAGCTGGTAGAATTAGTTGCTGATCTACGGAATAAATTAGCTATAGTGGAGGAGGAAAATGCCGTGTTGAAAAATAAATATGAGGTGTTTATGACAACGGGACAAAAATAAATCCTTTTTATTACTATAGTTGTATATGTTCAATTGGACCTCTTTTCAAATTATGTATTTATGACACCAATTGTCACGATTTTGCTGTCGGGTGACAATTTCCTCGTTAACCAATTTTGGAGTTTTTCGGGTGGTGGTTGGAGTAGTATATAGGGTGGGAAAATGATACCACCGTTAGGTGGTATCATTTTGACTCCCTATATAATACTACATACGTACGCAGTACATGGACTAACGATATACCAGCTCTTGCCTATCGGCGAGGGGATACTAATTGGCAACCTGTTAAGCATTTACTGCGTTATGTTTCATTAAACTCTGTCTTTCCATTATAAAGATATTACATTCAACATCCTGCACCACCTTTAATTGGCATGGCGCAATTTTAAATATTGCGCGGGCCCAATTTTCCCAATTTTAGTACTTTCCCTAACAAAAAAAAACCAAAAAAAAAACCGGCATCTGGTCGCACGCTGACTGAGCCGCGATCTATAAATTTACCCACGGAGATTACATTGCAAACATAGTGTAACGCGTCCACTGGCGGTTTGTTTCGGTGAGTCCGCACAGTACAACAGTCCAACTTGGCAACGCCACCTAGCGACTTATCACCGGCACTGCAGTGCATGATATAAAAATCCTAAAACCATCAACTTCTAAAACTGGCGTTTTGAAGAAAGTCATGAAATATGCAATCTTAAATTCGATAAAATTGACGCAGTACAATTTGAACGACGTTATAAGCCAAAGATATAAGTGCCAGAAATAATCCACATTCAGACACATGAAAATGTTTGCCATTTCTCCATTTCATTGTCGAAACTCCAGACGGTTTTACAGAATGTGAAAGCCATGGATAATGTATACTGGATATCAAATACTCCTACAAGCACCAATATGAACTTGTGAGGGAAATTCACGACAGGTCATACATTACATCGAAACAGAAATCATTGCCTTGAAAAAGTCTGAGAAATATTACACACACACAAGTACATTCAAAACGGCTGTATGTCAAAAATTGTTCTGCGACTTTGCACTGCAGTGGAGTATCCAGATTCATGCAGAGGGGGGTGTGAATTGTGAATGGAGTTTGGAAGAGGGTGCGAGAACATACATTCAATTTCTTCCATTGTAGTGATTTTCACATATATTATACAGGTAGTTATTTTCCCCAGAAAACGTATGTTAAAGTAACAAAATACACACCTGACCAAAATGTTAACGGGATGAAATTACACACCATGTCACTGGACTTTGTACTGTACACCCACTGGTGAATCCATGTGACAAGTGTTTTGTATGATGTGGTGTTTGTGAATGAGCTGATAAGACAAGTGTCGTGCCTTTGCACTTTAATGACTGGGTGCCAGACATCCTTCAGCAAAGTTGCAAATCATGATTTGAATTGGGGTCCCATCTGTTTGGCACAAAAGTGTTCTTTATAGGAATTAAATATTAATAAGTATTATTGTGTAACTATTCCAACAGTTTTAAAAAATACGAGTGCCCGCTACACAGAAATATATTCACTTAGTAATCTTTAGGTTTACTGATAGGTTGTATCATCGTGCTATTTTGATTGTAAATGAGGCAGGTCATTTTTAAATTATTTATATCAACTAAATGTGTCACGAGAAATAAATATTTGTATTGACTTGTTACAAAATATGATCATTGCACATCAAAAGATAAATAGAGAGTATAAATAGTTGTTTCCATTAACATTTTAAAGAGTCAATATTATCGCCCTTGATATCAAAGTGGCAATTCAATCTTGATGTAAAAATAATAACAATGTAAAATTAACATGGTTGATATGATTTTTTTAAGAATTTTAACAAATTTTCTACGACGGCCATCTTGGATTATGCGACAACCTCCATTTTAACAAATATGAAAATGCTTCACCCACGCACCACAACTGTGAAGTCTGACCAGCGTGGGCCAAACGGTACATGAGAAGAAGACGAAATCTATAATTAAAGGATGACCTGTCGGCGGCCATCTTGTATGATGTATCATCCGATTTTGACAATACCCACGATACCTTCAATTTGATATATATCAGGACCATATTAGGTCATATTTGAAATATCGCCATGTGCCAGGTACAAAAGCAATGCGTGAAAAAACAAAGGGAGAACACTGGAATATTAGTGAGGCAAGAGTTGTGATAAATATACAAAAAGGAATTCCAGTTATACTCTGGACACAAAATCAGTACATGTATCCGAAAAAAACCAAAAGAATATATGTTATTCTTGCTTTTAAGGACTAGAGCAAGTGAGCGGGGTCTCACACATACCCTCGGCCGTAGCAAAGTCATTTGGCCTTGACATTTGGCCTTGACCTTTGGCATGAAAGCCGCTTAGGTGAGATATAGAATGAAAATATGGCTGTTGATAAAGAAGTATGTGACATTTCCAGTCGATCCAACATACGGTCGCAAATAAATTGTGTACTTAAAACTTTAATGCAAATATATTTAAAAACATTTAACACAATTTGACCTTGACCTTGGGCATGAAAGTCACATGCGTGGGCTATAAAATGAAAATATGGATGTTGATTGTTGATAGACAAATATATGAAGTTTCAATTCAATCTGAACTTACGGTTGCAGAGAAAATTGTTTACTTAAAAACTTTAAACGCATATATTTAAAAACATTTAACGCAAGTTTCAAAGTAATTTCATCTTCACCGTGTGCAGGAAAGCCGTATGAGTGGGCTATATAATGTTTGTTTAATGGTGTTTGACGGCCTATCAACAGCTATGGTCTAATACTCACATAAAGGATATAACTGTCGGATACCAAATGCCAAAGTTGTTTGTTTGTTTGTTTATTGGTGTTTAACGGCCTAACAACAGCTCAGGTCATATAAGGCTGGGCAAACGGGTTCGATCCTGTATTATCCTGCTGCATTGGGTGGGGGGGGGGGGGGGGGGGGAATCCAAAATCAGAACGGAATAATTTCATCGAGAAAAATATAGTCAGCCCTGAAATTAGAATAACCTGACCTGATGCCAGGTCCATACCACACCAAAGTCACTTGACCCCTTTCCCTAAAAAAGGATTACGAATAATCGTAACACTCACACAAGAGATATAACCAGATTCAACTGTCACATACAAATGCCAAAGACGTATGTGAGGGCCAAACCAGGTCTCCAGTCGGATTTCCGGTAAGGATGAATCGCGATTGTTAAATTACCATCACATGCACCCACCAGGGCTATAGAAAGAAAATATTGATCTTCTAACTTCATAAAGAAGTATATATATGAAGTTTCAAGTCAACCCGACTTGCGGTTGCAGAGACATTGTGTACTTAAAAACTTTGACATGTTTGATGCAAATATTTCAAAACTTTAAGTAATTTGACCTTGTGCAGGAAAGCCACATCGGTGTGCTACAGTATAAAAAATATGGATGACGATAAAGAAGTATATGAAGATGCTCAACTCAATGCGATTTACGATTGCCGATATAATGGGTACCCAAAAACCTTTAACGCAAATCTTACGGATGGACGAAAATACAAAAACTATATACACCTCGACATACTTTGTATGCCTGGGTATGAATCATGATTGAAGGCACTGTGTTACAGATGATGCCTCAATATGTTGTTTGTCACATCATGCACTGCAAATGACCAATATCAACCAATTGCACCATTTCATTCGAAGTCAAATTTCGAAGTCGAAATTTATTGTACACATGTAATTTGTTACAAGTTTGACCATTGGGCATTGATTTCAATTATAATCATGATAATAGCACAAAAATACATAATTAATTCGTAAATTTTCGTTTCCCTTCGAAAGTCTACAAAGTTTGTCTTTGGTCTATTCTGGATGTTTCAAGTAAAATCTTTTATTGCGAAGATAACTGAAACCATGTGAAACCAACCAAATAATACTTAGAACTTTATAGACTGTGGACGTTAAACAGAAATTTATGAATCAAAGATTGAATGCAATACCTTAAATGCTAATCACTCTAGGTTGGCGGTAGGATTTTTAAATTTGCTCAAATATATGTCTGTGACTGGAGAAATGGGGCTTATGGGATTTGCGACCAGTGTAGATACACATATCCGCACAGGATCTGCACTGTTCACCATTGCATCAATGAAATCTCAATCATGCTTTTAACAAGCCACATCATTATCAGGCTACAGGAGTGTACTATTTGATCAGGAGCTACACTGGTCACAAATCCCATAAACCACATTTCTCCAGTCACAGCCACCGGTTAAAGTAACGGACCAATACCTATAAATACATTAAATATACCTAAAAGCATCAATAAGTAAAATAAAATAGGCTAAACAAATTATTTGCTCCCATATATCACACATGGAGTAAATACATTTTGTTTAGCTTATTTTTCTCTCACTTATTGATCCTCTTAGGTATATTTAATGTATTTATAGGCCATGGTCCGTTACTTCAACCTGAGGTCACAGCCACATATGTGTAAAAGCATAGTAAATATATTTCTGACCATTTCAATATCTAGTCCTTCGAGTGTCACATAATTAGAAATGTACAAATGTCATTCTGTCCACCACAAGAATGAGTCACCGATTCAAAAAATATTGATAAATCTTAAAACTGCACAAGTCAGATTTGTGTGAATAAGATTCATTCTCAATTCCATCAACACAAGAAGTACCATGTCTTCACGACACATCCTTTCAACAGGTTGATTAGATGATTAGAGCAGAAATCAGAGTTAAGAACCACACAAACACTGCCGCTGGCATGCATGGTACTCCGGTTAATTTTTGTAACTGAACTTGTCTTTCTCAAGCTCTTCCTCGAGGGTTATATTTTCAGATGTCGCTGATCTTAAGATCAAGACAGTCTGTCATGGCGACACTATATTTTGCTTCGTGTAGGTCAGGAACTGGATCAGTTCCCATTTCGCGAGTGTTTGGCAACTTGTTGCCCAGGTGGAGTAGTGTCTTCGGGCAGCGATTCTTCTGGTGGCCTTTGTCCTTCAACAGCAGAATGAGAAACAATTTCCGCCTTATCTGCTTCTTCTGGGACCGCCCATATACTATCTCAATAGCCCTGCTGGTGTCTGCCTCGACTGCAGGGTGAAGTTGAAGAGGCTCGACGAATAATCCAGATGGCTAAGATCTGTAGACGGCTTCCCTGAAACAAACAATATCAAACAATATTATGTACATGGTTAGCCTTTTATTGAATGTCTTACCAGTATTAACCATTACTCAGCAAATGACTCCGCAACTTTCCAACATGAAACAGTGCTTAGAGAACTACATCCCACCCGGGCATCAAACTCACAACACTTGGATAAATGTGGTAAGCGAGTAAGCCACATTGTTCATAGTTGTGAACAGTAACTCTTCAAATCTACAACCGTACGTACTGTCCGTAGCAGAGTTACGTTTCCATTCATAGTCTTCCTCTGCAGAATAGTGAATAAGAGATCTGGTTCGAAAATTACATGTAGCAGCTAAAGTTGGGGTCCCATCCACAGGTTGAAGTAACGGACCGAGGTATATATATGTGTGTGTTATAGAGGGAGTAACAAAACCTTTTCTAGCTTTTTTTTTTCGTTTATGGACGCTTTTAGGCGTATTTAATGTATTTATAGACCTCGGTCCGTTACAATGTACTTCAACCTGTGGTCCCATCTAGTAGGCATAACAGTTTGCCTATAATAATTAAATAAGTGTATAATTGTGTAACTACGGTACATGTATTCCGCCAGTTTTAAAACTTACGAGTGCAGGCCCACTATACACATATAATCATTTAGTAATATTGATTTTACTGATAGTGACTCGCGGTGGTATCAGGCTATTTTGATATGCAAATGAGACATGACATTTTTAAATTATTTATACCAATTAAATGTGTCACCCGAACAAATATTTTTATTGACACATTATAAAGTACGATCATAGTGCACATAACAAAACTAAGCAGACAGAACATAGTTTCCATTAACCTTTAATGGAAACACAGTTATCGCCCCTGATATCAGTGACGAAATTCACGTTTCATATAAAAAGAAAAAGTACATGTATATTTTCACGGGGGGAACACTCCTTGCAAGCTGTGTCTGTTTTTTGTTATTTCAGAGCTTTTACTAATTAAATCCTGATATATAAATGTTGTAGGTCTGAATAAATGTGCCATTACTGACCGACAACTGATGGGACCTGGTTTATATCTAATTGACGCATCAACTGACTGGTTAGTATGGTAATTTATCATTGCCGATCGTCATTACCGTTACACAATTTTGTAACGGAAATGACCGTAACGGTAATGATTTTTCTTTAAAAACTCCCATTTTTCACCCCTCTGTATACAACGCATCGTGAAGGTAGAATATGCAAAGACAATGTTGTAAGTGTGTCTATCTACCAATTTTGGTTTCAGTCGACCTACATACATATGGACGTGTATAAACCGTGAACGGTAATGATGCATGTAATGTGTAACCTTAAAATTCCGAATACAGACCGGTCTCGTTCTCGGCAATGACTTAAGTTGTGTTACCACCGTGTTTATTTATAAATCGGGCGCCCATAAACAGTGTTCATTGCATTAGTAGCTGAGAGTAGGAAAGGGAGGTTACTCTGATTTTACTCTTTTTTTCAGCGTAACGGTAATGATTCGATTTCGCGGGACAGATACATTAACGGCAGTATTTTTGACAACAAAAAGGCAAATTTATTGCAGAAGTTTAATGTCAAACTACTTTAATTCAGATGCAATGTATAGTAAAGTACAAATTGACAAGATTGGAGAATTACGGGCTTGTGAACTGTGCTGATTGATGATCGGGACATGCCCATTTGGTGCACCATACATATACCAACAACAGAAAATAATAACTAAACACACATAACAAGAATTGTAAATACTGTTTTCTTAATGGATTGGTATTATACATGTGTAGTTTATTTACTGAAAAAAAAGAAAGATTTCCTTATAAATTGTGTGATTTGTCCGTAAATTACACCGGGACACTTGAGATGTAGATACAATATAGAATCACTGACATACATATCTGTACATGTATCAAACCAATGAAAACTGACATTCTGATCTGCATATAAAAACTGTCATTTCGGCTAATTCTGCGCACCGGCTAATGCACAATTCACGTAATGTTTTGCCCAGCTTACGTCAGAATAAATTATGTTGATTTTGGAATAAAATCAGCTGATTAACGGTATACTAAGTCACAATTTTATCCCATTCCGATAGTTTGGTAAAAAGTTATTCAGAACATGGTCAAAATGATTAGTGGTCCTGCTTACTAAATTACTAGATCAACAACAGATCTGTTAAAAAAAGCTTCATAAACCAATAATACACATGCAAATATACCGACATTGGTTATCATTTTATTCCCGTATTATTCGCAAAACTCGAGGACAAAATGGACTGATATTTTGATCAAATTTGGCTGGGTCTCCGCTAGGCGGATACAGATAATAGACGACAGATCAAATAGTAAAAGCCATCTGTTTAGCCGTGATTATCTCGACTAAGAACTGCCTTGAATGTTCAGGAAATTTAGACTGAATATGGACATTTTCACGAAAATTATTATTAGGTGCGCAGATTAACAGACACGATTGTAATCCCAACAAATATACAGTCTCCACCCCCGCCCATATTTCGTGAGGTCACCCCAATGAAGCAAAGAAGTCCCCCATCACCACCCCAGACCAAACATGGGTACCCTGTGTACAAATAAATTTTAGGAAGCCCACCCACTGCAATACAAATACTTAATACAAATACTGCACTTCAATTTTTTTACTTGTTTGGTCACTGTTGTTATAGTTTTCTAAATCGTGTAAACACGTGACTTTCTGAAAACATTTGTCTTAAGAAAACATGAATAATCAGACATGTAAAATATTGGTGTGTGCAAAGCCACATACACGGTGCGAAGCCGGGTACACTTATTTAATAGAAATACTGCACCGGCCTATATTCATGATATTTCGGGGGAAAAGTCACCGCTGTGCAAATGCAGTGTACCTGGATTCGCTCACCTCAATTTTTTACTTATTTCATCACTGTTGTTACAGTTTTTTTAAACACATTTGACTCTCGGGGGGGGGGGGGGGGGGGATGAATAAAGTAGTGTCTTTTTTAAGTAGCTAAAAGCCTATATTATGAGACAATAGTGAATAGATAACAGATAATAGCCTAAATAGATAATGAATTGACTTGTTGGACTGAAAACATATATTCAAAGTGAATCTACAAGTATCGAGTCCGAGATGCACCATAAATTAGAAATTAGCTATTTAAACAACAATTGTGGAAACAACATTGGTCGCGAAAACCAATGACTCGGCACATGCACAGGCAATGTTGAATATCCCCCACCCACTTGAATTCATGTTAGATTGAATACAATGGAATTATTTTAGTAGCCCTGTGGTTAAACGTGCTGTCGAAGTCAGCACGATTCAAATATTGGTCAACAGTAATAAAGAAATAATTCCTACCTGAAACGAATGTTTCGTGTCTGTCAGCTAGTAGACTTATGTAAAATGTAGGTCAATTATTGATGCGTCTTGGCTGTCGCCGTATTGTCCTCTCAACTTTAGCAAATTTGCAGAAAATGATTTTACGTCTGTAGCATTCACAAATCGTCGAGTACACAATGAGTATCTGTATTTCCGTATTTAGAGCTTATCAACAACGAAGACAGCAATTTTACGATGGCTTGGACCAGTACGTGTAATGGCAATATGACCAATCATTGTATTATTACGCGTTTGGCATGACACGAAATATAGTATGACGTCACAATGAAAATACAATCGCATTTAACAACAAATAGCTGACTTTTTAAACGTAAATTTGTTATTGGTTGGTATATTACATTAAAAAAAAGTGTCCTGTGTCCAATAAATTGGACACATGACACTATGACGTTTAGTAAAAAGGTTCAAATATTGACTATATGTACGAGACGTTCTAAATGAGGCTCCATACGGGATAATCTATTTAAACTAAATTTCATTGGGAAGCTATTTTTTTGCAAATTACATGCGTATTATTATTTTAATATAACCTATCAATGTTTACAGGTGTTAGCATGTTTCAATATTGAACTAACATATAGCTTGTTGGTATTGGCACACTTTCATTTTACGAAGTTTCCCGCAGCGAACCCCATTCGGCCCATCGACCGATTGTAATTATAGAACGCATGTAACTATTCACGAGAATATAGGCGTTCTATGAAAAATAACCGACATGTTATGTCGACGAAAGCAAACATGACACTTGTTAAATGTCATCATAACTTGAGGAAGTTATTAAATATAACTTACACGGGTTATCATACACCTGTATTGTGTCCGAATGCACATAAGTTAGGTAAATAACATGTATATGGTATACAAAGATATAAAGAAATTACATGTACAATACAGTTATATGTTTGTGTACATGTACCATTACGAAGCCATGGTATCTTTTTCAATTATTTGTGGAGCATGGGTGGGGAGCAGTGCATTGGATGCATCCATCATTTACATGGTGTACATCAACATCATCATCAGAACATGTACACACGACTGCAAATATTAGGATGGCGAGTGGGGAATGTATCTTAAACATTGTGAGACCACTTCTCTGTGTCTCAATTACAAACGTACGTGGTTGACATTAACATGGCAAACACGTTCAGTCATATGGACGATACGCATGATAATCATGCTAATACGAAAATACCACCATTTCCAAACACCATCAATGACCATAGATCATCGTAACATGCTACCTCAGCTAGATGTGTATTGTTTGTATTGTTTTCTAAATACTCCTATTCTGATTGTATTGTATTCACGGAAATTATCATGATCATGTTATTTTATCGTAAGATATACTACAAATGAGGAACATGCCAGATATTTAGAGTGAAACATCGATGAACATTCTGTAGAGTTGAGAATACTTGTTTTCTTTGTAGATGCTGTAGAGTGATCGAGAGACACAGTTAAACCAATTCAATGAACATCACAACATTTCAACATGTTGAACATGTCGTCGCATTATAGTAGAGAATCTAGAAATTTTGGGGAAAAAAAGGTTACAGAAACAAGCTTTGCTGATTAAATTCACATTAAGTATGTAGTTTAACATACAAAAAATCTAGTCCAAAAATAGCGCGCGAAATGTGATTTTTGGGGTACATTATATAAAAATATAAACGAAAGTACGAATTTTTGGAATTAATTCACTGTGACTTTATTTCTGAATATATATTGTCAGAATCAGTAGGTTATACATGTAATACATTTAATTTTAACATAAAAATGTTAAAAACATATAAACATGTCGAAAACTGGTTATTTTTGAGGAAAAAACATGAAAAAATAAACAAAATTAAGAATTTTTGGAATTTACTTAATGTGGCTCTATTTGTAATTAGAAATGCTAAATATGAAGAGGTTTTGTATATTATAGTATTTTGAATTAACATATAAATGGTGAAAAAAATGTGAGAGTCAAAAGAAAATAGTTTTTCGTTATGAAAACACATGCGAAAAAAGTAGGAAATTGTGAATTTTGTCTGCTGTAATTTAGATGGATCAATATAAGGGTTGAGCCCAAAAAAGCATACAAACGTTTTTTATGGTATTTTTATGACATTAGAGTGATGCGTAATTGCATACTAAAGGTCTAGAAAACTCAAACCAATCAAAAAGTAAAAAAATCCAAGATGGCCGCCATGAAAACACGGATTCCTGTATCAACATCTAGACATGCTACAGAATGCAAATTTGTTCCATTATAAGTTGCTTATCATGTATCTGTTGAACAATCTTACAATGTACATGTATTTTGACATAAAACTGACATTGTGTATATCCAACATGGCCGCCATGAAAATATGAATTCATTATACGACATCAGATTAAAATGCATAATGCAACAGTTTTACTGTTCAAGTTGCCTATTATCTATTTTTAAACATATTATTGTCAAATACATATACTTTTACATTATTCTGATGTCAGTGACATCCAATATGGCCGCTATGAAGTTCTAATATAGCATATAAGCACTGTTTGCAAGTAATTTTCCAAAGATCAACGACAATATTACCCATTTTCGTTAATGGAATGGTCCAATGTGTGGACTGGTCCCACATTAATGTGGACCAATTCATGATGTATTTATTCATGGGTGAAAGTCTTAAATGAATACATGTACATGTAATAGCAAAATGTAGAACATGTCTACTGTCCTTACACCAATCAACTTCAATGACCTGAATTTAGCCACTTGCCAAAGCTAGCTTCATTGCATTTTCACAACTAATTCCTTTGCATGTTGAACATGCAGAGCCGCATTCTAATCCAACTTTCCGGCAACTACAGGCCAATGTTTTGCATCCAGCCTGGCATGTACAACGGACAACTTTCATAATGTGGGCTGGTGCCGTGTCAGTTGTGATGGGATATAATTTATTGTCAGCCAGCTCCCATCCCCATTCCAAGGGGTCTAATACTGGTACATTTACCGCCTTCCACTCTTGTATCTGTAGGAAAACACGTAAGCTGTGGGACTTTGCTGCATCAGTAGTTGGTGGGAGTTGTTTAGGATCTATGACAACGGAAGTTTTCGCAACTTTCTCAACAAATGATGATGCGATGGCGATGCATGGTAGCACAACAGAACCAACAAGTCAGTGTCGTCACCAACCAGGACTGTGTGTCTTGAAATTGAGTATCTTACCGTTGTAAGTACAATCGGTACATCGGCATTTGCAATTGCATGTGATGTGTGTATCCCAGCTAAGTTCATTTTCAGTGATAACATCTTTATGAATGTTTGTTTGTTCTTTCTGTTTGCCAAGAATGTTTTCTTTTTACCGCGGAAACTCGTTGAGTCACGGAATCGTACTTCTTTTCCCACAACACCAGTGTTTCTTCTGTCATGTGTATTGTCCTTGGTATTTGGACCACCTTCATATCCATCAAAAACAACAGTGGCGTTACTAAGCTTAGATTGTACAAACTTGATGCAGGACTCGCATATTTCAGAATACATTTTACCACTTTCCCATGGCAACCACTGCAGTAACATTCCACCATCTATGACATGACACTTATCTTCATCGGTCATTGTGTGATTTAAACATGGGTTGTATTTTGTTTTCATAGCATTAGCCAGTGATGGTTTATCGGCTGCTCTCATCAGTAGTGGTGTTTCAAATAGTGCCGGTGGATATGTGCAGAGCTCGAAGGAAAACAATTCTGGAAGCTCAGTCTCATTTACATATCTGTTGGCTGCGCCTACTAATCTCTGAAACAATAACTGTGGCTCTATTTTCACTGTCTCTCCGTAAATGTTGACCCCGTCCTTGTCATTCATTCGTACTACGGTGTCTTTTTTCCTGAAGGTGAATTCTTTTACTGTTTTTTCCAATCATTTTGTCAACTACCTTCTCTCCAATCTCTCTCGCCTGATATGCATCACTGGCTTGTGACACTACTCCACTGCTGATACTGTGCAGTTCTGGTTCACTTTCGAATGGGTTTCTTTCAAACAGGTACTCAATGATAGCTTCGGTATCCTTTCTGTCTTGTTTTCTCAATGATGTATTAGTCTCTTTGTGTTGTTCACTGGTCGTGTACATTGTTCCACAAAAGCTCTTCATTGCTTCATTGATGTCAGAGGTTGCTGGTCGTGAAAGAATCCATATAGCTCGTTGGGTATCGGTCATGCCTCGACCTCTTGTCAAACCACCAACATTCTTTAGACTTCTCATTAGCATTTGTTCTATCACTAAGTCTGTTGATAAACCTGCCCAATATATATCACTCCTCCTGATAACATGGTATCTTTTCATGAAATAATCATACAACTCTGGATTTGTCTGGGATAACTTGTGCATGTTTGTCAGGTATAGATAAGCCGATTTTGCATACAAATTATGTCCAGCAGCAGCAAAGAATGGCAGCATTCGTTTTAATGTTGCAAGATGTAGTTGCCAGTTACCCAACCGTTCTGCCTTTATGTACATTCTAAGCAATTCTACCATTTAAACGTACTGGAGCCATAATCGTGCTGTTCTGCTGTCTAGTTTAGCTTTCTCACAGAAAACATTCATTCTCTCCTGTATTCGTTAGATGACTTGCGTTTGGCATGATATTTCTACACTGATAGCACCTGTCAATACGCTATCAAGCACATTCAGAGCACACTGTAAATCAATGTCAATATGTTCTTCCATGCTCTCAGTATTTGGCATCATGGTTTCTGAAACATGAGCATTCTCTTGCTCAACTGACATTGTTGCTTGTTGATCACTATTATGTTCTTGTACTATTTCTTTTTGGCTGACATCAAGATCTATGTATGTATTTTGTACTATCTGATCAGACTGTTGGACATTATTTTCAGAATTCTTGGACTCATTATGTTCGTTTTCAATTCCTTGTTCATTGATATACTTGGATTCTTCATGTTTTCCATCATCAACATTTTCTTGCGAATCCTCTTGTTTCATGATGTCCAGGTCAAACACTTCAGAAACTATCAGTGACTGGAGAGCCATATGAACAAGACCATGTCCTCTAAGTGCTCTAGCAATTGCTTTTCCTGACAACATGTGACTCACTGTATTTTCAGCATAAATTACTGACAGAACTTCATGGAGTCCAGAGTCACTCATAATGTGCCCTATAGCACCCAAAAAAACTCATTTCTGAATGAAATCCTCATAATCTGACAACAACTTTCCTTTCATCACTGTGTTCAGGTTCTGATGTTATGATCTGGTTAGCCTTATACCAGAGGGGCTGGTCAAACGTGATTACTGGTGCTACATTGTATCGCTTTGCATGATCACTAACCCATAACAGTGTTGAATAGATACATGTCTCATCGCTAGGATTCAAGTCTATCATTGGCATGAACACAACAGACGATTTCCCAGGGTATTCACCTTTGCTGTTGATCATTTGCATTGTCTCATTCCAAGATGTTCTCTCATCTTTCAGTAGCCATGTTGTTTTGCATAGAAAGTCTTGTCTTCAGCAATTACGTCAGCTAGTGGTTCATATATATGTGTATGGTTTCAAGCTATACTTACTAATTATATCCACTTTTTTTGGAAAAAATGGGTATATTGTTTTCGTCACGAGTGTCCGTCCGTCCGTACGTCCGTACGTCCGTCACGTTTCTTGTAACTTGAAAAACTGTTTCACCTTCATACCTACGCGCCTGATATTTGGTATGTAGCTTCGTTATCATGTGCAGATGCGCAAAGTGAATTCGGAATTTTCATCCGACCCTCAATCATGGATTATCTCCCCCTTTCGGACTCAGAATTTCCCATTTTTTCCTTGTAACTCGAAAAACTTTTTCACCTTCATGCCTAAGCGCCTGATATTTGGTATACCTTCGTTATCATGTGCAGATGCGCAAATTGAATTCGGATTTTTGATCCAACCCTCCATCATCGATTATCTCCCCCTTTCGGACTCAGAATTTCCCATTTTTTCCTTGTAACTCGAAAAACTTTTTCACCTTCATACCTACGCGCCTGATATTTGCTATGTAGCTTCGTTATCATGTGCACATGCGCAAAGTGAATTCGGATTTTTCATCCGACCCTCCATCATGGATTATCTCCCCCTTTCGGACTCAGAATTTCCCACTTTTTCCTTGTAACTCGAAAAACTTTTTCACCTTCATAACTACGCGCCTAATATTTGGTATGTAGCTTCGTTATCATGTGCAGATGCGCAAAGTAAATATGGATTTTTGATCCGACCCTCCATCATGGATTATCTCCCCCTTTCGGACTCAGAATTTCCATATTTTTCATTGTAAGTCGAAAAACTTTCTCACCTTAATACCTACATTTCTCATATTTGATATGTAGCTTCGTTATGATGCGCAAAGTGAATTCGGATTTTTCATCCGACCCTCCATCATGGATTATCTCCCCCTTTCGGACTCAGAATTTCCCACTTTTTCCTTGTAACTCGAAAAACTTTTTCACCTTCATAACTACGCGCCTAATATTTGGTATGTAGCTTCGTTATCATGTGCAGATGCGCAAAGTAAATATGGATTTTTGATCCGACCCTCCATCATGGATTATCTCCCCCTTTCGGACTCAGAATTTCCCTATTTTTCATTGTAAGTCGAAAAACTTTCTCACCTTAATACCTACATTTCTCATATTTGATATGTAGCTTCGTTATGATGCGCAAAGTGAATTCGGATTTTTGATCCGACCTTCCATCATGGATTACCTCCCCCTTTCGGACTTAGCATTTGGGTAAAGTGGGTATATTGCGATGGCGCGCCATCGACTTTTTCTAGTACTGATTTTGCCAATGTCTGCTATTTCACTAGCAGTTACTTTTAATCTTGGTATGTTTCTGTTTGATTTCACACAGGGTGTAACTGCAGCAATTATACCCATCCCGAGGAAAGTGTCTCTTCCATCTATGGTTTGTATGTTATGGTCAACATTGTCTGCAACATACTGAACAAACTGTCCTTCAATATAACCAGGTATTTCTGTATTGTTAGCTAGTGCAGCACTTTGTTCAAATATTTGCACCTCTTTGTAACTACAACAGAATCCTAACCTGCACAGAGTGTCTATCAGATACTTGGAACCAAAATGGTGATGCAGCTGAACACCAAGTCCTAGTTGCAGAGGCGTTATAAGTACTCTTGGTCTGGATGCTTGCATTATTGCTTGTCCAACGGCTGCAATTTTAACATCTTTGCTTTTTCCTACGAACACATCACCAAGTAAGAGTTTCAATGAAGCTGGCAATAACTCCACGCCTTTCTGGGGAGAACTTATGACAGCTGATCCAGGATATATTTCTCTACTTGCATCAACACCTTTTATGTCACTTTTAGTAAGTTTTGCAGCAGCTGCAATAATTTTCATTTTCTCACGTTCGGTGTCATCATATTTTGGTAGTTTGTGAAAGTCGTGCAAAATGTTTGACGCTTTTACTCTGAAGGTAACAACATTGTCTCTCTTTTGAACTGTTGTGATAACTATTTCATCACCAAAATATTCTAATAGGCGTGTCTTCATGTATTTTGGTGCGAAACCCATCTGACCATCCAAATGTTGTTCCATCTTGTCTACCAATGTCTGTAGAGTAATCTGTTCTTCATCATTCTCTTCCAGATACTGGACAACTTTCAAAAAGGCCTCTTCGCGTGCTGTATTCTTTGTTCTACCACAAGATGTACGTCTTGTCTTAGTTCCATAATTTTCAGTAGGTTCATCACGAAACGTTCTGAAATTCACACTACATAATTGGTGATACACAGCATCAGATGCGTGTAAATCCCGAGAAAATTCTATCCTGGCAAGAATTTCATTTCCCCATCATCATTTCTCTCCTTTGCTTTTGCATGAATCTCATTTTGAAAATCTTTGGTTCTAGCTTGGTAATATTCAGTATAAATCTTTTGTCTACATGTATCGTGTATTGACTTTCCACAAAAGAGACAATCCTCTTTGAAAGAGAATACAGTTCCAGATCGCAGGTTGACCTTATCAATTGATTCATTTCTCTCTTTACGTTTCACTGACAATAAATTTGGATTTGTATATTGTTTCCTGCAGTTGCTATGCACTTTTTGACCAGTCTTCACAGATATTGTTTCGTTTCTGTCACCTGCAGCTTTCTCTATACCCTTCACACCTTTTTCTCTCAAATTAACAGTTTCTCCGCTATCAAGTGGTTCATCACATAACACACATAATGAGATGTTTTCACCATATGAAGCCATACTTTTTCAAATATACACTACATGTTCTTCAAATATTCAGCATTATTCACTACTTGTTCTACTTCTGGTGTGTTAGTAAGATGTTAGTCTGCTAGCAGTATTAGATACTACATATTAGTTAGTGGTACTGAGGATCTGTATTAGGGCAACTTGCTGCTGATATGTAGACTTTACCTGGAAAAAAACAAAAACAACACAATTAGTTATTAGCTTAGTATAAGGCACTGTAGCTGTAAGTATTTGTATATGGGATGTGCATGTGTTAGTGAATACATCAATCAAACATACGTACGTGTAAATCCATATTGTAGCCGTTAAAGTGTGTTTTATGTAATAATGCTTTAGTTACCATTTTATACAAAAACTGTAACATGTAACTGAATTATTATTACACAAAACACACATTTAGGACTTCAATATAGATTCATTTGAATGTACATTTGTATAAATGCCTGACTGATGCATACACAAATACATGCACACCCCATATACCAATGCTTAAAGCTACAGTGAATTTAACATGAACATAATAAATTATATTATGAAGTGTAATACATGCATCGAATAGTGTTATTAAAAGTACATTGGTTTAATTGAATTAAGTTTCTAAAATATTTCCTAAAGTTTCCTCATTTTGAGTCAATGCTATCAGGTGGGGGCATCCCGCATTCAGAGGAGGGTTCAAATGAGTGGTCATAGCCGGTACCTTTATTGAGAGGTACAGCCGTGCAATAATTGCCGTGAAATAACTGCATCAGTTATTGCATGGCATCTCATTAAATTAGGCTCCGCCTATTTACTTAAACCGCATTTTAAGCTCCAACAACTTGGTATTGAAAATTATAGCAGGTGTGTGTATAATGCTGAAGGTCTTGTGGCTATGATACAAGAAATGGTTATACTTACATGTACAAATAGGCTTAACCTTGTTGCAATAGTGAATCTGTGTTGTCTGGTGGCCTTAACAACTAAATTACAA
Source organism: Conchocele bisecta (assembly GCA_029237695.1). Classification (NCBI taxonomy): domain Eukaryota; kingdom Metazoa; phylum Mollusca; class Bivalvia; order Lucinida; family Thyasiridae; genus Conchocele; species Conchocele bisecta. The sequence continues at coordinate 43,054,358 of CM055271.1, read as the reverse complement.
TTAAAACTGCATTCTAGCAGAACACAACAACATCTGAAGATGGCAAATATTTGTATCAAAGGGGAGTAACTGTATAAATAGGGGAGTAACTGCATACATTTTACACAAAGAGTAATTCCCTCAATTGATATAGTATCATTATTTTCTTGTTAATTATGTAAAGCTCGCCAACTTTTATCTAAATGTTGATAAAACATAGTGTTTAATCCTAAAAAAACATAGTGTTTAATCCTCAAAAACACATCCATATGAAAAATAAAACAACTTACAAGAAATAAAAGTACAAAATGGACCATTTTTTTTTTATTTTTAATGAAAAAAATATATTTTTCATTAAAATGCCACATCATACAATCACCAGTTTAGGTGTAAATCCTTGCATGTTTTAACATTTCTCTAATAGAAAACAATCATAATATAGATTATTTTCCTAACTGAATGAACCATACAAAAAATCCAGAAATTTGCTGTTTCGTTTATAGGTGTCTTATGTTTACCAAAAAAAAACATACTTCGCGTAACTGGATTTTCCTAGATTTTCTCTTGGTTATCAACGACATGTTGTAGAATATGACAAAACAAGTTTCGTTTCTGCACCCTTTTTTTCCTTTATATGGATTTTCGGGGCTAGATTCTCTCTACTATGTAATGGTATGTACAACTTTTCTGCTGATATTTTGCCAGTTGTGTGTTTCTACTGTGTGTGTCTATGGACGTGTATATGTAATATGTGATTTGTGATATATTGGTTTTGACGTCCGTCAAATATTATACACATGTATTTTGTTATTTATTCATCAAACATGTCAAGTTGGGAGTCCTTTAGAATCGTCTCATTGAGACGATTCTAAATCACTCCCAACTTGCCATTTTTGATGGAGAAGTAAGACATTTACCTCCAAATTAATCACCTTAACTGGAGCTCCGTGCCAGTTGTGTGTTTCTACTGTGTGTGTCGTTGGACGTGTACATATAATATGTGATCTGTGATATATTGGTTTTGACGTCCGTGGGGTGAACTTTTGTTATATCTTCATCAAAAATGGCAAGTTGGGAGTCCTTTAGAATCGTCTCATTGAGACGATTCTAAAGCACTCCCAACTTTCCATTTTTGATGGAGAAATAAGAAATTTATCTCCAAATTATGCACCTTAACTGGATCTCTGTGCCAGTTGTGTGTTTCTACTGTGTGTGTCTATGGACGTGTATATATACTATGTGTTCTGTGATATATTGGTTTTGACGTTAGTCAAATATTATACACATGTATTTTGTGCTGTTGTGATTGAGTTTTTGTCTCTAGTCACATTTTATTATTGGTCACCGACGAACAAAATGTATAGAGGAACGGCACTCGTGAAATATGGACATTTCACACCACTCGATGAACATATATGTCATATTCGTTGCAAAAATATGAATATTCTATTTATTACATACCGCTCCATGGAAATTAGCAGTTTTTTAGAATGTATACGGTAATGAATGTGTAATTGCAGCCTATTTGCGCTGTTTTCTTTCAGGTGCGCATTATGAATATAGATAGCGGAAGTAGTCGTATTTTCACCGGAAGTTGTTTATTTCATCGATGAGAATATATGACTTTTATTTACATTGTATAACTATGTATTTCATGGGTAGGTATATAATAAATGTGCCTATTTCAATAAAAAAAAATTACATTAAAAACATTTGTCCAAATATTTTTTAACAAATTTACTAGTCACAGTGACATTTGATTCGGGCTACTGTATTTTGCCAATAAACAATTTGTACAATAAAATACAAACAAATGAATCCACTAATGATTTGGTAACTGGGCTGTCAAAGTAAATGTAAATATGTGGCTGTGACTTGGGAAATGCGGCTTATTGGATTTTCCGACCAGTGTAGATCTAAATCGGCCTGTGCATCCGCACAGTTAGTTGCGAACGGTAACTCTTGCAATTACTCCCGTACCGTGCGTAGCGCACGGTACGGGAGTACATTGCAAGAGTTACCTTCTCAACTACCGCACAGTCTGATCATGATATGCACTTTTCGCGATTCCATCAACAAAATGCGCATTGTGCATCGAGCAAGCAATTAAGATAATTATCAGGCTACGAGTGTAATCAGGAGCTGCACTGGCCACAAGCAATTACAATTGCTCGGACAACATCGGTTGTCGAATCGTTAGAGGATTTATTCATTTGTATTGAACTGCATATATAGGTAAAATATGGTAGCCCAAGTTACCTCTGTGAATGTGGTGAAGAACTGGCACCAGATCAGGATATTCGAATTTCAGGACTGAATATGTATTATCTTGTTGCAAATATTCAATTCTGACCAAATATGGGATTCAAACCTGGTAACCTGGCCTAAAATAACCATATCTGTTGATGGGTCCCTTGTTATAAATGTATACTATTCTATTATGGTGAGGGTTTCTCACTGATCGCAAAAGCAAACCGCTGTTTTCGCACCTCTTTTATGGGACGAGTCATGTGAGTTTGCACCTTAAAAGACGTGCTTTTTTTCTGAAAAAAATTGCCATGTGATTTTTACCTTAGAAGATGTATGATATCTCGTGAAAAATAAGTGGGTGGCCGGTGGGAGCCTGCGATGGGTAATTTAACGATCGGGGATCATCCTTACCGGAATTCCGATTGGCCCTCACATATGTCTTTGGCATTTTGTATGTGACAGTTGAATCTGATTATACCCCTTATGTGAGTATTACGATTATTCGTAATCCTATTTTAGGGGAAGGGGCCAAGTGACTTGGTGTGATATGGACCTGGCACCAGGTCCAGTTATTCTAATTTCTGGGCTGACTATAGTTTTCTCTACGTAAATATTCCATTCTGATTTTGGAATTTCCCCCCAATGCAGCAGGTTAAAACGGGATCGAACCCGTTTTCCCGGCCTTACATGACCTTAGCTGTTGATAGACCGTTAAACACCAATAAACAAAAACATTAATAACGTGGAAAGTTGATAACATTTTCATAGCAAATGCATAATTCTAACCCGCATATGCTGTAAGCATTTTGTCAACTCATATAAGGGGTATAGTATAACCAGATTCTACTCTCAAATACAAGAATGTCAAAAACTTACCTGAGGGCCAAAGTAGGTCTCCAGTCGGGATTCCGTCAAGGAAGAATACAGATCGAAAGTCGACCAAATTTTTATAGCAAATGCGGAATAGAATATAATTTTTGATTTGGCATGAACATTTCATCAACTTTAAGTAAAACATTGTACGTTTTATAATTCCGGCACAAAAATATTTACACAATTCCCTAACATTTGATTGGCCCGTAGCAAGTCTGTGCCCAAAATTTATATCCCAGTAAACTCCCACGCCGAACTACTTTCTACAGTGCTGTCAATGTAAACAAATGGATGCCGCCTGTCAAAATAAACACATTTTCTTGATGAATTTATTTCAAATGCTGGAATTATCGGGGATATAAACTTGGAAAAGTCGCGGGAATACTGGACGAGGCCTTCCGGCCTTCATCGAGTATTCCCGCGACTTTTCCAAGTTTATACCCCGATAAATTCCACAAAAAGGCCATTCATTCCTATAGTAAATATTTTTCATGGGATATCGCACATCTTCTACGGTACAAAATCAAGTGGCTTGTCTCATATAAACCCTGTGATACACGTACTTGAGCGGATTGCTTGCAAAAGGAAAAAGGATTACATGCTCGAATAGTTGGTGGCAGGTGGCATCATGCGATGGGTAATTTAACGCTTGGGATTCATCCTTACCGGAATCCCGACCGGAGACCCGGTTTGGCGGCCTCATGTACGTCTTTGTATACTTGTATGTGATAGTTGAATCTGGTTATACCCATTATATGAGTAATACGATTATTACTTTTAAGGGATGGGGCCAGGCCGTTAAACATCATTAAATAAATATGTAAGATGTGTGCCAAAATGTATGTTCATTTTTAAGGACTGACTTTATAGAAAATTATCATTTGTTTCAAAGATAATAGCTTCGTAAATGTCTTGAGTGTATACTACACTGCGCATCGAGTTGCCATCTTAGTATGGACAAACTATCTGTAATTTCACCTCTTGCAGCGTTTGACACAGACAGCTCAGAATTTGACAGAAAAAGTAAAAAAATATTGTGCATTGTGTTCCAATGATATGTGCTATATGTTGTATTGAGACCTAGTCACTACCAAGTCAGAGTTGTTCAGATAGTTAGTACATGGTCCGACTCACCCTTGAGAAGCAAACTATTGTTGATACCAATGATACATTTCTATGACGTATGTCATTCATGCAAATAGTGCTTATGTGTACATATATACATATGGTATTTAGGATTTAGTTTTATACTTCATGTATTATATATGATTTGTTGTATACAGAATAAAAGTTTCTTATGCTTGTCTGTGTTCTAATTGACCTGAATTCGAAACAAAGGCATAGAGAGATAGAGCCTGCTAATCCTAAATACTTTATTGGTACACCACACCCCTTGTTTATACTTCATACCTCGTTATTACTCGTACTTCATACGGTTCGTCATACCTCGGATTCTTTATATTTCTCCAAAATGTAGTATTTATAATGTGCCAAACGGCACGACGTCTTGACGTTACACATATTACCTGATGTCATGCAGACATAATCGAGCATAAACTTCTGGACCGATTTTTGTTTTCTTAGTTCGGTAATTTCCAGTCCATGTGGCTATGTTTCGGATATGATGTTTCGTTTTTTATTCTGCCTCGACCCTCCACCATTTTTATGCCCCACCACGATAGTGGAGGGGGCATTTAGTGTTACCCTTGTCCGTCCGTCCGTCCGTCCGTCCGTCCGTCCGTCCGTCCGTCACAAAACTTTAACGGGTAAATGTCTAATAATTTCTTCATCCTTCGACCGATCAGCTTCATATTTCATATACACATTGCTCTAATGGTCCTCCTACCGCCCTGTGCCAAATCCACGTTCGTCCTGCCCCCGCCAAGCCCAGGGTCAAGGTCACATACTTAGTGCTTCGAAAACTTTAACGCTTGGGTAAATATCTTATCATTTCTGTTTCCTTTCACGGATCAGCTTAATACTTCATATACGCATTGCTCTAATGGTCCTCTACCGCCCTGTGCCAAATCCACGTTCGTCTTGCTCCCACCAAGCCCAGGGTCACGGTCACATACTTGGTGCTTCAAAAACTTTAACGCTCAGGTAAAAATAAATTTTGACTTGGAATTTGGCCTCATTTATTATCAAAGCGATATGTGGGGCATCCGTGTTCTATGAACACATTTTCTAGTTTATTCAGCAATATTGAATGGCTTGATAGTTAATATGGGCTCATATTACCCGTCAAGCTGACCAATCAAAACGCGATAAATTCATCTGCGGTATGACGACTATATATATTGCTTGCTATAAGCATGACTAGTATTAGGATAGACCGGCAACCCACGGGAACGTGCGGTATGGCGAAGCAAAGTCACCAGTCGACGATCCATGAATGAATAAAATTCAACAAAAATACCAGGCCTATAGAGGCAAGTTATTGCAAACACGGACCTGAAAGTAATCACGCAAATAACAATTAACGCGTCGGAGAAGGTGCGTGAAAACGCCAACCTATGCCAATATCATAATTAACAACACTCTGTTTTTCAGCCTAGTGTAAATAATATGCATGCTTATCAAAGCCACGAAGCGTGCCTGATCATGACAAGAGCCGCAAGCACATAGCCCGGCCACACAGGGTACACATCAGCTAGCTACATAATGATTATATTACAGGTATAAACACAATGTAAATACTTATGGCAAAATAAAGGCTAAATACAGTTCACGGCAGCAACATGGTAACCCTAGGAAAACAATGAAATGAAAGAAAAACTTTCCACACAGGGGTACCTAGCTGCCAACACGCCAGCTAGTCAAGTATAATATTACAGCCCTCACCCTTCCCAACATTTAAGGCTAAGTATGTATATGGGTGTACATGTACATGGATATGTATGCATGTACGTGTGTGGATATATATATATATATATGTATTGGTGTGTATATGTGTGGATATATATGTGCATGTACATTTATATATATAGCTTGGATAATGGAAAACATCACAAAAACATGGCGTGGTCCACCGTTGTTGAATCTTATATGTCACAGAAACTAATATATCATATTAATAATATATACATTTCGGTGAATACTGGCCGAATTGGGCCGAATACATCACAAACCGAAAATCTCACCCAAATATTTTCACTTTTTAGTATAAACGAATTTCACACAATCGCAAATTTCAAACTTGACCGAATATGGTCATATCATTATCAAATCGAATGTATCGACAAGACGATCACTTTGGAGCATTTATTGTCGAAATCTGATCATTACGTAATCCAAGATGACCGCCGAAAGGTCAAAAGGTCATTATTTTATTAGATATTTCAAACGTCCTATTTTCATGAACCGCCGGACTGATATTGAACAAACTTCACAGTCATGGTCCGTGGGTGAAGACTTTTCATATTTGTTAAAATGGAGATCATCGCATAAACCAAAATGGCTGCCGTCAAAAAGTATTAAAAAAACTTCTCACGAACCGCCAGGCGGATTTCGATGACACTTGGTAGGAATGATCGATAGTTAACGCTGTGTCAGATTTGTTCAAATGGTGGCCCCTTGGTCAGGAAAGGGCGGGCGGGAGGGGTCAAGTAGGGATCAACTTTCAGATTTTACGGTTTATGGTCATGTCATATATCAACTCAAAGGTATCGACAATACGATCACTCTGGAGAAGTTTTGGTCTTACAATCGGATGATTACATTAATTTATTTATGATGACCGCCCGCCGAAAGTTTATTCGTGATTTAAAGCGTCTTTTCCTTGTGCATCAGACTGTCTGTTATATTTACCATTTATTCATATTTGTTCTGCATCACATTTGTTAATGCTGTTTTATAAGCATTATACTGTTTACATTGTTCTTAATTTTTATGTTTCAAGGCAACTATTACTATGGTGGACAGAACAATTTTGATGGTTTATATACATGTAATAGACATTCTGGACCATTTATGACTTACTATATAATTTGGATAATAATTTCAGGTGAGCGAAGCAGGCCCATTTGGGCATCTTGTTATATTATTGTTTAATCTCCTTGGCTGTGATATAGAGTCCATCGCATGAAATGTAATAGAAACCAAATATAAAACATTATGTTACAAATTGTTAACCGATGGTCAGTTTCGCCTGTTCAATATTTACATGTCCAATACACTTTACATATATAATAATGTTCCAATCATTTGGTGTACTATTTAGATGATTACAATGAGATCAGCTTTAGATTGTAAAATCATATTTTATCATCAGTCAATGTATATTCCCGCACCACTCCCCTCCAGGGGAGTAGCGGGGCTTTATCCGGGCATACTGAGCATACACCGGGGCTTTAACCGCCGATGATGTCCCGCATTGCGGTGACATTACAGGCTCTTTAACTGTTGCTAACCGGGACATTTACTGGATTTAACAACATAATTATTTAAAGCCCCTCTATTTATCGGGGGTGGGGCGATGCGGGGGGGGGGGGGGTGTTGACGGGTATTTAGTACTATTTACAAATTGGTCATACACTGGTCGTTACTGACCTGTATACCAAGTTTGAGGATCCTATGTCAAGATTATTTTGAGCGCAAACCAAATCGCTAACAAACGGACAGACGATAAGCACCATAACATGATACGCCCCTAGTGAGTGCTGTCTGAAATCAGCTGGAATAGCTCAGTGGGTAGAGCATCGGACTCCTGATCGGGAGACCCCGAGTTAGAATCCCGCCACTGGTCGATTCGGCGTGTCCTTGGGCAAGAAAAGACACATTCGTGATAGCCTAGTCCTATCGGACGGGGACTTAAATAACCGGTATCGACATGCAAGGTCATCGAGCCAGTGCCGTCGTTAAATCAAAGCATTTACATTTACCTTGTCTGCATGCGTGGCATGACTTTTAATTAACACGGCGAATATTCCTGCTCTATTCTGTTTTATTTGATCGCACTGTTATTCCCCATTCGAATGTTCATGTTACATATTCGTCTGGACAATATTTTTGTTCGAGTTTTTGTAACATGTGACACATTCGTTTTTGTTGCAAGGGGTAGTGATGCCAAATGTAAACGTCACACATTTGTGTGATGTATTCGTACGTATTCTTCACCATGTGTGAGGCATTCACACGAATATATCGCACGTGTGATATATTCGTTTCTGTGACATATACGGTTCAACACACCGTTGTCCATATAACAAACGTCACAAGGGGATGCACCACACCACCACACAGCATCCTAGTCCCCGGGATGAAATCTAAACAGACTACCTGACCCTGACTGCCTGTTTCCAAACCCGGCCGTGGAACGTGGGTGCGCCTGGATAATGGACGCTTGGGTGCCGAATCTAGTCACATGGTGCGCTCCGTTGGGCGTGCTCGAATTGACGACATCGTTGGCGGCGGGCTCGGGGTGGGCCTGAGGACAAGGGACCCACGGGTCTCTTTAGCGGTGAAGCCGGCGGACTCTCTTCACACCACCTAACCTCACTCTACAACAACAACGACCGCGCCTTACCAGTCCTTTATTTGCCAACATAAGATCACTATATACGAAACATAAATAGAACCGCAAACAAAAGTACCCAACAATAGGGCTACATGCAGGCCTCACCACTTAATTCAGACAATTGTTTGTTTGTTGTGGCGTCCGTGCACCGGATTACTGCGCGAAATTAGGTCACCAAATTGGTGGCCGCCAGCAGTAATCCAAATTGCACATTTGTCTCTGGGGCAGGCACTAAGCCCGTGAACTGGTTCTACCCAGATTGCACAGATTCAAAATTCTTAATTCCCATTCGGCCCGAGTTTTTATTTCCGCCTTTTGCGGACGGCGTGCAAGTCCATAGAGACAGTGCGGTCGTTAAACGTAAGCAAAATAAGATGATTAGTATTCCGCACACTAACGGCGACCTTGGACTGAGCAGGTCGTGATTTCATCGGCCGGTAATTATCGCAAGGTTTTAACTGTTGGAAATTAACTTATATTTACATTGTGTTTATTCTTATTCACTGGATTGTTACTTCTGGATTTGCGAAAAGGTAGGTCGGGGCTGGGGTGGGCTAGTGGTGGGCGATTTTTCGGCTGGAATTGACCTAATGTAGACTAGTTGCTAGGGCATTTATTGTTACGCAATGTGTCCGTCCGTCGTCCGTCCGTCCGTGAACATTTTCAAACGTCTTCTCCTCGGTAACCATTGGGCATATAGTCACCAAACTTCATGGTCATGGTCCTTAGGTAGGGGGATTACAAAATTGTTAAAATGACGTTATTACGTAATCAAAGATGGCCGCCGTCAAAAAATAGCACAAATTCTTCAAAAATCTTCTCAAGAACCGCCAACCGGATTTCGACAAAACTTGGTAGGAATGATCGATGTACAATGCTCTTTCAAAGTTGTTAGAATGGTGACCCCGGGGTCAAAAATGGGCGTGGCCCGCTGGGTCAAATTATTGTCAAATTTTACTTTTGACCGAATATGGTCATGTCATATGTCAAATCGAAGGTATCAACGAGGCGACCACTCTGGTGCATTTTTGTCGAAATCGGATGGTTATGTCATCCAAGATGGCCGCCGAAAGGTCAAAAGGTCGTTTTTTTATTAGAGATTTCAAAATTCTTCTTCACATGAACCGCTTGGCCCATGGTAGCCAAACTTCAAAGTTATGGTCCATGGGTGAAGCCTTTTCAGATTTGTTAATATGGAGGTAATCGCTAATCAAAGATGGCCGACGTCTAAAAATAGCATAAATTCTTATAAAACCTTCTTCTCATGAACCGCTAGCTGGATTTCGACGAATCTTGGTAGGAATGATCGATGTACAATGCGCTTTCAAAGTTGTTAAAATGGTAACCACGGGGTCAAAAATGGGCATGGCCCGTGGGGTCAAATTGTGGTCAAATTTTATTTTTGACCGATTATGGTCATGTCTTTATCAAATCGAAGGTATCAAAGAGGCGATCGCTCTGGTACATTTTTTGTCGAAATTGGATGGTCATGTCATCCAAGATGGCCGCCGAAAGGTCAAAAGGTCGTTCTTTTAATAAATATTGGTTATTAGGTCAAGTCTTTTCATTTTTGTTTAAATGGTGGTCATCGCGAATTCAAAGATGGCTGCTGTTGAAAAGTAGTTCAAATTCTTAAAAAATCTTCTCGCGAACTGCCAGGCCGATTTTTATGAAACTTGGTATGAATGATCGGTAGTTAACACTGGTTCAGATTCCTTCAAATGGTGGACCCCGGGTCAAAAATGGGCCACTTGGAACCACTTGGCCAATATTGGCCAAACTTCACAGCAATGGTTATTCGTTCAAGCCTTTTCATTTCTGTTAAAATGATGGTCATCGCGAAATCCGAGATGGCCGCCGTTGAAAAGTAGGTCAAATTCTCAAAAAATCTTCGTCTCACGAACCGCCAGGCCGATTTCGACAAAGCTTGATATGAATGATCGATAGTTAACGATGTTTCAGATTCCTTCAAATGGTGGCTCCCGGTTAAAAAATGGGCGGGGCAGTAGGGGTCAAGTTGGGGTCAAATTTCACATTTGACCGAATATGGTCATGTCATATATCAATTCGAAGGTATGGACAAAACGATCACTTAGGAGCATTTTTTTGTCGAAATCAGATTACATCATTGAAGATGGCCGCCGAAAGATAAAAAAAGTCGTTCTTTTATTAGAGATGTCAAACCACCAGACCGATTTCTACGAAACTTGGCAGAAATGATCGATGTACAATGCTTTTTCAAATTTGTTAAAATGGTGACCACTGGGTAAAAAATGGGGTCAAATAGGGCTAAAATTTAATTTTTGACGGAATATGGTATTATAATATATCAAATCAAAGGTATTGATGAGGCGATCGCTGTGGCGCTGTCATCATCGAATCGGATGATAAAATCATCCAAGATGGCCGCCGAAAGGTCAAAAGATCGTTCTTTTATTTAATAGAGATTTCAAATGTCTTCTTCATACAAATCGCTTGGCCATTGGTGGCCAACCTTCTCAGTTATTGTTCATTGGTAAAGCATTTTCAGTTTTGTTAAAATGGCGGTCGTGGTTAATCCAAGATGATAATTTTTTTGTCGAAATCAGATTACATCATGCAAGATGGCCGCCGAAAGATAAAACAAATCGTTCTTTTATTAGAGATTTCAAACCACTAGACCGATTTCGATGAAACTTGACAGGAATGATCGATGTACAATGCTTTTTAAAAGCTGTTAAAATGGTGACCTCTGGGTAAAAAATGGTAATGGCCAGGGGGTCAAATAGGGGTCAACATTTTTACAGAATATGGTTATATAATACATAAAATCTAAGGATTGCAATAAAAAGTTGGCTGGAAGCATCCTGTCGTGGTCTCCAAACCTCTCAAAGTTGTGTAAGATATATCTGTACATATCGTGAGACAATTCCTACCCTGGTGACTTCTCTAGTTTGTCGCATTGACATTTTGTGCCTGTCATGTGCTTATTTTGATGTAGATGTAGTGACAACTTTACATACCAGTATTTGCTTGATTTTTCTGACATTGCACATGTGAGCGATATAGGGTCATCATGGCCCTCTTGTTTGTTCTTATTATTCATATCTCAGTGTTACGAGTGGTTGATTGTGACACCTTGTGGATCTGCCTGGCCTCACGGTAGGGCAGTTGACTACTTGGTGCATCCGACTGCCACTTATAGAACTCGGACTGGTTTGTGGTGACACCCGTGTGGCTCTGCCTGACTGCCGATATAGCGGGTAAGCTGGGCGGATTGACCTATCTATGTGTATCCTGCGGCCGTTACTGGGTTCTGGATTGAATAGGCACATAGGCGAGATATATATAACATCAACATATTATTATTATCTGGTGTGTAGTCGTACTGCGGCCAGTTCACACCAGTGGGGCAGGCGACGTGTTAACACATGGGGGTACGTAGACACTACGGGGAGCCGAGGTGTTCAAGTCCCTGCCACGCTAGGCCAGGATGTCCAGGTAACTCAGTTATCACACTTTCTTATGACAGTAAGCCATACATAACAAGTCTAACCAAAACAGCAAGTTAGCTGAAGCTCAGCCGAATTTTCTGCTTCTGGCCCCGGCCAGCATTGGAGCTGTCTGGATGTGGCAACTATGTGGACGAAAATAGCACGTGTTTTACCAACTATATGGCACCAACTTGCGTGTCTAGTGCCGCCAGGGGTGGATTGGTTCTACCTGGGACCCGTTTTGCTCTGTATCACCGGTGTCATGTTCTACCCAGTTACCCCCTCTCTTATTCCGCCTCCCGTGCACCGGGACACTGCGCGGAATTACAGGACCGTATTGGACCTAAGCCGTGTCCCATTTTGGCACACAATTATACACATCTGTCCGCCTTGCACCAACATATATCACATAGATCACTTCAAAATTCGGCCTTTTTGGATTTATATGTCCGGGTATGGAAGGTCTACGAGCCAATTCCCACCCTTAAATATAAGCTGAATGAACGACTAGTATTCCATTGATGGAATGACGAACAGTGCAGATCTTTATCAGACTGTTCAGCTCCATGAGCCCCATTTCCCAGCCGCAGTCACAGCCGCATACAGAACTAGAGGGTCATTACACATGGGCCTTGTTACCACTCGGATAATTACGCACACTCAATTACAATTTGTAAAGCAGATAACAATTTATGCTGATCAGCAAACTGAGAGAATCATCGACTGATAAGTGTATTTGAATGGAGAACTACTGTCGCATATGAGTGATTGTATAGTTTTCCAGTATGTATCAACACATTGCAAACACGTTTAAACATGTTTCTTCGTTGCGTATCGTAGATTAGCGTTGCGCAAAGACTTTAAAGTTTATAGGTAATTCCCGGGATAATGTGCTTCAGTTATTATTTTTGGCGCCATGTTTTATCGACGCTTGCTGCAAGATAACTCCGGAGGGCTTGTCCCGATAAGATAGTTAGTCATTGCTTGCCTGCTCTTTGATCGTGAGTTATGACTATTGTGATTCTAAAGATTATTATGGTCAGAGGGTGATCGAATATGCCCCGTGTATTTGCCACCAGTCTGCATGGTCTACACCTCAATGATAATGTAGATATAACTATAAGTATGTGTAGCGTTGTCTGTTGGTGTTATACAGTGACGCCGGTGTAAGCAGCATTAGACAATCATGACGATGCTATAAGATACGTGCATTCGCATTTTCTGTAGCTCTGTACATGTTGTAATCTGGTAATAGACGTGTAATATCCGCGGCACTTGAGTTTTTGCATGCGCCGTAAATTACACAAGTTAGACGTGATTGATAGAAGTCGTATATGTTTTGGTGAACATATTTATTTACATAAAACTGAGTTTATAATAAAATAAATCCAAATGGGCATTTCGTATGAAGCTATCAATTTGCTACCTGTCTATCCCCTGATTTGCCAGCACACACCTGCATCCTGACCATGCTGACATGGAACTGTTTCACTGATTAATAAACGTGGTAGGTTCTGGTCAGACTGCGTATATAATGTGTATGATCGCATGGGCAGCGTTAAACCAGTTTCCGCACAGGCTGATCATGATCTACACTGCCGTCTAATGTATCTAACACGCAAGCGAATCAAGATCTGCAAACTGTTCCAACTGTAGTATAGTCCCTTTTCTTATCCGGAGGACCCGTATGTGATACACGATCTGATATCCGGGCTGGCTGATTGGCTGATCGAATTGCGGACAGTGAAGCTGGTGAAGTGTATAGACTGGTCCGAATGGCCTGTGGCACTGGCTGGTCTCGGTATACACATGAATAACCATTTTGTCGGGATCGTACATGTATCGTGGTAGAAACCATGCTATGATCATGGTGATAAAGTTAGTTTGACATTTAATCGTCCTGCAGGGATACGAGGCTGGAGGCAGGATAAACGACTCTCGTATTTCACAGACTCCCTACGCCAGTATAGTCTCGCTTTCCACGTTCAATAGTGATACATATACAATGTATAAGTTAAAGTTGTAGTAGTAGTATCTTAAGTAGCTTTACAGGCAAAAGGGATCTTACAATAAATATATATATTCAATAAATAAGTCGTGTAGATCATGTGCATTCTACATATTTCTACGCTAGATCACTGGTCAATAACATGCATTATGTTCCACCTAGTTATCATTGTTTATCATGTCTATCAAATACATCGTAACATCAGTAACATCAGTCATGAACAGTCGGGCGCTTTTCGCTCAATACTAGAGCATTGGTCGATATCGGTTTATATATCTGTAGTCTTTACTTCACTCAAACAAATACAACCAAACACATTGTGTTTAATGCAGGACCAGACTAGCGTGTTTATTGACAAGTTACCGAACAGCCGGGCCACATCTATTATACACTGTAGACATGATAAATTACAGTACAAAACGCTGTTTACACTGCGATCTGACTCGCGCAGGAACAACGAAAGGTAAAAACCTATTTTTTAGGAAAAACTCTGGAAACCTGTCCGAAAAATCAATGCCAGTTCGCCTGAATGCCGGGCCTCATTCGTGTAAATGCATATTGTTCTGTAGAACATAACACCATGTAATACGTGGTAGTATATCAGACTTAAACAAATATTGCTCAAAAGCAGCCAATTTTCCTTACGAATTGAGAAAAATTATCTATGTCTAGCATATACATATGCACACATATAAGTATATACACACTTACATGAATATACTGATACACGAATACATATGTATAAACGATTTGCTTATAAAAACTAGAAAATGTGTTCATAGAACACCACCGATGCCCCACATATCGCTTTGATAATAAATGAGGCCAAATTCCAAGTCAAATTTTTTTTTTACCTAAGCATTAAAGTTTTTGAAGCACCAAGTATGTAACCTTGACCCTGGGCTTGGCGGGGGCAGGGCGAACGTGGATTTGGCACAGGGCAGCAGAGGACCATTAGAGCAATGTGTATATGAAGTATGAAGCTGATCCGTGAAAGGGAACAGAAATTATAAGATACTTACCCGAGCGTTAAAGTTTTTGAAGCACCTATTATGTGACATTGACCCTGGGCTTAGCGGGGGCAGGACAAACGTGGATTTGGCACAGGGCGGTAGAGGACCATTAGAGCAATGGGTATATGAAGGCTTTAGTGACGTCTCGGCCCTAAGACAAGTCGGCCCTACGACACCTCGGCCCTAAGACACCTGGGCCCCAGACAACTCGGCCCAGACACCTCAGCCCTAAGACACATCGGCCCCAATTTTTTTTTTTATATTTAGTTTTATATCGTTTTATGGTTAAAGAAAAATGATACTAAATAAGATAAAAGCGTATATTAATGTATATATATTGTTTATATGTAGTAATTCACGAAGAAAAGTTGATGTGACTAACAAATATTACCTATGCTAACATGTTTCTCTTTGATACATTGATGTCCTCATACACATTGTCATGGAGTTTGAGTTTTTTTTTTCACAAGATAACACTATATATTTTCATATTTATTAACATAATATCGTAAATGGGCAAACAAACATAAAATAACGGAATGTTAAAGTTTCGATGTGAATGTATGCTATCCTAAAACTATTTTTCTTTTTTTTTGGCTAAGTGCGTTATTTATAATTATTCAACCACCAATATTATTGGATTAATTGGATTATTTAAATTGTTTACTGCACCAATATCATTGAATTAATAAAATTACTGATTGTTTACTGCTTATTACTGAGTGTTTATTCATTATTTACTCCAATTTCCTCCAATTGTCCAACCCAAATTCATCAACCCCCCAATTGCGATTGGATGGTATTGGGTTCAACGGAGTTGAGGGAGGTGATGTTGTAACTTCCACCCCCCCCCACTTTACCTCCCAGTTTTAACCTAAATTTATTCCAATCAGTATTCTCAATCTTGGGAAGGGTGGCGTGCGCCTTAGTTCTAATAGTATTTTTTAAATCCTCATATCGAGATATCTCCTCCACCACCGACTAAAATTTGGCGTCCTATATATTGTTATAAGCCAACGCTTTGGACACGATAACGTCGATGGTATTTTTCTTAGACCTCGCGAGAACCGATATTCTGTCGTGCTTTCTACTTTTATTTTCGAATTTTCTCCCCACTACTCTAAAAGCCATACACAGCAGTCCCACCCCAGCGGCTACACCACTCAAACCCGCGGCAATAGGAATTGCCACGACTGTAGATAACATAGCAGCGGTTCCGGCCCCACCACGCATAGAAACGGATGATAACAAGGTGCTCACCCCCTCCGCTATATTTGCAGCTCGTCTATATTTTTTAGCATTTACCCTCCGAGTGTCCTCCTGTTGTTTTAGAATCTGTTATATCTCGACGATATTTTCCAACCTGAAGTTTGACGGGGTCATATCCACCAATTCCAATGGTCCAACGTCCAATCGCGGATTGCTGGTATTGGCTGTTGAAACAGGATCGGCAGGTTTTGGTTGTAGGTTTAACCGCACATGTGCAGTTAAATGTTTACTCGTCATAAATCAAGTTCAATTAATAATGTGACAATAGTGAAAGAACTCGCTGGGTCAGCGAGTTTCGTAACAAAGTGAATAACATTACCTTCGAAAAGTCTAATTGGATCGTCACAGGCGAACAAAACCACCGCTGAACTCTGTCAAGCGAGTTTAGTGACTCCAATCGTCCGTTCATCCCCATCCAGTACGAGATTTACGATGACCGCGCCTACAGGTTTACCATTAGAATTAACCGAGCAGACCGCCATTCGTCGAACCGTCCCGGACGCTGCCAAGGCATATCCCCCATATCTATTGCTCGTTTTGGCACCGAACGAATATTCATAGATCCCCTCATTCAATGGGCCCCGCTTCTCAGCCCAAACTGTGATGATAGGTTTTATGCGGCGTAATAGCTTAAACTGCTCTACAGATGTGTCAAACAATGCGATAAGCTTCATGGTAGCGGTATGGGCATCAACACGAACCTTTTCAGAGGTATCCTCAATCGCTTTGTGAGCGTCTCTACGAACACGTTTCAGTTTATCGGAAACTTCCATAAACTCTGTATGGGCCTCTTCCCGAAATTCGGTTATTTTCCCTTCTAGTTTGTTTAGTTTTGTATGTGTTTCTTCACGACTTTGTGTAGTTACAGCCAGGGCCTCTTCCCGAAATTCGGTTATTTTTCCTTCTAGTTTGTTTAGTTCTGTATGTGTTTCTTCACGACTCTGTGTTGTCACAGCCAGTGCATATACTGTAAGTTGTGATAGTAGACTCTTGTGAATCTCGTCCGTGGCCGCCGATATAGTTCTATTGATCAGTGATAAGGCCTCAACACGAACCTTTTCAGAGGTATCCTCAATCGCTCTGTGAGCGTCTCTACGAACACGTTTCAGTTTATCGGAAACTTCCATAAACTCTGTATGGGCCTCTTCCCGAAATTCGGTTATTTTCCCGCCTAGTTCCGTAAGTGCTGCATGATCCTCTTCCCCAACTTGGATTATTTTTCAGCCGAGATCCTTAAGTCTTGTATGTGCCTCTTCGCGAACTTGTGCAGTCGCCGTCAGAACGTCTACTCTATGTTGTGCTATACTACTGCGAATCGCGTTTGTGGCCTCCGATATAGTCGTATTGATCAAGGCCTTTGTTTTTCCGGTAGCTAAAAAATCACCTGTGGGGTTGGATCCGGAGTCCCCGTCGGAAACATCTTTGTTACTCGGATTCTTTGAATTTATATCTGTCACCCAATCGCGATTGGAATTGGAAGAACTAACTGGTCCGTATATACTCATAATGTTGGTTGTTATAACATAAGGAAAACATGAGTCTAATTCTAATTTTTCCTAAAATTAATTAATTTGAAATTTCTAGGACGACCGAAATCGGGTAATAGTTCTTCAAATCTCTCGCTTGATCATCAAGAATAGAGACCGTAAATTCGTGGATATGTCCCGATTCCAAAACGTTCATCTCGGGGCATGGGAAGTCTAAGGCCACAGTCTCCCCAAAGAAACAATCACTGGCTTGCACGGTTTTCAGTAATGTGCTGGGAGATCCGTTTACCGTGTTGTACGATGTGTTCACCCGATCCAGGTGCACCCTGAGAGTTTTCGTGAAGGCGAAGCCCACCGGGTTATCACCGACGTACTCACCCGGGACAAACAATCCTTTATTCGCGGAGTATGTCTCTCTAAACCCGAGTCGAATACCCAACGTCGGGGATATCCTTACCCGGCTGTCTGGGCCGATGGTCATTGTTGTGAACCCGGTAGCCTTCGATACTGTGAGGTTGACTATACCGTCAAGCTCCGTGGAAACAAAGTCTATGAGCTGTCTTACTCCCCACAGTCCGGGAGGCAGCTTTACACTTACTGAACGTCTATCCTTCACATAGCCAAACCCTTCGCTCTTCCCCACATTCTCCCACCCAACCGTGAAGGTGATTGATCTGAGGCCTACCCGGCGTTTTCAGCAGCATTTGTCGATTGACTTCTGAAGTTCACAACTCTCTTTTTGAACATTAGTGATAGTAGCAAACATAATAATATCTTTCAATAGATACCAAAGAATTTAGCTTTAATTCTAATGCAAAGTACGCGGTCGGAGGTGTATACACACAAATGAACACCATTGGTGGGCTTGTGCATCCCCAAATAAGAGTCAGTTTTGACCTGGGTTTCAACACCAATTTTCCTAACATGTTTGAAAAGTACAGACTTTCTAAAACCATTACACAGGATGTCACAACAAACTGGAACAACAACCCTATGCAGTTCTGGCAGAACCAACTAAATTTTGCCGTGTGGTGTGCCACAGCCGGGTGTGGCGTCCCTTTCAGAGACCACATAAAAGACAGGAACAGCATGATGAGCAGTAGCGTCTACAACTTTCATGTGTATTATACTATTAGGAGGATTCTGAAAGAACTAGGTACTCCACTACCTGAAGACGACGGCTGGGGTCCCATTTCCAACATATACAACCGTAAGGCGTTCAAAAGATTGTGTAACGAATTTAACGTTTCAAAAGACGCGGCCTGGAGACAGAAAGTATACCCGAACAGCAACAGCCTGGGCACCGTTTATCTTAGGGGTCTAGAGCATGGGACATACTATGCCAGAACGAAACCTGCTTTTACAGGTTTGGCGGTCGGGGGTTATACTTCGAGTTACACGGCACCACCACCATTCAGAAACACGGTAACTTGGACGGAAAACAATTTTAATAACTCCAACATGACATTCGGAGCTGAAGTGGCTAGAGGGCACACGTGTGATTCCAGATAAGGTACATGGTTATCACCATCAAAGGCTCATGTACAGTATATTTCACAAGACAGAAGCGTGCAGAAGGGTATAGAATCCTTTATATTGGACGACTGTCTAGGGTTTACGCAGGCCGGTGTTACCCGCCTCAACTACTCCATTCGCACATACGTCTGGGCCATCCTCAGCGCACATAAGCAGTTCTATACTGGGCACGGGAACGGCGTTTGACGCGCAAAAACAATTATTGGCACTTGTAGAGGACGCCATCTCAGCTAAGGTGGACCTGGAGAAGGCGATTCAGAATTATCAAGTATTTGGAATACGTCTTTATATGGCGCCGAGCAATATGATACTACGAGACAACCCGGTTGACGGTTACAATAATCAGATCGTAATCGCCACCGTCAATCAAAAAATCGGCCACAACGGGAACGTGAACACGGATAACATCAAGCGCACCCCCAAGATGATCGGGCGCGGAGTTGTAAATGAAACCGATTTCATAAAACCTCAAACACCTACCCCAGTACCCCCAATTCTTCCAATCGCGATTTGATTGGATGCACCATCGAGTTCCCCCAATTATTCCAATCGCGATTGAATTGGAACAGGAACGGGAACTAGCGTCACAACCCACGAGGAAGAGACATTAGGGCTCGTCGTTGCCCTCGTGGTGATCGGACTATTCGCGCTTTGGTTTTAGAAACTCTATGGAGGCTAATAGTAGGAGACCAGCGATTGCCACGATTAAAGCCCAAGCATTGTCGGCGAGCCATTCGGCCGTTTTTGATAATATAGATAACAAGTAGGAAACGAGACCCCCGATCAGCCCAGGCAGCGCCACCTTTTCGGCTAATTTAGCTAGGAGACTGGCGAGGACTTTTAGATGCTTTTTTACCCACTCCTTGGCTCCACCGGATGCTGGTGCGGGTGCTGGCGCGGGTGCTGGCGCGGGTGCAACCGCCACACCGCCAGTGAAAGCTAGAACTATGGTTGATATAGTCATGCCGACACCTGCGAGGATGCTTACTATTGTGACGCCCTGCTCTCTGAACAGAGTGCGAAGACGCTCACCGAGTGTCTTCTCCTCGTGCAGAACCCTCTAGATTGTTTCGCGGATCAGACTTATTTGTGTACGGAGAGCCTCACGGCCAACCGATGCAGCCTCCAAGCGAGCTGCTCTTTCATCCCACAACGACCGCAGGCGTTCGGTGATCCGCTCGGTAGATTCTCTATCGTCACGGACTTCCCCAAGTTTTCTTTCTTCTAGCGCGATATGTTCATCCAGCGCCGAGAGTTTGGAGAGGTTATGGACCAATTCACCCAGGACTGTTTGCATAGCCCTATCGAGGCCCCGGAGTTCGCGAAGAGGTAACAGCGGGTCATCCATCGTGCTGAGTATTCCATCTATCTCGCTTTTGATAAGCTCCATTGTGGTGCGAATAGCGTCGGTGGCTACACGAGGGATCTCGCTGAGCTCGACATTTTCTATAGCGGCGGCCGTCTTTGCCATCGTTTCGTCGGTAGAATGTAGGGCCTCTACAGCGCGGGCCGGCATATTTTTTTTACTCCTCTTCCGATCTACGAATCCTAGTTCGCTCCTTACGATTTCGCCACCGCCCCGATTTCCGGCAATGGTGCTCAGCGCTAGGGGTTTTCCGGTCCTCATGTTGACGATCGGGATATTTGATGCTTTTAGTCGCAACCTACCCGTCAGATCCAATTCGAACTTGGAGTAGTCGCGGGCGAGAGATGGGACCGCATCTTTTTCTGCCAAACTGTTGTAGTAGTCGTTTACAGCCGACTCGAGTAAATCCCGACTTAGACCAACGCTGCTGGTAGCGCCACCTATTTCCTCGCAGCCGAGTGGATCCCCAATCGCGTCTACGAAGGGTGTTTCGTAATCGGCAACACCATAGAGATAATCATCTAAGTCATCATCATCGTCGGGGTAATCGTCTCGGTCGCGGTCGAATTTGCCAATATCGTCCATCGTTAACGATGTATTAAAGAAAAAACCATACGTGTTTAATAGAGTATTTAAATATGTCTTCGAGTCAATACGGTCGCAAACTCAATCCATACCGCAGACTGCGGGAGCCCCTCGGGGCGAAAGGCGTGAGACAGAGCGTCGTTATTACGAACAACCCATCGACGATCGACCAGAACCAGCAGCTCTTGGCTCGCTTCCCCAACCTCGGAGCTAGCGACGTCATTGTGCCGGGGACTGTTCGCCTCGCTTTCACTATTTCCCTGACGTCGAAGGATGCGAACCGAACCGTCGTTCAGAACATGGGTCGCGCCATCATCAAGAAGACAATGGTAAAGATTTCTGGTAATGAGGTGATGTCGATCGACGACAGCGACGTCTACCATTGTTACCAGGACCTGTGGAATACGGAACAAGAGCGCGAAAACGCGGTCTATCAGGGTATTGACACCAGCACAAATAAGAACGTAACCAGACTTATAATCGGGGCTGGTAATAAGGCAGATAACGTCGCGAGTGACAACTCGATCGCGGCCGCTTACGGCAACCGTTCCTACATCCCGCTCGACTTTGAGCTGTTGGAGAGTCACATTCCCTACTATCAGAGCGCTTTGGCTGACCGCCTCGAATACGAACTAACGACGTTCAACGACTACGGCCGAGTTCTCATAGCCACCGACATGGCTTTGATGTATACGATCGACAATGTTTCGCTGGAGTACGACATGGTCACGATGCCCGAACCCGCGCGATTGATCAGATCCCAGTACGCCGGGCGCGTTGCCATACTTTACGACCGAGGTCTTCGCCACCGCAGGATCACGAAAGACAAAAGCGACACATTGTGGAATATTAATGTCAACGTACCCACCCGCTCGATGAATGCTCGATGATGCTGTTCGAGGAGGCTCGGTTCGCGCTCGGGGCTAGAAAAAGCGATAAATTCTATAACCCCAAAATCACGAAGGTCGAGGTGACGATCGAGGGAGTCCCCAATCAATTATACAGCCAGGGACTTCGCGCGCACCAGCAGTGGGACGAAGCCAGAAAGCAGTTTGCTGCCGGCTCGGACGTCTCCCTCGCGCAGTTCCTGACTACCAAATATGCGAGCCAGCGACGACGACCAAATGCACGGTAGCGGACGTCAAGTTAAGAACGCTAGCGAGGGTGTGACGATCCAGATAATGAAAGAGGCGGACGGAGCTGGGCCATTGAACGTGTACTTATATATAATCACTGACGCGCAACTGAACATCGAAGACGGCCGATACGTCTCAGCAATCTACTGAAAATAAAAATAAAGTTTGTGATAACCACTCTGCCATAATATGTGGGCAGACAGGATGCGGAAAAACCGTTTTCATCCTAGACTTGCTCGGGGGCTCCTACCGCGATGCATTGTGATCCTGTGTCCCACTGTGCGGCACAACGAGACTTGTCAGCGACGCTCGTGGATATGGACCGACCCTGAGGTATACGTCGTTGACCCCGGCGACAGGCTTCACGATTGGCTGCGTGGTTTATACCAAAGATTCCAGGGTGAGTCCACCCTGTACGTGATTGACGACTGCTCGGCAAAGGCGGCGATGACCAAAAAGAAGGACATGCTCTCCGAGCTCGCATTTTCTGGCCGCCATGCGGGGCAAAGCGTATGGATCTCCACTCAAAAGTACAACGCCGTCCTCAAGGATCTGCGCGAGCAAACGAAATGGGTCGTCCTCTTCCACTGCAAGGACCGAGACTCATTCAATGACTGTCTTCGAGAGAACGACGTTATCCCAACGCGCGAGGAGCGTCTGGAGGTTCGACAGATGCTTTGGGAAACTAAGCACGCCAAGCTTCTGTTAAAGACTGATCAATCCACTGCTTACGAAGTTATCAATTAATTACTGAGCAATTACTTAACGCTCGTTAGTAACTGCTGAGTAAATGCTTAACAATGCTGAGCAATTACTTAACGCTCGTTAGTAACTGCTGAGTAAATACTTAACAATGATGAACAAATGTTGAACAAATGCTGAACAATGGTTACCAATGTTAAGTTTTTTTGCTCCGCAGCGAGCTTTGTTGCGAGCATAACGGTGATCATAAGTATCGGGTGGTGCGCTTGGCAATATGTTAGACTTATGAGGTTAGTTAGAATAGTACTAATTATTAAAAATAAAATAATGAACTGCGACGAACTTCTCGATCAGTTAATGGAAGAGACAGTCGTGTTGACTGCCGACACGACATCTTTCCCAAAAGAAACTGTAGGAACCGGCACGACTGCCGACACGAATGCCGATACGGCTGCCGGCACGGTCCTGAAAGAAAATGAAAACGCGACGCGACGCGAGCGGCTAGCTGCGCTGGTTGCTGGGGGACAATCGGAGCGGTATTTCGGTAGGCGTCTCTCAGTTTGTCACGTGGACAATATGTCAGATGCGGAGGTCGATAAAATGTATGTGCGATACGAATCTAAATTGGGGGCAGAGATGACGAAAACTCTTGGGGCGGCGGCTATTCATTTGTACGCTACCGCTGTTAGTACACTTCTCCATATACCAAACACCGCGGGATTGATTGGCGATTTAGAGACTGATCCTTTTGTAGGACACACTCTTATAACAGCCTGCTGCTCAATTTATCACAAGTTTGGAATGTACTTAGCTCCGCTGACAACCGCGTTGACCACGGTTAAACACTGTTAATTTGGACATATATGCCCCCGAACTATAAGCTCAGAAAATGATGACACAAGACGCACCTGTGCAAACACCTGCGAGAGTGACGGAACAGAACTCAACTCGCAATCGAGATTGGATGAACCCGATTGCACCCCCATCAGTGTTGGATGAACCCTCAACTGCCAATCGAGATTGGATGAATCCGATTGCACGACACAAAAACCCAAAAAGACAGGCAGCTGGGCGGGCAGCGGCTGCCACCCGAAAAGTTAAACAAGATAAAATACTCGCCGAGCTTCCAGAGGCTAAACAGTCGTTGTTTGTTTCAGCCACTCCTGAGCTGGAGCCCCAATCGCAATTGGAGTTGGGGACAGAGACAGCAAAACATCAGAAGACAGCTGTTTCTCCGCAGGAACTGTCGGTGCAATCCCCGATTACTGTAGCTCCTACCCCCTAATACACCAATCCTGATTTGAAAATCATCCCGTGTGTTGTTGGTGGTGGTCTGACAGTTGTGGGCACCCTGTGTGTGAGGAACTACCTTTCGAAAGCCGCGGTTCCGAAGAAAGTTACGAAACCGATTGCGCCCCATTTAAACATTGATCGCGATCCTTTTTATATGCAATAATTATAGTTATCAACAATTGCTGAAAACGATGGTAAAATGATAGTGAATGGGTTTTATCACGCCGTGGTGATATCGGGTCTCAGTATCGGGTTGGCTCGACTATCAAAGATGGCCTTCGGAGGGCCCGCTCCCAAATTGGACATGACCGTGAGAGACGTAGGGCTCGTGACCTTGAATGTAGCGGCCGCAGTTGGGACCCGAGATTATCTAGTTAAAGCTGGAATTCTACCCGCTAATATATGGAAATAATGGCTTCGATCGCAATAATGATAGGTGGTGCAGTCGTGAGCGCCGTGGCGTTCGGCGGTAGCAACTATTTATTCTCGTTAATAGGAAAATCGGACGCGGATGAGGAGCGCAAGCGTCACGATTTAGCTGCAGAACAACTCAAGAGCGCAGACGCAGCATGGTAAAAAAAAGAACCGCCCATCTAGATTGGGTCAACGAAGAGCTTCGCCGCGAGAATCACGCTGCGCAAACTTTCCAGAACGTTGAAGAAGCCAACCGCGAATACGCGCTGGCATATCCGCAGAGAAGTCTCGCGTCGCTGGATCCTGAGCCCCAACTTTCAGATTTCTATGTACCGTCAGAGGCCCAAAAAGACCGCGAGATCGCGTTCATCGTCGTGGGAATGGTTGCGACGGGTCTTGTCAGCTACTATATTGGAAAGCAATAAGTAATAATTATATAAAAAAACGTTTTTAAATAATATATATATAGAACGACGCAGTTACCGGACGATCTGGCGAGGGCGTGTTGGAGACTGTTCGATCTACTAGAATACCTCGCATACGATGGACACGCGCAATACCAAACTATCGGTTCGCCTAGCGTGCAAGTTAACAAACACGTACTACAGCCCCGCGGCTACTGGAAGGGACTCATCAGGGAGGGGGTTAAGTATTTACCGACCGACATAGAGATGCTGTCGAAACCTCAGCGAGAGAAGATCGTCTCGTGGATCGAACAAGACCATCAAGAACCTCGCGGCGGCAACCAAGGTTTCCGAAAACACCGCCAAGGAATGGCTGAAGAAGCAGGCCATTTTGCAGATCTATTTACCCGCGCCGCACAATATTCCGCGCCCGAAATTCGACGTGCCGGTGCCGAACGAAGTACACCAAGCTGATCTCCTGTTTCTCCCTCACGATCTCGTCGGTCGCAAGACGTACAAGTACGCTCTGACAGTCGTCGACGTAGCGAGTCGCTATAAGAGGGCTGAGCCGCTGGCCACGAAGAAGTCTAAAGAGGTGGCCGATGCTCTTTCCCGAATATATAAGAGGAGTCCTCTCAATTGGCCGAATCTTCTCCAGGTCGATCCCGGCCGCGAGTTTATGGGCGCGGTCTCTCAGATGTTGGCTAAACACGACGTTTCTGTCAGACGCGGTCGCGTCAACATCCACCGGGACCAGGGGATCGTGGAGAGGTTCAATCGAACCCTGGCTGAGAGGCTGTTCGGACACCAATATGCCAAAGAGCTTGTAGACCCTCATACGCGATCGACCGAGTGGGTGACCAGGCTGCCCGCCGTGGTCTCCGCACTGAACGGCGAGATGATCAGATTGATAAGCCTGTATATGCTATGAAGTCTAAAATGGTGTCGCACAAGCCCTCTACCGTCTTGCGCGGGCGACCCGTTGGTTTAGCGGAGAAACGACTTACATCGGATGTTGGCGTCCGGTACCTCTATCAACCGGGAGAGCTCGAGGGTGGCCGCCGCCGCGCGACTGATCCCGTGTGGTCTCTCAATGTATAGATCGATCGATTACCAAACCCGAGGAGCCCGTGCTCTACTATTTGGATGATGGTCCATCGCGCGGGTTTGTTCGGGAAGAACTTCTCGCGGTGCCTTCTGACACCCAGCTACCCCCGGACCGTCCGTCGTCATAGTCAGTCAGACTCTCGTCAGAATCTTTTCGTCAGTTGTCTCCCCTTTTTGAGATACCTTTTCTTTTTCTTTTACCTATCCTATAGGCTCGGTGTGTACTCCGTCTTCCATCACTCTCATCTTGTCGCAGTACGCCGACAGCCTCAACTTCTCCTGCAGCCCCAACTTCTTCATCACACCGTTAACCATTCGGGTCCCCTGTTCTCCGCCATTCGAGAGTGCTCTTGTACCTTCCCCAAGTCAGATCGTTAGATCTTTTCGACATCCCCTTGGCCGAGTGCTTGGAGCTTCCGTCACCACCCATTAGTAGCACTTGCTGCACAGAGCGATGGCTCTATCCCCCTCGAATTCAAGCTTGAACAGTCCCGAAGTTCTGTTGCTCCATTTATTCCAAGCCAACCACTCGGCCTTCTCCTTGTTAAACTTTCTCTTCATCTTCTTTCTCACCACCTCCGTCAGCGTCTGCTCAGACACCGCGAAGTACATGCTGTCAGTGTCCATCTGTATAAGTTCGAAATCTCCGCGATCCACGTACTTGTCCAAGAAGTCGTAGTAGAACTCCAGCATCCGGAGCTTGGCCAACTGGTAGACCGCTATGCCACACTGAAACGGTCTGTTGATCACCACTCGAGTCTTCCTGCTCGATATCTCGTAAGCCTCCCCAATCTCCTCCAGGTCTTCGAACCATGCCGACCTCAGTTCCCGGTCGACAGTCTTCTCATCCTTCGTATAAGTGGTGTTCATGTGTCTCTCTTGTGCCTCTATCAGCTTGCCACAACACGCGTTGCCAACCAGTTTGAATATCTCCGCCAACACCGCCTTGCTCTTGTCGACGTCCCCAGTCCGTCTGGCGGCGGTGACCTCTTCCACGAACCATTAGAACGGTTTACCGGGCGTGTAGTCTATCACCCTATGTACCGCCTTGACGACCAGAACGTGTTCCAGATACCACTTTAGTAGCGGGGAGTATATGATCATCTTCTTGGCGGATAGGGCTCCAACGAGCTTCTTACTATCTCCTCGCTTCCGATCCGTGTCCTTCAAATATTTTAACATGTGTTCCGGGATTTCTGCTTGCTCGACAACTCTGTTTACAAATAATGGTGACATTTCCGAGAACTGATCTCGCAGCGTTTCCGGGACCTCTATATCCAACTCCGCAAATCCGAACCACTCGTCACTCCTGACCTTCTTCACGAAACGGTCTATATGCGACTTTTTTTTCGGGTCGTGCCACGTCCATATATTCTCCTCCCCGCACGGCATGTCTTTCGACAGAGTAGACAGATACAGCGCATTGGCGTCGTACCCCAGCACCGCCTTGCATTTCTTCTCATCCCGACTTCCCACCTGGCCCCTGATCGTCGACCTGCCAGCCTCGGCGTATCTGGAGTACACTATGGACGGACCACCGACCAATCCCTCCTTCATCATCGCGTAAGTCTCATCCTTCGGCGTCCACAGCTCGGGCGTGTCCGCCTTCCCATCGATCGTCCCGCGAAGCAGGTACTGAAGGGATACACCGGGCAGAGACAAGGCGTCCTTGAGTATGTCCACGCCTCTCCCCCTGTAGAACTCCGTCATTTTAGTCAGTGCCTCTAGGAACGGTCCGACGTCCAAGTCGTTGTAGTGTCGCAACCATTCCTGGAACGTCTTCATACCTTTTTCTCGGAAGACCTTCTTACACTCTTTCCACTCGGGCAACGACAGTAAGAACTCACCCTTCAACTACGAGACTTTACCATTTTACAATCGTACGCCTTAACCCACCGGTCGTACGTGGTACCGGGGCCTAGATACTGGATGATGTCGAGAAATCTAAACTCCGGGGTAAACAGAAACATCGTCGTGTTGGCTCTCTTTCCGACCATCACCTTATTCACGGTGGCCGCCAACTTCTCGACAAGGTACCTCTTGATGAGGTTCAGGTCGTACCTGTTGAAGTTGAACCCCACCACCGGGACTTGTTCGATCCACGAGACGATCTTCTCCCGCTGAGGTTTCGACAGCATCTCTATGTCGGTCGGTAAATACTTACCCCCCTCCCTGATGACTTTACCTCTCCTCTGTAGCTTGGTCACGAACTTCTCGACCAGAGTGTCGGGGTCTCGTTCGCAGATGTGGGTGATCCCCTCGTGCATCTTATCCCCCAACGACACCGATATAGGGACGTGCTCGACCTCGAAGGTCAGGTCTTTGGTGGGTCGCGTGGTTTTTGACTTGTCGAGATACGCCTCGATGAGAGTACAGAGTCGTCTCCTCCTCGCGCGGCGATTGTGGATAGTGGGTATTCACCTCATTCAACCACTCGCACTCCCACATCACTACCAGCTCGTAACCCGCCTTCCTTATCTTGGCGTCTTGGACTTTCGTCCTCCTGTACAGCGAGCTCGCGTTACCTCTCCTGCAATGCCTTGGACACTCGTGCCAGTAACATCCGTGAAACTGAAACACGGTCTTGGTCTCGTGACAGTAGCCGTCGACCGGATCGCCGGCCACCCACCTCTCGCCGCCGTGACCGCATCTCGCGTGATGTATGTGCTTTCCCACCCTCTCATCTTCTCTGCTCAACCATTGAATCGACGTCGCGCTCGCGTATCCCTTGGGATAGAACGCCTTCTCGTATGCCGACTGCGGTCTCTCTACCCTCTTACCTGGACATATCACTACGGTCTTCCCACCCATGCAGGTGGTCGCTTGCCTGTGCATGTTACACGACTTTGTGGACCGTTGTTGACATCCGGAGCAGCCGTACTCGTTCGTCATCTTGCGGAGGTTCTTTATGAGGAAAGAGTGACCTCCAAACATTCCTATCGTCATGGTATTCTCCACAACCGCGTCGTAATTTGCCGGAGACTTCATGAGGTACCACACTCCGTCGGCGGTGGGCTCGTAAACGCGAATGCCCAGCTTGAACCGATCTTCGATCTTCTAAATATCGTTCAGTGGGATTACCTTAATACCCGGTCCTTTATCGTGCCCGAGGTATTCGCGAGCCAGAGCTCGCGCCTCCTCACAACAGCGGTCGGGTCTCCCTCCACGGTGGATGGCTATGCACCTAAACATACACAAGTAGCCGTCGTACGTGTATACGGAATACATTCCCTTCTTTTGTCTTAACCAATCGGTCAGTTTTCCCGCTCCCATGAGAAGTTGTTGAGCGTCAATGATCATCTTCACCTCGACCGATATCAAACTAACGAAGGTCCATTTTGATGGAAGCCACCGCGCGTAGCGGGGGTGGGGGTGGGGGGGGGGGGGGGTTCCAGGGGGAGGTGGTATTCATTTTGACTCCCATGCACTTCTATTTGTACTACATTTGAAAGTGCAACGGTCGTGTATTTCGTTTCGCATACTAGTAAGGGCTTTTCCAGAATTAACGGTATTGGGGGGGGGGGGGGGAGGCGGGGTGAACGCAATGTTGTTGTTTTACCCACCACCCATACAAACATAAGTTTCATACTCCACCACCCGACCCCCATAATTATTAATTTTCCCATGCCACACAACCCATATTTTTTATTAATTATTGCATCACCCATCCACCCATGTAATTGATTTATTTCATGTTTTTTAGGAGTTGTTCATCATGTTTTGTCAAAATGCTTTTGCTTAGATTTTTTGCCAATAAACATATTCCTGCAGCACATCAGAATCGCCTCCTAAGACGATTCTACGGTGGCCATGTTACAATCTCGCGTTTGTGGCGTCTATGTAGACGTATGATGAGGTTGTATATTATATTTTAATTTATTGGTGTGTCGTTTCAATGGTAATCCTCCACCAGCAGAATAATTTACTATATATCCCTTTACCGAATTGTGTACACTTATTTACAACTCCTTCACACTTCAGTCAGTTTTTGTCGCGCTCACTTTTAGACAGCGCGATATAGTCGGCACATGGGCGTACACGTCGTATGTCCAAGGTTAAAGTATTTCGGTATACTATGAAAACCTCAGCGGGCGCGACATGCGGGCCGCGGCCATCTAGTCTGTGTAAGCAGTCAATTAATTGATAA
This sequence comes from Conchocele bisecta, assembly GCA_029237695.1. Classification (NCBI taxonomy): domain Eukaryota; kingdom Metazoa; phylum Mollusca; class Bivalvia; order Lucinida; family Thyasiridae; genus Conchocele; species Conchocele bisecta. The sequence continues at coordinate 43,023,798 of CM055271.1, read as the reverse complement.
TTCCCTAATCCATAGTTCCAGCTGAGCGACTTGTTTTAATTTAGATTTACTAAAGATGTAATGTCAGAATGTTTACAGTCCGCTATGAATTGGGTAACTAATGCATGATTTTCAAACATAATGTTAGGTATTTGGAGTTTTTGGTATTTCTGAGTAAAGTTGTTCAATGCATCGGTTTCTATACGGGTTTAAGTTTACACAGTCTGCTATAAAATGATGTATCGTCTCTGGTACGCTTTTAAATTTGACAGTTGGTTTTCAAGGCACATCGGTTGAAAGCTGCCCGTTTTGTCTGTAGGGTGTGCGTTCCTGTTAAGAGTTAAGTAAGTAAGTAAGTAAGTAAGTAAGTAAGTAAGTAAGTAAGTAAGTAAGTAAGTAAGTAAGTAAGTGAGTGAGTGAGTGAGTGAGTGAGTGAGTGAGTGAGTGAGTGAGTGAGTGAGTGAGTGAGCGAGCGAGCGAGCAAGCAAGCAAGCAAGCAAGTAAGTAAGTAAGTAAGTAACGTCTTTATTTATAGACGAAGCTCAGTTGGCCTAGCCAATCTTCCCTGAGATCATCTATCTATCTACAAGTACACGTATATTTAACAAATAATAATGATACAAGTACATGTAAACATGAGTCACAATGTAACAATAGCATGAGTATGATTTTCTTATATACATGATGAAACCGTACATGAGTATTGAATTAAGAGCTATTCATGTTGAGTACTTGTATGAACATGTACTATGTATTTGCTCTTAAAATCTTCCACGGACTTGGCAGTTTTAACATACACTGGTAGATCATTCCATATTTTGGCTCCAGAATAGAGGAAGGTTGACCTGTATAGTTCAATATTAGGTTTTGGTAGATATATATATTGTTTTTATCTGCTGACCTTAAGTTTAACCCATGCATTGCTGTTGTTTGTTTAAATGCATTGTTTAGATAATTTGGGTATAAGTTATTCATGCACCTAAACATTTGAATTGCTTTTTGATATGTTATTCGATCTTCTATTTTCATCCAATTAAGTTCCTTAAAAAGTTTGTCGGAGGGGTAGTCTGTTTATCCAAAATAATTCTTGATGCTTTCTTCTGTACTTTAAAAAGTTTAGAGAGTGACTTTTACTGCGTCGCTGTGTGTATTGTAGCTATTATTTCTCACAGTAGACATGGTAGAGTATATGTGATGTGCTTCTCCAACCGTCAGTTAATCAGCTGCGATATATCGCGACCCCGAGATTGCGAGGCGAAAACGCCAATTTATAATCTCGCGTTTTCGCCGTCTCGACTTATGCGCGAGATCGCGAGGCGAAAATGCGATATTCTATTATATTCAACCTCACGAAAACTCGCCTCGCGATCACGCATTCCGCTTTTAAAAATAATTTTGCGTATGTGTGTGTATAATGTGTGTTGGAATTGCGTTCTACGTACGTGCATTCGCAAAACACAATGTCAACACCCATGCTTTCTACACATAGGAGCAAACGTATTTCCAAAAGCGGAAGGCGAAATCGCGAAAAACCGACTCGAAAACGCGATAACGCAGACGAAAACGTGAGATTGAATATCACGTTTTGGTAACGCCTCCCGATTTCACAGTATCGCGATTTGGCCTCGTGCTTTCACGATCTCATGTATAGGTCGAGATCGCGTAAATGCGGGATTGTAACATAGCCCTAACATGACACCGTACAATTCTCATGTTTTATGAAGCGATTTGTTTTGTCAAGCAAAACATTATAATAAACATGGTTTGGCAGTATATGAGAATCGCTCCCTAGGACGATTTGTTACGCGTTTTCATGTATTCAGGGTGGGGGGTGGGGGAGCGTGTGACAGGTGAGCGGCAGACTTAGGTTGGCGAATAGGTTTAGCGGTAGAGCAAATGGCGTAAAAAGACGGCCATTTTACACGAGGTAGGTAATATTTTAATTTAAAACACGAGGAAGCCATATAGCCTATGGCACGACGGATTATATCATAGATCTACGAATGCAGACACTTTGTTAAAAGATGCAGTGACAAAAAAGTTATTGAAGGATTTGTGGTCTCCTCTGTGTAAACAAACCATGCCGTTACGAATTTTGCAGACATTTTCCGGTCGATTTAAATGAAAATACGGTCTATACCCCTTTAGATAACCCATGTAGCCCTCAATTATCCACTATTTAACAATTTTAAGCGATTTTGCTATTCGCATACCTCTCGAGTCCGTGAAAACGATGTGTAAGCACTCTAAAGGCTGTGTGGCAACGTATTAATAAGTATAGTGATATATGTTCATTATTGATAGAGTCTTGTGTTCCTCGTGTAATTGATGGACGATGGAGGTATACGCAATTCAGTAGAAAAGATATCCCTAGCGGAACATTTCACCTGTACCCGTGTTGAGAATACTTTCTGAGCCGGCTTTGAGTTAATTTTGTTTTAAAATATGTTCCTTAAAGTGTTCAAGCACCCAAAACCTCTCCAACACTCAGTTTAATTGACTTGCAGTTCCAATGTAGTTCTACTTTTTTGGGGGGACAGTACATCGCTGAATGTTGGGTACATTATTTGCCGCGTTGAAGACCACCGTTGTACTCGTACCATATATCACAGACATTCGGCGTGTTTCGTCTTTCATCGGTATAACTATATACACATGAACAAGGCTTCTAACTTTGGTCGGACACAACCTCGTATCGTAATCACTTCCTCGATTGTATTAACGCTAATGTGAATATTTTGGCGGAAAATGCACATGTTAATTTGAGAATTATTCCTATCTTGCTAAAATAGCATCTATTTAGTTAGAACATAATTATGCAAACAATATCGAATTACAACTATTTTTCCTAAGTCGGACACAATCTCGCATCATAACAAATTAAATAATGTGTTTAAGGCTCCAACGTCAATATTGTAGTTGCAAGTCCATAAGATCATTTGAGAAGTATAGTTATCCTGCAGAAATACATAGAATGCCTCGCAAATTACAATTTTAAACATGTTACTTTGTTATGATACGAGGTCCGTGTCCGAAATTAGAAGCCTCGTCTGTCCGTCAGTACGTGCGTGCGTGCGTGCGTGCGTGCGTGCGTGCGTGCGTCCGTCCGTCCGTCCGTCCGTCCCGTCCGCCCGCCCGCCCGCCCGCCCCCCGCCCGCCCGCCCGCTCTCCCTGACTGAAGTGACGTTGTGGGGTGATTCACGAGTACATGACATGCATGTGGGGTGCACCCCATACGCAACTATATCTTAATGAACTCCATCACTTCTGAAAAGCCCAAAAAAGCAATAAAAAATTGACACCCCAGAGGGTGATGGTCAAAACCGTCCGTCCATCCAAACCCCACAGACAATGGCTGACTAAATTTCCCCACAAGTACATATTGTACTTCACTGATCAAACCCAAATACCCCACAAGTGCATGCAGGAGACAAGAAAACGAGAGCAAGTTAGTATAGGGGAGATAACACCTTTAGCATTGTTTGCACCCCACAAATAGCACCCAAAAAACCCCAAAAGACTTGGCCAAAACCCCACATGCAACAAACCCAACAATGTCACTTCAGGGAGTACGTCCGTCCGTCCGTCCGTCCGTCCGTCCGTCCGTCCCCGAGCAGCGGTTTCGACACGTTGTAATGCGTTGTATAGGCGAGTTCCATATCGCGTGGATTTTTGTTTCAATGGTGGGGAATGGGAGCTTTGTACCTTTCTAAGTACTATTATATTTACCCCCGAGCACATTTGAATTGTTTTGTACAATGTAAACACACATGCCGTTACCGTTTACATATTACATATATGTGGCTGTGACTGGATAAATGGTGTTTATTGATGTTGTGACCAGTGCAGCCCCTGATCAAGTAGCACACCCCTGTAGCCTGATAACGATTTGTATTGCTTGTTAGAAGCATGGCAGGTGTTTCATTGCAGTGCAGATCCTGATCAGACTGCGGATGCTCCAGCTCTATTAGGACCGTCATGTGGCATGGTAAGGAAGCTACACCGGTGACAAAACCCATAAGCCCGTTTCTCCATCATAAGCTGATTATTGTCCAGTGTCAAAAGTTGTTCGCAATGTAGTAAATTATCAATAAACTTACAAAATAAACACACGATGTGTTCATGATGGCCGGACAGACCTGCTGATAAACAGAAAGTCCGACATGGTTGTAAGTGTACAGTATATATGTATATACAACAAATAGCAACCAGCACAGGCATGCAACCAGCACCTGCCGCCGATCTTTTTCGCATGTGGTTCCCACCGCCGGACCTTTAGAGTGCTTACACATCGTTTTCACGGACGTAAGAGGTATGCGAATGGCGAAATCGCTTAAAAATGGTTAAATAGTGGATAATTCTGGGGTACATGGGTTATATACAGGGGTATAGACTGTATTTCCTTTAAAATCGACTGGAAAATGTCTGCAAAATTCGCAACGGAATGGTTTGTTTACACCGAAAAGACCACAAATCCTTCAATAACGTTTTTGTCACTGCATCTTTTAACAAAGTGTCTGCATTCCTAGATATATGATATATTCCGTCGTGCCATGGACTATATGGCTTCCTCGTGTTTTAAATTAAAATATTAATAAAACAACGAAAATGTTTGTACCTACCTCGTGGCAAATGGCAGTCTTTTTACTCCATTTGTTCTACCGCTAAACCGATTCGCCAACCTAAGTCTGCCGCTCACCTGTCACACTCTTTCACACAGTGCCGATTATGGCTCCCGTTTGAGATCAGACAGCGCTACGACACGAAAAGTGAAAAAGTCGGATTACTATCCTCAATGATCTGGAATGTCCTATCATTGTCTAGCTGAACGCAGTCGTGTACGTTCGTAACAGAGTCCTACGGATGGGGGCATGGTCCGGAGAGGTCGACCAAGCACTCCCGACAGTTAGGTGCGTCCCGTAACATTCGGGAAACTCAGCTGATTGTGTCTAGTCGGATCATAATCGTGACTATGTCGTGACATATTATGCTGTATCGGATCAAAATCGTAACACTGTCCTGTGTTGTCTGGACGGTGTCTGGACGGTGTCTTGTGGATGGGGACGCTGTCGTGATGAACGGGCATGATCTGGAGAATTTATTAATTTCCGTTTCTTGCCGATTTAGTCCAGATTGCGTCCAGATCTTGCCGAATGCGAACCTTCTTTGCCGAATACGTTCCGGAACAGTCCCGTAATTAATACGAAATTCGGCAATAATACCCACGTCAGAGTCACGACAATTACAGAACACGATATGAGTGAGTCCAGACAAAGCCGTTTGCAATGCGGTACAGCAGATTGTGATAGGATTGCGTTCCGACAGTGTCCCGATAATCCCAAATATGGCGACAGTTGTAGGATTCCAGATGCGTGGATATCCAGATTCGGCTGAGCTGTGTGCCATTCAGTGACAGTACGTTGACCGGTCCACCATGCTCGTAGGCGGAGACTTCTGCAGCAGGTTGCTCTCATGGAAATGGAAGAAGAAGACCTTCTGTTTGCCAATTATTATTTGAACAGAAGGGCACTGCGACCCGGTAGAAATAGAAGATACTGGGTCAAGCCCTGGATATCCAGAAGGGAGCAGCTCGGCCAGTATGACGAGGGAGCTGAGAGAAGAATATCCAGAGGCTTTCATCAACTTCATGAGGATGCCCATGTAACTGTGCGATGAAGTCCTGGCTCGGATCACACCCCGCATCACCAAACAAGATACCTGGTGGAGGCAAGCCCTTGATCCAGGACTGAAATTTGCCTGTACCATGAGGCATCTGGCATCCGGCGACAGTTACAACAGCATAAAGTGGGACTTCAGGGTTCCCAGTAACACCATGTCAATGTTTGTCCCTGAAGTCTGCCAAGCCATCATTGATGAGTACGCTGCAGAGGTAATAGCCTGTCCCACTACCCCAGCGGAGTGGAAGGAAATCGCAAATGAATTCTCACCAGATGAAACTTCCCACATGCGTGCGGTGCATTGGACGGAAAACACGTTGCGTGCAAGTGCCCACCACATACCTATCATAACTACGAGGGCTTCTTCTCCATAGTCCTGATGGCCCTCCTAGATGCGGACTATACATTTATCTGGCTTCATGTTGGGCCAGATGGAGCAGCTTCAGACACACAAATATACAACGAGTCGAGTGTGAGCTGAAAGAAGTCCTGCAGAACAAGACCATTGGCATTCCATCCTGAGCCACTTCCTGGAGATGACAGAAATATGCCATACTTCTTTGTTGCTGACAATGCCTTTCAACTGAGAACTTACATGATGAAGCCTTTTCCTTTCCGTAACATGACAGTAGAAGAAAGGATCTTCAACTACAGGCTGTCAAGAGCACGCAGAATTGTGGAAAATGCCTTTGGCATATTGGCTCAGAGATTTAAAATACTGTTGTCTACCATGCAACACACTCCTGGCAATGTGAGAATCATCGTACAGGCTTGTGTCTGTCTCCACAACTTAATGAGAATACGCTACCCAAACATGAACATGAACCAAGTTGATCGGGAAGATGTTGAGGACGCAAGGATCGTACCCGGAGAATGGAGATTGGGCCGAAACATGCTTGACGTTGTAAATGTTCAGGGTGCTAACCGTGCAACAATGCAGGGGAAGAAGCAGAGACAACATCTGAAACATTATCTTAACTCTGCCGCTGGATCTGTACCTAGGCAGGTGAGGATGATCAACCCTCGCCGTGAATGAAGTCCATATAATAAAATGACAGAACACTATGCTATTATGTTTAAAATTAAATTTAAAATTAAAATGCGACAAGTTGAAATTAAAAACTATAATAATAATGACACAAATTTCCAATCAGAAATATTTCATGAAATATTCTATTTCAATAAAACAATTATCCTTATGAGGTTTTGTCCTTATCATGTCAATCACCCGACACAGGTTTCACAATGGCGCCAAATTTGGCTAAGTCACTAGGTGATGTGATATGAGGAAGGTTCACAGGGTCGGACAATGTGATATCCAGCAAACTATCATTCAGTTCTCCTGAGATCACGGTTGAGGTCGTGACAGGTTTTGGCCGACTCTGAGCAGATGAGGAGCCCTGGTGTACGTGAAGTGCAGGTGGACTTGGTCCCTCCGTGGCCCAGGAGCAAGTGTGAGATCCAGCGTGAGATCCAGATTACGCGGCACCATAACCAGCAAACTGTTGCGATTGCAAAGCTGCTAAAATGAAAGAAAAATAACACAACATTAAGTTAAAATGACATAAATAAATATATATGTGGAGGACATCTGCAAGTTGTCGTTTTGTTCGTCAAACGACACAATAATCTGTATATATTGTACAGGATCTTCACGTCCATCAAGTACCATATTGATGACGGCAATCTCCTGGTCATGCCACTGCTGCATGTCCTGTGTTGATTCCTCATCTACAATGGAGGACGCAGCGTTGTCTCCAGTCTCAGCAGCAGCAGCAGTACTTTTCCCCTTAAGCTGAAAATACAGAAACAAATATAATAAATAACTTAATTATTGAACACAATAAATCTGAAAATAATGAAATTTGATTACACATACATGTGTATATGTAACATTTTAAGTATCAAATAGCATTTAAAATTTATCCAAGCTGAAAATGTATCCAAACTGAACATATTTTTACATTTTCAGCTTGGATAAACATTGAATAAATACATTCAGTTATTTGCATAATACTTACACTAACAGGCGTCTTCTTCCTCACACGGTGGCTGTATGGCTTGAGAAATTTAAGGTTATCCAATATCCACTTCTCACGGTCAGTCAGTTCGGCTCCTGATCCAGAGGGTCGGGCAACCAGTCTACAATACCTCGTACGTACACTTTGTACCAGGTCAACAAACATCTAACTGGAAATACAGAAAATAAAACCAATGTCATTATAAGAAATATATAAATGCTCATAAATCTCATAACTAAATCTCACAAGTAAGTCTCATTAATCTACATATTTTACATGCAACCAAATCTCATAACTATCTGCACATTTTACATCTATCTAAACATTTAACATGAAACAAAATCTCCTAACTAAATCTCATAATAACTAACTATCTCTGAAATGGAATGAACACAAAAAGCAAGCAATTTAAAATGAATTTCAGCTCACCTTCAAATCCTAAATTGTCGGCATGTGCCTGCAAAAGCTGTAGTTTTTCCTGATTTATCCTTATACTGCTTTGATTTCATGTCGTACATAAATATGTTCTCCTGGAGCCATTCTATCATCTTGTCCTCATCCTCTTCAAAAATGAAGCCACTGCTCCGAGGTTTCTTGGGCAGAGAAACAGAGGCAGAAGTAGCTGTTGAGGTAGAAGCAGTAGGTGTAGTAGTCGTGGCTGTAGAAGTACGTCCATTAGTCCCACCTGTGGTGACCACTGCAGGAATGGTAACGGGCTCAGTCTCACCACTGTGGACTTGCTGGACTTCTTCAACTGGCTCACCATCACCACCAGACTATTCTGCCAATAACTGACGGCGATGCTCCTTGTATAACTGCTGAGACGAGTGAGAATCCGCCGTTTCGCACGATTCTTTTATAGGACGGGACTAGCACGTGACTAACGGTTGTCTTCCGTCAGCGACGGTTCACTGTCGGTTCACTGTCTGATATCTGTTGGATCGCATTCTGGAGAATCGGGACGCTGTCGGGACAGATTCGGTCGTTTGTTACCAAGCGAAAGATACAAATCGGATCAGAATTGAATTGAGAACGGGAGAATCGGGACGAATTCGGCTGGAAACGGCTGAATCGGGACGCTTCCTGAACAATATCTGATTGTTGTCGTGATTAAATTTTTTTTTTTTAAATTTTAATAAAGTCGCCATGAATCACAGGATCTTGATCAGACTTTTGACAAATTTTAATCGGGAATGGTCCTATCAAGGATGGCAGTAAAAATCCTGAATGTGTGACTGAGGCTTAAACGCATATCTTTTTATCCATGGAATGGAATGGAACTTGGCTATGGAATTAACTCTCTTATCGCATAGCGGTTTTCGCAGGGTTTTATAAGATCAATCTTCAATAAATTTATGGCGTCGAAAGTTTAAAGAAGTCGGAGAGTAGGTGCAGAATCTACGAAAAGGAAAGTATCGCTGTATTAGTGTATACTGTTATGTAGTTTTGCATTATGTTTTTGCTACATTCTTGTAACCAATGTTTTTTTGTCATATTTAGACCACGGAGAACAAAACTGGGGTTGGTTCAATTTTTGTTGACAATTCCTTTGGCCGCCATCTTAGATTTCAAAATGGCCACCCTGAAATGCTTTATTCCTACTTCTAATACAGGTAGAAGATTGATTAGTTGTTTGGTCATAATCATTTTTTGACCACAAAGAACAACACTAGTGTTATTTTCATTTTTAACAATCCCCATGGCGGCCATCTTAGTTCAAAAATTGCTACCCTGAAATCGTATACAATATATTGTAATATTCATATCTACATTTAGAATGGAGATAGAAGGTTTTTGTTTTCGGCTATGTCATCCGCATACTTAAAATAATAAAACTGGGGTTGGTTCCAATTTTTCTGATGACTGGTATGGCAGACATTTTGTTTTCAAAATGGCCTCTATGTAAATAATATGTCCTATGTCTTCACTACGTACTGTCTTTAGTAAAGTGTATTTATGGCTAGGTTGTGTTGACTGTTTTGGAACGTTCTTGGAACAAACGTTCTTTGTATCATCAAAGAAAACATGAGATGTTCCTATTTTATTCTAATTTTCAAAATGGCTGCCATGAAAATCATATAATTCTGATATAATCATGCACAAACCATTTGGACTGATTTTTTCCTCAGACTATGATCATTATTGAACGTAAATTATATATGACTAAAGTCAATTTCAAGTCACTGTTTATGACAAACATGTTATATTTCAAAATGGCCACTGTGTGCATGCAGGAAATTTCTTAATTATGGATACAGAGCAATTTCATCACCATCTGCATTAAAGTCTCCATCTTGTTGGTGTTCCTGAAAGGCTGTGCTGGCACAATCACACTCACAAAACGGTCAAAGCAGTTTCTTGCATAAACTATATACCCTATGCAAGACTATGCAGGAAAGTGCAGACCAACTGTGGAAAATGCAGTATTTGTGTGATTAAATGACTTTTCGGCATTAAAACGCAGGTGCACATATTCAGCATGTGTAGGCGACGTGAGTAATATGTCAGATTGATTGCCAAAACGCTGTTGGTGAGGTTGAATACAATACACTCTATACATAATACAGAATTATATGCAGGAAACTAGAAAAATGGCCACGTTGAAAAGGCAGTATAATTATTAGTTCCATGGTCATTATCATTATTTACGATTACCATATAGTCTTAACAGATCTCAACTCCTGTATAAATATAAAAGTGCTCAGTGTCTTGATGGTCCAAATTGCGCTTCACTTGTTGAAATTGTCATATTATGACTTGACAAAGCCAGAGACACTGCATTATGGTGTGCCACAAAGGCGAGCCAATGGCTAACACTTCCATATCAGTGATTCTCGCAGACAACTAATATGCTCTGATTGAACATGAATAATGAGGCATGTTATTTGGCCGGAAACGGTTTCGTCATGTGTACGGACTGACTGTTCTGGTGGAGTAAGATGACTTGCCTTTCATATATATATATTCAATTAATATTCTATTCATGTCGTCACAGATTACATTATATTTTACTGCAGCTGAAGCAATATGGCCTGTCAATGTAATATATTTTTGTAAAAATCATACTAGTTACTGATACGCTATCCCACGAGACAGTAACATACATATATTCTATCTTTATTAAGGGTATGAATTCACAGGTACATGTAGTATTCGCGAACTTACCTGTCAGTGATCACGAGTTACAAGCAATTTCAAACTTGACTGAGTAAGATGCACAATTGATTATGTTAGAACAACGAGTCTAAAAGGATAACTCAATTTCAGAACACAATGTCCACAGAAAATAGTGGCGTTATGGGATTACAGATTACAGAGATAAACTGAAAGGATCTAAACACATACCTCTGACTCCTCTCGAGTCCAAAAGGTTGCAAGCCGTGTATAATGGCCAACTCGGCATTCAGACATGTCTTAGACGAGCGCAATATGGTAGGAAGATGTTCACTTGAAGATATAAACTAAAATGCCAAAGAAACTCTGATATCACACTATGTACCAGGCCACCCATGACAAACTGTTGCTTCAAACATTTCCACATGGAATTGCTGATAACACAGCTGGAAATCCGACATGGCCATTGGACAGTTGAAAGGGACTTACAGTAAGCATAGTGTGCCAAGTACATATGTGTCAGTTGAAGTCTGCAATTTGACTACCAGAATTTGCTGATTTTGCAAAAGAATGTGATTTCCTTAATGTCACGTGCTCTATGTAGCCAATTTCCAGCGGGTTAGCTGAGCGAACATTAATCATTGTGAAATACAGTTTCGTAAAAATAAAAGTACAAGACCTATATTTGGGTATACTGGACTATCGAAACTCCCATAACGCACAGTTATTGATGGGACAGCGGCGTCTATCCAGTTTACTGACCACTTGTGAGCAGGTATTTCCAATGTGTCCATGTTTCGATTTGTGACAAGATAAGATCCAGTCATCAACATCAATAGAGCCACAAACGCTATGAGAAATGCATAGCAGCTTTAACATTAAAAGAGCTAAACATTGGCGACCAAGTTGGACTCCATAACGACAACAAACTGTTGAGACCAGTTGCAGTCTGCAAGCGCAATGCCAGTTCTTACAGACTGCAGATGGTGCATCATATCGCCGTAACAGATGCTTTCTCATGAAGCAATGGAGAATGTGAGTATTTATCTTTGCAATTCAATATACAATACCCTAATATACACTTTATTGGATAACATGGATAATTTGCCATATTTACTTCTTATTTTAAAAGAAAACACATGTTCTGACCAAGATATTATTTGAAGAAACATAACAATAAGCCACAACAATACGTGATACATGTACATGTACATGTAAATACGTATTCTAATGCACTCTATAAATATCACGCAATCTTATTGGCTGATGGTCATACATTACAGGTATATCATTGTTGATGAACGGTCGCACATTATTTCAATATGTATTCCTACGCCAATACTAAGTTTGAGGTCGGTCAATTTACTCTGCCACATAATGACCGACCAAAACATGGGGTAACTCACATTTAAAATGTCCGAAGTGGTATTCTGGTATTATTGTCAAAGACACAGCTGGCTTGCATATGAAAAGTCCTGGTCCGAAACGTCCTGGTGACCTGGTCCGAAAGTTGCATGGTCCGAAGCGTGCCGTACGTTGAAAAAAAATACAAATATCTCGCCGTTGATCACGTTTCATATGTTTTGGCAGCAATAGATCGTTCACACAAAGAGAAAGTATGTATCCTGTGTAATTTTGCATCTCAAATGGCAGTATATCACGAATGATTAGACGAGTTATCACAATATGTATCAACATCAGGGAAGCTTGACAGTTGGCCGCCATTCAAATATTGTTGCTAAGAGATCGCACTGGAGTGACATTAAATGCGCAAAGTAGTAAATAATGCAATTCTAATTCTAACAACGAATTTGTTGCTTTTATTATTGAAAAATATTGAAATCATCAACATAAATGTATATACATTCATGCAAAAATCATTAATACCTTGTAATTGTGTTCGTAGAAAATATTATTTGTGTCATCCGTCCGGTATGACCTGCTCAATCAGCTTGCAATCTGGTACGATTTTCCAACGAGACTCGATAAAGTTTGCAAAACAGTAAAGGAGTGCATTAGAAATATGTTAACCGCATTGTAATTTTGAACTTTGTGGCGTATATCGGAACATGATAGGTCGGAAAACATGTTTAATGGCTCCGCTAGTGCGTCGCCATTACACAGATTTTCCGACCTATCATTTTCTGATATGCGCCGCAAATTTCAAAATTAGGATACAGTTAACCCTATAATACGACAATACGTAATGGATGTAAATACTTGGAGTGACACTGTATGTGCCACACTTATTTTGAGCGGCTATTATGAAGATAATGGTGTCTGGTACCACAGTACTAGTTATCAATAATCTGAACAGTTTGTGTTCATTGTATTATGAGCATAAGCAGAAGAAACATACAAAATATCACCACTACATTAAACATGTATAATACATATTAGATTGTCAAGCTTAAATGACGGCCATTTTAAGATATACTGAAACACTTATGCCAATATTTCTTATCCATAATAAATAATAATTAAAATCACCACATATAACGTTGACGTTAAATACGAATTAATTTCAATGGCGGCCATTTTGAAATTCAAAATGGCGGCCATGCGGCTCCTAAGAAATGGAATCAACTTCAGTTTTGTTATATGTTGTATATATATATGTTTTCAAGCAGACACACACGTTCCAATCACAATGTCATTTGAAAGAACTACAACCACAGAAATATGAACGTGTAACAAATCTTTGATGTGGCGATGTACATAACACACTTAGTTTCGGTGGCCATTTTGAAGATAAAGATTACTCGTCGCACAATACCTGTTAGAAATAATCTCGGCTGACCGTGTTCAAAGAAATACGAGTATATCCAGAAGGAAAATACAAAATCTTACCAAAATGGCTGGATCTCAAATTGTATTGAACTCTTTCTGCCATTTTTTCTTGACCATAATAATGTGTTTTCCGCAGCAAAAACACCACACATAATGACTTTAACCCCGAAAGATAAATTTCAAGGGTGGCCATTCTGAATTTCAAGATGGCAGCAATATGGCTTATATAAAAAAATGGAACCAACCCCAGTTTTGTTGTATGTGGTCTATATATGAAAACAAACCTTGGTTTCATAAACCCTAAAATATCGACATAGCAGTATACACTATATCGGCAAAAACCGGCGATGCGATGCAGTATTAAAACAATAACACGTAATATCGAAATAATTATGTTGGTTTTTTTTTCTTCAATAAAAATGTATTGGCAGCACATTATATGTGCTCTGTGTTCTATTTCTTAATAACAATATGTTTGGTAGCACATGAGAATCTTTTCGTAAGACGGTGTGTGTGTCCTGTTAGGGACATGTTCCAATCTCGCGCTTTTGTGATCTCGCGCACAAGTTGAGAACACGAAAACGCGAAGCGTGATCGCGAGAGCGCGAAACGAACATTACGCAAACACGTCTTATTTGGAATTAATAAATCACTGAACTACTTTCGGCAAGGGAGATAATCAATATCACGCGAACTATTTTCATACGAGCCAAGCGGATTGTTCTGTTTATGATTAGGATATATAGTTTTAAGCTATCTCCTGTGATATATAATGATACATTACTTTGTTATGTTATGGGTACTAATACATGTTGTTTCAATAGCGTATCTCTGTAACGGTATTGTTGTAGATGGAGTTGCAAATAATTTAATAATTATTACGTTCAAATGGTGGCGTAATACTGATAGCACTTCTGTATAACTGTGATTGTCATAAATGGCGCAACAGTCGTGAGGTTAAGGTCGCCGACTTCAATGATTTAATTACCGATTCCCGAAAGGGTCGGGGCTTCAAACCTCGACGTGGTATAAAAAAAAATTCTCCATATATATTATTTTTGTGATTTTAATATTTTTTAATATTTGCACAATTTTATGATTTTAATAAAAATACCTATAAATTGATAGAAACTTACCAACAATTAAAGTGTCTGTCCTTAACTAATATATACACAGACAGTTTGTTACTGATGTTTTAAGTTTAAGTAATATATACACAGACAGTTTAAGTAATATATACAGACAGTTTGTTACTGTTTTTTTTAAGTTTGAGGTACTGTCTATACTGTCTATACCATATAATGTTTTACTGTCCCAAAATCTTTTTTTTTTTGGCTGTCACAATTAATTAATTTTCGGACAGCAAACATTTTTTTATGAATTTGAAATAATTATTGTCCTCCATCTGCTCACAACACTGTTCGAACTGCGCCTGTGGTTACCACGACCAGAATTCACTGGCCGCAAACACAGTAGCCATCGGCGGCTATTTATTAAATTATTATTTTGTATTTTATTTGAATTCCGCGTGAACGCTGCATTTTGTGTCAACACCATTTACAGAAAATATTGGTGATTTTCTAAACGAATATCGGAGAAATGCGGCTATATATTTTGTCAATTTTCAACACCATTTACGGAAAAAAATTACTGATTTTTTAAAACAATATCGGCACAACTAAATACGGTGATAGAATTTTTGTCAACTTTTCAACACCATTTACGGAAAATATTACTGATTTTCTAAAAACAATATCGGCGAAGGTGTACTGAACTACTCTTTATTTTAAATAACCAGCCGTCTAATAGATCTGTGTATAATCGAGAGTACCGGTATATCGTTAATTGTCATGTTGTCTCGACAGTGAGGTGTTGCGGCACACATCAAAACGACACGTCAATTTCAAAACATTGCCTAAGGGTCACAGCTGTGTGGTGTCATCAGATCAACACCTCGTCACACACAACTACGCATTATCGATTTTTTCCCCACACAAAGCGACGTGTATTTACAACTAGATATGTGTAATGTGTCGGGTGTAGCCAAAGACCATACATAAATTCGTAATTAGTCACAGATGTAGCCTTAAAATATAATCGATTTCCTTAAATTACGTCCGCATGTTAACAGATATTTCAGAGCAGACGTCATCGTAATTTGCCGTTATTTATTTCCAAAATTAACCATATATTCTGTAAATGGCGTTGAAAGTTGACAATAAATTAAGACCAGATCAGTACGTTAAATCGCTATCGACGACAACTGACGATCCGATGAGAGAGTAATACCGTTTAAGCGTATCCAATGTTAAATATACATCGTTATTTTGTTATGACTTTCGTAGTTTTTACCGAGAAATTCAAACCGTTTCCAATTATTGGGGAACATAATATCATGATTAGCACATCGTTTCACTAAGCGGGGCTACTCAGGAAATGGGATCACAAGGTTTATTGTTTACACTGGATTAATGGCGGCCTCCATGAGGTCTCAGGTAAATCTTATTTTTCAATAATACGACTGTGGTTTCTTCCTTTTAGTGATAACCATGTTCCAGCCGTTAACACTTACTTAGCAACATTACTTAATATGTAGTTAGTCTGAACATTCTGCAGAGAAATCTGAATTGGACGGAATCGAGCGTTGTTTAAACTTAGTCCGGTTCATATTCACAGGTCAAAATATGAACTGAAAATGGCGCTTTGTGTGACAGAAATCCGTACGCGGACGAATAATAAAAAAAAAATTGTTATATATATCACATACAGCGAAACAGCGGTAGCATCTACTGTTTTAATAATATGCATACATATTGTAATTAATGTTTAATAGTGATATACTTATGAATAA
Source organism: Conchocele bisecta (assembly GCA_029237695.1). Lineage (NCBI taxonomy): Eukaryota > Metazoa > Mollusca > Bivalvia > Lucinida > Thyasiridae > Conchocele > Conchocele bisecta. Next base: position 43,007,365 of record CM055271.1, on the reverse strand, counting down.
TATACGATACTATGGTTTATACTCCAGCACTATGTTTTTAGGCTGTGTGATTTGCCTCAATATAAACTGGATTAATTAATACTTATATTCATGCGCTTCATGACACATCATTACATTTAAAATATACAAAATATTACTTAAAGGGGTACCGATATGATACATTTTAATAATATAAATATTGAAAATACACATTACAATCGCTTACAACATAAGTTATTGATTGAAAATAGTCACTGCATCGTGACCTATTTGACCGCATTACCTATTGCGCGGCAACCTCACCAAACCGCTGTTTACATAGGTAACCGTGGGTTTGGTGAGGTAGGCTCGCTAATACAATGTTTGCGTAATGGAAGAGTAAGAGAGCGCGAAACGTAAACTCGAGATTATATCATAAATTATTCAATATTGCGTTTTCGCAACCTCCTGCTTGATATTGTATTTTCACTTCGCGATCGCACAAACGCGTTGGCGTTGTTGTATACACAGGCATGCGCAATTTCAACACGCGTGATTTCGACACAAACATGGACAAAACTAACCCGAATGTTCTGTCAGTAACGCAGGGTAAGTCGGCCTGCGTTACAGACAGAAACTTCGGGTTAGGACAAAACGTATTTTTTAAGCGGAAGGCAAGATCACGAAAACGAGAGACAATTCTCTTGTTTTAGGAGACAATTGTTATGTTTTGTTCTCTATGAGAAATATGTTGTGTTTTTAATAAACACGTTTTGTGAGAAAATAAGAATCGTATCCAAAGACAATTATCTATGTTTTTTGTTAAGAAATCTTGGTGTGTTTGTCCATAGTTCTTAGATTTATTAATAAAACATGTTTTAACATCACATGATAATCGCTTTTAGGAGACGATTCTCATGTTTAGTCAAATTACGTTTTAAGACGCTTGCTGGCTGGAGAAACACCTATATTGCTTTACAAATGCTGGGCTGGTACCCGGTTTTATAGTAAAACTACCCCCCTGAATGACGGCGCAAAGCACGGCGTACCAGCCCATCGTCATTTCATTTGTATACCTTCTCACTTTGCAATGAGGTATAATAATATACGATATAAATAATGACAATCTACCAGATTAAACAGCAATTAAAACATACATACATGCCGTGTGCTACCTGCCTTCAAGACTGGTCACATATAAATACTGAGCTACTGCAACGATTATCACGGATCTTGAAGTTTACACTGACGCGATAGACACTCTGGATGTCTGGTCCACACTCGGTGTAAGAGCATGGCTTCTCAGACGCCCATTAGACATGGCACTCCAGTCTGTTGGGACCTATGTATCATGTTTATTCGAACTAACTGCTATAATTCTTACGGTTTACACCAGGAGTGTCAGATTGAAAAATATGACAGAAAACTGTTCCGAAGTGTTCGGGGTACTGGCTGGATTGATCCGGAAGAGGCCAGCAGTCGAAGATTCTACACACTTTTGCGCGGTCCGTTTGCTTTATTTCATCAAATTCGGTGGAATAATACGTTGTGGTAAAAATAGTAGGAGTCCATCTGACATCAGCTGCTTCAGCTGTTCACGTCGATTCCAATCCGTGTAACAAATACTACTAGTTTCGCCGAATAACTAACGGCTTGTGTGTACTGATCTCAAGGGAACGGCTGCCAAACATGCCATAAATCCAGTATATCATCGTGATCAGATCATGATCCCGTTGAGATGGCAGTTCAAACCGTCAATCAAATCACCATTATATTATTGGCTCGAATACCTTCTATACCCGGGTATCAGAATTTATCCGGCCAATGGTCATTGGTCAGTTTGTTTCCGAATTTACCAATATATGCGATACATTCGAAATACGTGCATTAAATTAAGGATTCAATGGGGCGGGTAATTTAACCTAGCTAGTTAATTCTCTTATCGCACTATGTCGGTATGTCAAACCGTGAAAAGGGCTGAGTGTGAGTGCATGTCGTATTGTTAAGTGTTATCCTATACGATGATGGTATTTGAACGTTTGTCAGGGCAAAGCAGATCAAACAGGGAATGATCCAGTAGTATATAAGAGTCAAAATGATACCACCACCCTCTAGAAGGCACAGGCTACGCGCGGTGCCCCCCACCGCATGGTAGTATCATTGTTGACTCTTATATACTACTTGGATTTTCCCCCACTGTTCGGTGGGTATGTATGAGAAGAATGGAACATATTTTTCATCAACCGCGAGACCATATATTTATGGCATGAGAAGATATGCCCTATTAGATATAAGAAATCCATTGATTATACTCAGTATATATAATCACACAATGGTTCTAGTTAATTGTGCGTGGTTGAAGACAGGTAGTCACGAGAGATGTTTTCGTACCGGTATTTACGAGTAGTGCAAACATCACCGGGCATGGATGAGAAGAGGGTCCGTTTCGCCTCGCCCATGTCGGCATTGTGGGGTAGGGACCAAATCCGAGTCAATGCTATGTCCACCATGCGGTGGCACTCAGGCTACTCATCGAATGGTTAACAAGGAAGTACGTGCTCGCAAGTATTATGGTTTAGTAATAATTGAAATCGGGAAGTCAGTTAGAAAGATAGAATCGATCTGATGTGTAGTTTTGATGTCACTGTGTTTCAACACATAAACGCCGTAAAAAAAACATTATCAAACTAATTTTATAAAATTGGAAATTGAACAGAAAAAACACTACAAATATTATTAGATAAAATGGATAATAAAATACAATGTCAATTGAAAGCTTATAATGACTGTGTTGAAGAAGAAGAATACGGGGGTTATAGTCCTATATATAAATTCTATAAATTGAAAACACTAGGCGATATCGAATACATGAAATATCAGCGTAATTTATTACGCTCCGATAAAAACGTTGCATTTACAATATTATACCGGCAATTATGCGAACTATACAAGAGGCAAATGCAAACATTAAGACGGATAATGCGTATCGGATATGAAACTAAGGTGTATTATATACAATTGTTAAAACCCAACGATTCGTTTACGAATATACATTTCTACGATATCGCTTATAAAGATATTGAAAAATTATTATTGAACAGAAAAAAACACTACTAATTAATTTATGTTGTAATCACAACACCGAGTTCGAGCCTCGGTGGGACCTAAACAATTTTTTTTTTAAATTATTTAATAAAATATCACAATTTCGGGATGGTGGTGATGTAACATTTCCTCCGACTTTATTTCCAATTTTTACCCTAAATTTATCCCAATCAGTACTCTCAATCTTGGGCATGGTGGCGCGCGCTTTGATTCTAATATCATTTTTTAATTCTACATATCTCCCCATTTCTTGCGCCCACGGATTCAAACTCTAAATTTGATATTTCATTATCGGTCAACGCTTTGGACACTATAACGTCGATGCTATTTTTCTTAGACCTGGCAAGACGGATATTCTATCATGTTTTCTACATTTTTTCTCGAGTTTTCCACCCGCCGCCCTAATTACCATACAAAGTATTCCAGATAAAACGGTAATTCCACTCAAAACCCCTGCCATTGGAACCGTTACAATTGTAGATAGTGTTGCAGCAGTCCCCGCACCACTCATTACAGATAAACTTGCCAGAACCGTACTAGATGCTTCAGCTATATTAGCCGCGCGCTTATATTTTTTAGCGTTTCTTTTTCTATTTGTACATTCTCTAACTAAAATATTCTGCATAGCGACGATATTATCCAACCTAAAATCTAAACTTCTTTCGTCAATTGGATTGGTTTTGACAAGTGGATACAGTGTTGGTGGATTGGTATTGACAATTGGAAGCGGTGATTCGTTCATGATTTTAAATATATTGGTATTTTACAAATAAAGTTCAATTAACAATGTAACAACAGTGGAAGAACTTGCTGGGTCAGCGATTTTCGTAACAAAGTTAATAACACTACCTTCGGAAAGTCTAATTGGGTTGTCACCGTCGAACAAAACCACCCATGCAATCTGTCCCGCGAGTTTATGGGTTCCAACCCCCCGTTCTTCCCCATCCACTACAAGATTTACGACGACCGCGCCCACAGGTTTACCATTAGCATTAACCGAGCAGACCGCCATTCGGAGAAGTGTACCTGGAGCTGTCATGGCGTATCCCCCATATTTATTGCTCGCTTTGGCACCGAATGAATATTCATAGAGCCCCTCATTCAAGGGGCCCCGCTTCTCAGCCCAAACTGTGATGACACGTTTTTGCGTTTTAAATGTTTTCACCAATCCGGCAAGCCCCCCGATAGAGGTATGGGCCTCAGCACGAATCTTTTCAGAGGTCTCCTCAAGTGGCTCTACGAACACGTTTCAGTTTTTCGGAAACTTCGGCTATTTGTCCACCTAGTTCAGTAAGTGCTGCAGAGTCGTCTGAGCGCAACACCCCATAAGCCTTCGTAAGGGCCACCTGGTGGTCTTCTCGGGCTTTCTCAATACCCGTTCGGACTCCCTCAATCCCCAACCGGGCCTCTTCCCGAAATTCGGTTATTTTTTCGCCTAGTTCAATAAGTGCTGGAGAGTCCTCTGAGCGCAACACCCTATAAGCCTCTGTAAGGGCCGCCTGGTGGTCTTCTCGGACTTTCTCAACCCCAAACCGGGCCTCTTCCCGAAATTCTGTTATCTTTTCACCTAGTTCAGTAAGTGCTGCTTCTCTGTTGGGAGAGTCCTCTGAGCGCAACATCCTATAAGCCTCCGCAAGGGCCGCCTGGTGGTCTTCTCGGGCTTTCTCATTACCCGTTCGGACTCCCTCAACCCCCAACCGGGCCTCTTTTCGAAATTTGGTTATTTTTTCCACCTAGTTCAGTAAGTGCTGCAGAGTCCTCTGAGCGCTACACCCTATAGACCTCTGTAAGGGCCGCCTGGTGGTCTTCTCGGACTTTCTCAACCCCAAACCGGGCCTCTTCCCGAAATTCTGTTATTTTTTCACCTAGTTCAGTAAGTGCTGCTTCTCTGTTGGGAGAGTCCTCTGAGCGCAACACCCTATAAGCCTCCGCAAGGGCCGCCTGGTGGTCTTCTCGGGCTTTCTCATTGCCCGTTCGGACTCCCTCAACCCCCAACCGGGCCTCTTTTCGAAATTTGGTTATTTTTCCACCTAGTTCAGTAAGTGCTGCAGAGTCCTCTGAGCGCAACACCCTATAAGCCTCTGTAAGGGCCGCCTGGTGGTCTTCTCGGGCTTTCTCAATACCCGTTCGAACTCCCTCAACCCCCAACCGGGCCTCTTTTCGAAATTTGGTTATTTTTCCACCTAGTTCGTTTAGTTCTGTATGCGTTTCTTCACGACTTTGTGTATTCAGAGCCAGAACATATAATCTAATTTGTGATAGTAGACTCTTGTGAATCTCGTCCGTGGCCGCCGATATAGTTCTATTGATCAAGGCCTTTGTTTTTTCCGGTAGTTTTAAATCCTAACAGTGAGCCCAACCCCGGTGAGATCCTTAAACGCCCCTTAACAGTCAATGTCGCAAGCCCCGTGGCTTTCGAGATTGCGAGAGTGGCTACACCAGCAAGCGTCGACGCGACAAAAGCTTGGAGATCTCCGAGACTCCAAAGACCATGAGGTACTATGGCACTTGGACCATCTATGAGTCTAGTTAAGTCTATTTTATATAGGCGTTCGAAGTCGACGTCAGTGGCAACTGATGAGAAAAGCTCTAGCGTTTCAAGGTTTTTCCACCCAACCGTGAACGTGATTGATCTGAGGCCCACCCGGCGTTTTCCGCAGCAGTTGTCGATTGTCTTTTGAAGTTCACAACTCTCTTTTTGAACATTAGTGATAGTAGCAAACATAATAATATCTTTCAATGGATACCAAAGCATTTAGCTTTAATTATAATGCAAAGTACGCGGTCGGTGGTAAATACACGCAACAAGACGTTGTTAACCGCCTTGTACACCCAACTGTAACAGTTAGACCGGACAGTGGCTTTACCACCAATTTCCCTAACATGTTTGAGAAATATGTAGTTCCAAAGACTACTAGTCAAGATGTAATACTAAGATGGGATTTTTCCCATATGAACTTCTGGCAGAACCAGCTAAATTTCGCTGTATGGTGTGCAACGGCCGGATGTGGAGTTTCACATCAAGACCATCTAATGTCATGCTCCGAAGTGTCTACAACTTTCATGTGTATTACACCATTAGGAGGATTCTCAAAGAACTAGGTATTCCACTACCTCAAGACGACGTCTGGGATCCCATTTCCAGCACATACGACCGTAAGGCGTTCGAAAGATTTTTAACGAATTTGGGGTACCAGAAGACGCGGACTGGAGACAGAAAGTATACACCCCAAACAACAGTTTAGGGTTAGTTCACCTTAAAGGCTTAGTTAGTGGTGAGCATCTGGATAAAGTCCCTGTATATTTCTCAGGGTTGTGGAGTGCTCGCGGAGCTACCCCACCACCAGTTATAAAAATGGCTACATGGACTACATATAATTATAAGTTGAATACGATGACGTTCGGTGATGAAGTGCTTGGAGGGCTTGCGTGTAAAGACGGTTATTGTCATTGGCTACCTACTAAAGTAGCCCACGTGGAATACCTATACCTGGGTGATACTCCACAGATGCGAAATGCGTGGACCACATTTATGTTAGATGAAAGCACTGGATTTACGCAGGGCGGGGTTATTCGCCTCAACGACTCCATTCGCATATACGTATGTGCAATCCTCGCCTCACAGAAGCAAACGCGCAGTGCTATATTGGGCATGGGAACGGCATTTGACGCACAAAAACAGTTCTTGGCACTTGTCGAGGACGCCATCTCAGCTAAGGTGGACCTCCAGAAGGCGATCCAGAATTATCAAGACGTTTTACAGACTGCCCGCACCCCAGTAGACTACGCATTTGGAATAGGTCTTCATATGGCGCCGAGCAATATGATACTACGAGACGACCCGGTTGACGGTTACAATAATCTGATCGTAGTAGCCACCGCCAATAAAAATATCGGCCGCAACGGGAACGTGAACACGGGTATCATCAAGCTCCCACCCAAGATGCCCGGGCGCGGAGTTGTAAGTGGAACCTATTACGTAAAACCCCCAAAACACAAAATGGATACACCTCCCTCAACTCCGTTGAACCCAGTACCCCCAATTCGCAAATTGGATGAACCATCGAGTTCCCCCAATCCAATCGCGATTGGAACAGGAGCGGAAACACCAATCGAGATTGGAAGCACAACACACTAGGAGGAGAAATTAGGGCTCGTCGTTGCTCTCGTGGCGATCGGACTATTTGTGCTTTGGTTTTAGGAACTCTCGAGAGAATAAAAGTAGGAGACCGGCGATTGCCACGATTAAAGCCCAAGTACTTTTGGCGAGCCATCCGGCTGCTTTTGCTAATATAGATAGCAAGTAAAAAACTATACTTCCGATCAGTCCAGGTAGTGCGGCAGCCGCCTTTTCGGCTAATTTAGCCAGGAGACTGGCGAGGGCTTTTAGTTGTTTTTTTAACCACTCCTTGGCTTCACCGGATGGCGCGGGTGCTGGTGCGGGTGCTGGCGCGGGTGGTGGCGCACTTACTGAACTAGGCGAAAAAGGATGCTTGCTATCGTGACGCCCTGCTCTCTGAACAGAGTGCGAAGACGCTCACCGAGTGTCGTCTCCTCGTGCAGGACCCTCGAGATTGTTTCGCGGATCCGATTTATTTGTGTGCGGAGAGCCTCATGGCAAGCCGATGCAGCTTCCAAGCGAGCTTCTCTTTTGTCCCGCAACGACCGCAGGCGTTCGGTGATCCGCTCGGTAGATGATTCTCTATCGCCACCGGCTTCCTCCAGTTTTCTTTCTTCTAGCGCGATATGTTCATCCAGCGACGAGAGTTTGGAGAGGTTAAGAACCAGTTCGCACCGGACCGTTTGTAGAGCCTTATCGAGTCCACGGAGTTCGAGAAGAGGTAACGGTGGGTCATCGTTAGACAGGTTGAGTATTTCGTTTTCGTTGAACGTGGTCTCCATCGTGTTAAAAGCGTCGGTTGCTACTTGAGGGACCTCACTGAGCTCGACCGTTTCTATCGCGGAGGCCGTCTTCGCCATCGTCGGTAGACTGTAGGGCCTCTACAGCGCGGGTCAGCATACTTGGTTTACCCTTCTTCCAATCCGTGAAGCCTAGTTCGTTCCTTATGAGTTGGCCACCGTCCTGGTTTCCGGCAATGGTGCTCAGTGCTAGGGGTTTACCGGTCCTCGTGTTGACTATTTGGAGATTTGATGCTACTTTTAGTCGCAATCTACCGTTCAGATCAAATTTGAACTTGGAGTAGTCGCGACCGACAGATGAGACCAGACCTTTTTCTATCAAACTGTTGTAGTAGTCGTTTACTTCGCCCTTGAGTAATTCCCGACTTTGACTAGTGGTAGCGCCACCTATTTCCCCCAATTGTGATTGGATTGGAACTGGATTCTCTATGAAGGGCGTTTCGTTATCGTTATCCCCATCGTTGTCATCATCATCCTCATCGACGTAATCGTCTCTGCCGATTTCATCCATGTCAATATCGTAATCAGCCATCTTTATAATTATATAATTATGTATTAAAGACAAAACCATACGAGTTTAATAGTTTCACTAAATTATGTCTTCGAGTCAATACGGTCACAAACTCAATCCATGCCGCAGACTGCGTGAGCCCCTCGGGGCGAAAGGCGTGAGACAGAGTGTCGTTATTACGAACAACCCATCGACGATCGACCAGAACCAGCAGCTCTTAGTCCGCTTCCCCAACCTCGGAGCTATCGACGTGCTTGTGCCGGGGACTGTTCGCCTCGCTTTCACTATTTCGCTGACGTCGACGGACGCGAACCGAACAGTCGTTCAGAACCTGGGTCGCGATATCGTCAAGAAAACCATGATAAAGATTTCTGGTAATGAGGTGATGTCGATCGATGACAGCGACGTCTACCATTGTTATCAGGTGGAAGACGACACAAGAGCGCGAAAACTTGGTCTATCAGGGTATTGACACCAGCAAAAATAAGAACGTAACCAAACTTAGAATCGGGGCTGATAATAAGGCAGATAACAACGCGAGTGACAACGCGATCGCGGCCGCTTACGGCAACCGCTTCTACATCCCGCTCGACTTTGAGTTGCTGGAGAGTCACATGCCCTACTATCAGAGTGCTTTGGCTGACCGCCTCGAATACGAACTAACGTTCAACGACTACGGCCGAGTTCTCATAGACACCGACATGGCATCGACGTATACGATCGATAATGTTTCGCTGGATTACGGCATGGTCATGATGCCCGAACTCACGCGATTAATCAGATCCCAGTACGCAGGGCGCGTTGCCATACTTTACGACCGAGTTCTTCGCCATCGCAAGATGAAGAAAGACAAAAGCGACACATTGTGGAATATTAATGTCAACGTACCCGCCCGCTCGATGAAAGGTATACTGATTTTGTTCGAGGATGCTCGGTTCGCGCTCGGGGCTAGAACAACCGACAAATTATATAACCCCAAAATCACAAAGGTAGAGGTGACGATCGAGGGAGTACGCGCACCAGCAGTGGGACGAAGCAAGAAAGCAGTTTGCTGCCGGCTCTAAGCGCTCCCCGGAGGTTGCCGCGGTTGCCAAAGACCTGCAGCTCTCGGCCGTCTCCCTCGCGGAGTTCCTGACTACCAAATACGCGCTATGGCTAGACATGCGAGTCAGCGACGACGACCAAATACACGGCAGCGGACGCCAAGTTGAGAACGCTAGTGAGGGTGTGACGATCCAGATAACCAAAGAGGCTGATGGAAATGGGCCATTGAATGTGTACTTATATATAATTACAGACGCACAACTCAACATCGAAGAATAGCGACTGGTTCGAAAACGTGAAGTTAACATTTCCGTTGAATGTTGGATGAACAAAAAATCCTGGAGAGATGAGAGACTGGTTGGCGCCTTCATTAATAATAATATTCATTTGTGTAAAGTAGGTGGTTGGGGTATGTTTTCTCAGATGTTGTATTTTAGATTCTGTTTTTTTTTGGTTACAAAGTATGTCGGAGATATTTCTTGTTTGCATAAGTGTTCAAATGGCTACAGTTGTTTAAATAAACTGTTAGCATTTTTTTTGTGGCTTGATATTTGTATTATTTGATTTTGTGGCACGCCATCATCGGTCAACTTTTGGATCAGTTTTTTTCTGGCACTGAAAGGAACAATAATACAATTAATTAATTGTTTATTCTCAAGTTGCTTTTCATTATTTTTGCTCTTTGTGTAGCACTCTGTTTCGATTTGTCAAACTGAAATTACTGGTATGTAGACAACTCTCGGTGTTTTATCTTTCTTTTTGAGACATCCTGTCAAAATGTAGTTGCGAACGGTAACTTGCATTCTACTCCAGTACCATCCGTAGGCTGAGTTACGATTCCACTCATATGCAATGCCTTCTCTGCAGAATAGCGAATCGGATCTGATTCGCACTTTAGCAGTTAATTGTGATATATTATTTTCGGAATTTCCATCTGAAAAAAATATTAGTATTATAAAATGAATACATACTAATAATTCTGAAACAAATTTTACTATTGTAGAAGGTTTAGAAAGAAAATTATTTTTGGCCTTTACAAAAAAATGGACCCCATCTTAACTTTTACATGTTGGAATTTGGCTGCCGCTGACTGGATCACTTGTTGATAATAGCTTAAATTTACTTTATCAGGTCAACTACATATGTAAATTTATGTCATAAGTACTTGAATATATTATTTTCATAATATTAACACTCATTTCAGTTCAAAACTATATGAAATCTTTCATAATTAACTGCTAAAGTGCGAATCGGACCTGATTCGCTATTCTGCAGAGAATGCCTATGCGTGGAATCATAGCTGTGGCTACGGACGGGACGGGAGTAGATTGCAAGTTACGGTTCGCAACTAGTCAAAATGATGATTGAAGATTGAAGATGTTTGTTTACTTAATGTTCTCTGAAAATAATGAAAGTTCACGATATATTTGGAGGTTATTTTCACCATTAGCATTACATTTGACATGATTTTCTCTGACTACTGTAGCATAGAGATTTAGGATAAATGACAGAATTCTGAAAAATATTTCAGTGTCGCTCTGGTGGATTACACAGAAAATGTCAACGTTGTGGTACAGGTTGCAAATGTCCGTTCTTGGGGCGACTGTTCTTTTGAATATAAAGTAGAACAGTTGTGTCGCAAGCATAGATACAAGCACCTGATTCATCACAGAGAATGTCAAGATCAAGAATGAATATTAACAATTCTAATGGAATTCCATGGATTACACAGAAAATGTCATCGTTGTCGTACAGGTTGCAAATGTCCGTTCTTGTGGCGATTGTTCTTTTGAATATAAAGTAGAACAGTTGTGTTGCAAGCATAGATACAAGAACCTGATTCATTAAGGAGAATTTCAAGATCAAGAATGAAGATTGACAATTATAATGGAATTCCATGGATTACACAGCAAATGTCAACATTGTCGTACAGGTTGCAAATGTCTGTTATTGGGGCAACTGTTCTTTTGAATATAAAGTAGAACAGTTGTGTTACAAACATAGATACAAGCACCGGATTCATCACAGAGAATTTCAAGATCAAGAATGAAGATTGCTGGATATTTTAAGATATTCATCATGTTTTATTTGTTATTTTGATTCCCATTACTTTTTTGTTTACTAAACATGCTAAATGTAAGACAATGGTGTTATTTGAGGGTCCTCATGTTTGGTTCGTATCTATTTTCGAAAGCAAATTGTCCAGTTCCGCGATTTCCTCCTTCGGTAGCAGATAATAGCAAATGTTACTCGCTGCGCGCATCCAGCAAGGGAGCTAATCGCAGGTGTGCAAGGGACATAATCATGCAACTACTAAAATTCCCCAGTTGGGCGGAGCCTAATAAAGTAGTTTGGCAAAACTGTGACTTTTCGAAATCGATATTTCACGGGCACATCTGTTATTTCACAGGTGTAAGATGGATTTAGATTTCACGGGTAAAACACGGTAATTCATGGATAGTCATAAAAGAAAGTGACGTAATTCGCAATATGTGAAGTATGTATTATTTTATTAAGTTCATGGGCAACCGCCATAAAATATACATTACTAGAAAGAAGATAAAATGCACATTTCGTAATTACAATAGCATTCTCGTACAACAGAAATAGGCAGAAAATCTTATCACATAAACTACGGCAACTTTAAAAAAAAAATGCACAATAATGATGAAATTTGCAAGGTGTGACATTGTCACTAGACATTTTAAAGAGCGTAGTTTGTATGATGTATGATGTGGCGACCGCCACAAAATATACACTACTAAAAAGAAGTTAAGACACATTTTGTAGTTACAATATAAGTTCCGTGCTATATAAATCGGCAAATATTTAGCATCACACAAACTACGGTAACTTTAAAATATGCGCATTCGCGACGTAATTTGTAAAGTGTGACATTTACAGAAGACATTGTAAAATGCACAGTTTTTCATTCATTTTCTACACTGATCCCACACATTGTATTTCACAAGAAAGACTACAAAATACACATTGTATAACTTTAATATTATTTAGTTCATCGAATGCGTGATCTGAATTTTCTTCGATTAACTTTTGTATTAATTGTTAAAATAAAAGGCGCATTTACACCGATTGTAGCATACCATGAAATATAATGCGATTGTGAATTAACTAAGCAAACTAGTGGCACATGTCTCTTTAACCCATACTACCCAGTGTATGATAACCATGACCAGATGATAACTATTAAACATTGTTTGAGTAAATATTGTGTTACTGTTACTTTATTTATTAGGCAGCTGAACCGAACCATAATACTATCTTGTGTCCATAATGTCTGCGAACAGGTACCGCATTGCAACAGTTAAATAAATGATACTGTACAGTGGAATCACATCCGTGTCGTAAATGTTCACTACTTCATTCTCATCACTGCTCATCGTACTCATCGGATATAGCACTCCAAATCACACAATAAATAGCCGACTACTTGTATAATTATGATATTTGACATCTGATCCATGTGCCACTTACCTATCACCATGACCACTTTTGACTTCACTGGGAAACGAAAGTATACGTGTATAATACGAATATTTATAATGGAATTATATATGCAAATCATCGACATAAGTACCATTATATTGCGATCAGCAACCAACATAATTATGCTCTAATATGAATGTGTGTATCTGATGCTCTGTTGGTGGCCCACGGCGTAAGGTTATAATGTGTCCGTCGGAACCAGATTTCGTGGAGTGGGTGAGACATGGCTTTATATTAGTATCAAGTGAGCAGTTTGCTAGTAAAGTGGTCAACAACTATATAAATATAGCATTTCACATGCCGTAAGCATATTGATCACCAACCATATACAAAGAGGAACCTGTCTGACCCGGACGACATATACAACTTGTGTGTTTAATTGTGTTGGAGTTTCACTGTAATTTATCTGTATCGCAAAGCTTGAAGTGTGCAGTGAATTACAGTTGTAGCTCTCTAAACCGGACATCCGGGGACCTTCAAGAGTGTCGGGTTTAGAATGGTTCCACTATATGCCCAGTTTGGATGGTGTAAACTATTTCACACATTATGACATTATGTAGAAAACAATTACCACGGTTGTCCTGTAGAACTGCAATTGATTACCGTTGTATAAACGTTTAACTATGGCAAGCCAAAATGCACAATAAATCCTTAAACCATGGTTTGGAGCTTAAACCCTAGTTTAGGCTCCTCAAACCCTAGTTTGGGCTCGCCAAATGCACAATAATTCACTAAACCCCAGTTTGAGAGTCTAAACCATAGTTTAGGCAATTATTGTGCATTTAGCCAGAAACTGTCGTTTGAGATCGTAATCCAATAAAAAGCCTAAACCCTAGTTTAGACCCAAACCATAGTTTAAGATAAAAACTGTCAATCGTGATCTCAAACGGTAGTTTACTTAAACCCTGGTTTGGGCAATTATTGTGCAATTGGCAGCTAAAACTTCCGTTTAGACTCTCAAACTAGGGTTTCTGATAGCTTAAACCACGGTTTTAGCCTAAACCAGGGTTTAGGCTCACTGTATGGTTTTCGTTGGACGAATGATTCTCAATGTCTATTTTTGATTGGCTGACAGAAATTCCTTCCCACTGGAAGCGTAGTTATCATTGGTCGGATAATTTGGAAAGTCGGGTTTTCATTAGCTGACGCGGTTTCGCGCGTCTGCAACAACAATTGAATGCTGAAATGGTGACAACAAATAACAAAGGAGATCTTAATAATTGCAAAAATAATGTTGTCTTATCATAAGACGAATGTGAACATGTTTTCTTACTCTCTTGGCTGTCATAATCAGCATATTTTCCCATTTTATGAACAGTAGCTGCATACTATAGATGCGACGTGACGTGACGTCAGTTAAGAAGAGTGACCTTAGAACATATGTTTCCAGTGCATACCATAATCATAATAATTATTGTACCTTTACATTCAGCAGATTGTTACTAATAAACATAACAAATGCTGTATTGACTCCACCAGCGTATGGCCTGATCAGACAGCCGGGAAGCGCAGTGTGATATTGGGCTATACTGGTGGGCTATATCTTAAGGTACTTGCTGTATAATCACACAAAACCTATTCTTTGGCAGCGCCGGGAGAAATATCATAAAGATAAGACTACCGGCCGCCTTCGCAAACAAGGTTAAAACCTTCACGTCGCCAGCACCCACCATTGACTGTACATACGTACCGGGTTACACTGAAGGCTCAAAGCGCAAGCAACAAACGGCTAAAACATCAAACACGAGTCAAGCAAAGGGACTATATACCCACTACGGAATAGTAGGAACATGAACTCATGACCGCCCTAAATGCGAATCACAACAACATAACCACGGCACAATATGCGGGAGACAGAGGAAAAACACACACAATTCTGATCCAAATTGAAACGACCAACGCCTACCTACCATATCACATAACGCCGGTCCGTCACGTAAATGCGGGAGATCAATTACCAGTCAGCATTTCGCAATGGAGGCCAATCCGCTGCAATAACTGCCAAAGACACGGCCATAAAACCACAATATGCAGAGAAAAGCAATCAACGTGTGCATACTGCAGCCGAAAAGGTCACTCGTTTCTACAATGCAAGGATAAAAAAAGCAAAATCGCTCCTTTCTGCCTGAACTGTTACGCCGCTAAACTTCCAAATTACACAACGCATGCAGTCTATGACCGTAACTGCCCAGTATATAAAGATTACGCGAACAAAATAATCATGCAAAATAGCATTGCCAACGCCCAACGTGAAGCGCTAGCTAACCACGCCGTCAACCTGATGGCGACGTCAATGACGTCGATCGACCTAACACCAGCGAAAACACCGCCAAGGACCACCACTGAAAAAAGCAGACAATCGCAACCGAAAACCTCACAAAAAAACGACGACAATGACCCCATCAGTAAAAAGCAATTCATGTTTGTCATGGCCAGACCTTAATAAAAGCCACTAACGAAGCCATAGCACTGTCCGAAACATTATCGGACGATGATATGGAGACAGAACGAACGGAAACAAATCACGACGTCATCACCGACGTCAACCAAACAAATGACGTCATCACGGACGTCAACCAAACAAATGACGTCAGTGTTGACATTGACGTCACCACGGACGTGGCATGTACAAATGACACCCAAAACAAAAACACCGCGGAAATCACACACGCGGCCCCTACAAATGAAGCAGACGTCAGCGACGCCCATAGTGAAACAGACGGCAATGATCAAAGCACGTATTTTGACGTTGCTTCACCAACACCCCTCATCATTGCTGAGTCACCGTAAAACAGCCCAAAAACCTCCCCCATTGTTAAATCGCCTTCACCATACACAAGAATTAAAACGAATAAAATAAAGAAGTTAGTATCTAGGAGTATAGACCGTGATGACAAAGAGCTCCGCAAACAAGTAACAAACCAATAATAAACTAAAATTCACGCAATGGGTAGAAATAAAACAAACAAACCTGAAACCTTGACGGTCCTACAATGGAACTGTCAGGGATTCACAAGCAATACTAAGGCAGAATTAATTCAAGAAATAGAGGAATGGGACCATGCACCGGACGTCATATGCCTGCAGGCAATATATAAACGTACATAATTAAAAGGGTACACGCTAATAACACATAAAACACACAGCACAATAAGGAGCGGGATAGGAATTTATGTAAAGTTAGGCATCTCATGTACCGATGTAACAATTAAAAATGAAGAAGACGAGGAAAATAGCACAAACTTAATAAACGGAGTAAAAATATATAGTAAAAATGGAAATATAGACATACTAAACGTTTACATATCGCCACAGGCAACAACAAATTTCGAAAACACATATAATATACTCCCACAAATGAACCGTAAAACGCTCATATTGGGTGACTTAAACGCCCACAATCATCCATGGGACCCTGGATGGGTACCTAATTGTACACGCGGTAACAAACTAGTAAAATTCTTAGACGAGACCAACTACATAATGCTCAATGACGGACGATACACGTACGACTGTTACTCACACAGAAACTCCACTAAAATAGGCACCACGCCTGATGTAACAATGGGAAGCCCAAGTATAGCCCTGCAAACTACATGGGACTCACTTGACACCACATTAGGCAGTGACCACTACCCAATACAACTTGTTATTTCTACCCAGTACCACAAAGCAGATACGGAAACTATGCCCAAATGGAAATTTGATAAAGCCAATTGGGAACTATTTACTAATATGGCCGATATGAAACTTAACCCCAATAACCCCCTTGATCCCTCAATCCCGAATGACTTAAACTCCACAAACAAACAAATAACGACTATATTACAAGAAATCAGCACAGAATGCATACCTCGCACAAGTGGCAAAATACACAATAGACCCACCAATCCCTGGTGGACTCTAGAATGCACCGAGGCAATACAACACCGGTGGCGACAGGTCAGCGACGAGCACCCACAAACAAAAGAAAAACGCAAAGAAGAATATGCCAAAATAAAAACAAGACAAACACTAGAAAAATCTAAACAAGAAGGCTTGAAAACGTTTATCTCACAAATAACACATAGGACCAGCAGCAAGGAAGTCTTGTAAATATCATGTAAGACTTACCAGTTTGGGATTTGAATATGATGATAACCATCGACTGAATAGTGAGAAATGTGGACCTAGATCAGACAACACATATATGCAGGCTGATCTGGAGCCACATTGGTACCAGGTATCATAGCGCCCCTTTTGCCAGTCAAACCCATGTATATTCAGCTAACAAACAATATTAGCAACAGTTAAATTTCAGATAGACCTACTATATATAGCTAACAAATAATACTAGAACAGATAAATTGCATACCAGTCACAGGACAGGCCCATGTCATTTGATTTATGGTGACAACATTCTTACCCTGGAAGATTTTGTTTTAAAATAGATTGTTTTACATATGAAGGCCGGATTGTACTTTACATTAATACTACAGTCTTGCACAGCTTTTTTTTGTTCACACCTTTTTGCATTCCCCCCATTAGGTTTACGCACCCGCAGACTCTGTTGGGAGTTAAATATGGTAATGAAAAAAACACCCTAAATAGGCAATGAGTGAAATAAAAATATTATCATTAAATTGTCAAGGAATAGGTCAACTTCCCAAACGCACTGATCTCTTTCAATACTTAAAATATAAACAATATCATATATACTGTTTGCAAGATACCCATTTCACTCCAGGGGAAGACGAAAAATGTGTACGGACTAGGTGGTGTAATGATTGTTATTTCAGTTCATTTCGATCTAATGCAAGGGGAGTAGCAATATTATTCAATGGTAATTTAGACTATAAAGTACACCAGTCAAAATGCGATCCCAATGGTAACTTCATTCTACTAGACATCACTATTGAAAATAATAAATTTACACATGTATGCCTGTATGGACCAAACTCAGATGATCCCCTTTTTTCAGAACATATCAAAAGAAATTTATGAAATGAATAACGATAAATATATTTTATGCGGATATTTTAACATTGTTTTGGACCCAGATTTAGACTATCATAACAATAAAAATATCAATGATAACAAATCTGGAGAAAAATGATTAGAAATTACTCAAACAAAATATTTAATCGACCCTTTTAGAGAAAATAACCCCCTAATGAGAAGGTTCACATGGAGACGACGACAGCCTTTTCAGCAAGCAAGACTAGATTTCTTCCTCATCTCTGAAAATACTTTACCTTCAATTAAAAACTGCATCATTGAAAATAGCTACAGATCTGATCATTCACCTGTATTGTTAAGTTTACGTTTCAACAATTTTATAAAGGGAAAATCACTATGGAAACATAACAATTCAGTGCTGAAAGACATAAATTACATAAACATGATTAATGAAAAAATAGAAGAAATAACAAATCAATATGCTATTCCAATATATAACCGAGAAAACTTACATGAAATTAAAATTAAATGAAACAGAATCAGAAAAACTAGAGGGATTAATCACAAAAACTGAACTAGCCTTTGCACTAAAAAACATGACGAACAACCGTAGCCCAGGTACAAGCGGGTTTGCATGCGAATTTTATAAAATGTTTTGGCATAAACTGTGTGATTTCATTTGTAGGGCAATAAATTATAGCTATCAGAAGGGTGAACTATCTATAACTCAACGGCAGGGTATAATAACACTAATCCCAAAAGAAAATAAATCTCGACATTTTCTAAAAAATTATAGACCTATTTCATTATTAAACACAATTTACAAAATGGCATCAGCATTTATAGCTAATAGAATAAAAACAGTATTAGACAAATTAATAAATGGGGACCAAACAGGATTTATTTCAGGAAGATACATGGGGGAAAACACTAGGCAGGTATACGACATTATGCAATATATTGAAAAAAAACAATATCCCAGGACTTCTTCTTCTTATAGACTTTGAGAAAGCATTTGACTCTATATCGTGGAACCATATTCATAAAGTACTTCGCTACTTTAAATTCGGACCAAATATTAGGCAATGGATTACATTATTCTACAAAAATGCTCAACTATCAGTTAATCAACTTTGTAACCTCTCACCTTGTTTTCAATACATCGAGGCTGTCGTCAGGGGAACCCACTCTCACCGTACATATTTATCTTATGCGCAGAAATACTTGCAATGAGAACACGCAAAAATCATAAAATTAAAGGAATTAAAATAAATGGAACAGAATATAAACTAACACAGTTTGCAGATGACACTAGTGCCTTCTTGGATGGATCAAGTGAATCACTAAATGAAACACTTAATGAACTGGAAACGTATGCCCATATGTCAGGACTTACAGTTAATTTTGATAAGTTATTTGGATTGGGGCAATTTTTTATAGCCAAGACTCAATTAAAACAAAATGGAAACTAAAGTGGGGAAATAACAGATTTAAATTGCTTGGAATTACTTTTGACACAGATTTAGAAAAAATTGTGAACATAAATTTCTCGGAAAAAATGAGGCTCATAAAAGAAAAATCAACAGCTGGAACAAAAGGTACTTATATGTAACACCATTAGGCCGAATCACAGTCATAAAGTCTCTTCTTCTCCCATCTTTAAATCACCTGTTTATATCTCTACCTAACCCCTGTCAAACATGTGTTAAAGATATCAGCAGCATTATGTATGCATTTTTATGGCAAGGTAAATCACGAGTAAAAGGCACTATCACATGCAAACAATATGAGGATGGCGGACTAAAAATTCCAAATATTGAGGACTATATATCGTCTTTAAAAACAACATGGGTTAGAAAAATAGTGTGCAACAAATACAAATTTATAAACATTTTAAATACAGAAATTGATACAGATAATATTTTTAAATTGGGAGATATGTACATCGAACAAAAAATAGGAAATATTTCAAACCTTTTTTGGCGGGATGTTTTAAAAGCTCATCTAAAATTACAAAATAAGCTTAAGCTGATAAACATGGATGCATTTCTTTCTAGCCCATTATTGTTTAATAAGGACATAAAATGTGGGACAATCTTCAATAAGGCATGGTTTGATAAGGGAATATGTTTTATAAATGAAGTAGTATATAGGGAGTCAAAATGATACCACCTAACGGTGGTATCATTTCCCTACCCTATATACTACCCCGACCACCCCCGAAAAACTCCAAAATTAGTTAACGAGGAAATTGTCACCCGACAGCAAAATCGTGACAATTGGTGTCATAAATACATAAGTTGAAAAGAGGTCCAATTGAACAGATAAATCTCATAGGTTATATACGCCAGAAATAGAAAATCCGTGGCAAATCTGTAATGGTTTCGGCTACCCAACGAAATAGCCACCCGATAATGCGCCGGAGGGGAAAAAAAAGAGAAATGTTTGTTCAATTGGCGACTTTGCAGAATTCCTAAAAAAAAAAAAGAAGAAATATTTGTTCAATTGGGGATTTTGCATAATTCTATACGTCCGCGCGTGATAGTTTATATTTCGTATTTTCCTCCTCCGATATAGCTAATTTATTTCTACGATATTGAAAAATTATTAATAATTTGTAAAAATTAAAAAAAACAACAAAAGCCTCCACTCGTGCACACACCCCCAGCGACTGGGCAGATTTCTTAGCTGGCACCCAGCCACTGGGGTGTTGGGACCTTTCTTAAGCCCACGCATCTGTTGGCTCACAGTCTCATTTTACGGGTCGCCTTTAACCCCATTGCCAATTCCTCAATTCAGAGAAACCGACGAAGTAAGGCGAGCCTATTTTGTGATTTGGTGATGTAATTGCAAGCTCTTAGGTAGAAATCTTTTAGGCCGGCACCTTTGAGCTATAAAATTGCATCACCAATTCACACACATATTTAGAGACTGCTACCATTAAACAGACGAGACGGACGTCATACCGGATCAACAACATGGCACACACGAGATGAGACCAATTGTTGTAAGGCTTACAAACGTATATATACTCATCACTTTCCTATACAACATAAAAATGGTGTGCAAATTATAATTATTTATAAACACTTAGCGAGGAGGTTCACGAATTTCCGGGATGGTTCGTTATTTTATTAATTTGATAATTAGTTTTGTAAAAATAATTAGTTTTTAAAAATTATTAATTAATTTTAAGAAAATTATAAAGTTAATTAATATAAGAAAACAAATAAAAACCACAAAGTATATCGATACGCGGTTATAGAAATGTATGGTGGTCAGTGGGTGTCGTAACGGGGCCCTAAATTATTAATTTTATTTTTATGTTCCGTATGGAGGGGCCGTCGGAACAGCTGGAATGTATGGTGGAGGAATATCCTGCTGTTGATGCAGACACGCGAATAAGCATATCACGTCCCGAGACGGGAGAGGAGATTTTTTCTGTTGTCGGCCCTCCCCTCCATAACGAGTTTTTTTATATCTTCGTCCGCGAGAATTTGTGATCGAGCCTTGGACCGGATAGTACCCTTTAACTCCTGGTATCTGGCCATCTCTTCGACGACCATTTTGAACTCGCTATCTGATATATCGTTGTCGGCTATCGCTTTCGACACGATAACGTCGATACTTTTTTTCTTAGATCTCGCGAGAACCGCTATTCGATCGTGCTTTCGACTCTTGGCCTCTAGTTTTCGGCCCACGAGTCTGGTCGTCATGCAAAACAGTCCCGCCCCCGCCGCTACAGCACTCAAGGCCACCGCGATCGGAGCGGCGACGATTGTTGACAATAAAGACACACTCCCCACACCGCTTACAACGGAAGCTGAGGCTAACGCGGTGCTCACCCCCTCTAATATATTGACCGACCGTCTATATTTCTTCGCATAACCCGTCCGCATCTCTCCCTCGTGTTGTAGAATATGTTGTATCTCGACGATCCTGGTCATCCTAAAGGATGCCGGGTCGGCCGTCCCCGAAGGTAAGTGTGGATATAGTTTCTCATCATTCATCATAAATCAAGTTGTATTAACAGTGTAACAATAGTGGAGGAAGCTGATTGGTCAGCAATTTTTGTAACAAAGTTAATAACACTACCTGCCGAAACTTTAATTGTAGTGTCATCATCGAATATAGTAAACCCTGACCTCTGCCCCGCGTGGTTGGTGATGCCAATATTCTGTTCTACACCGAGCAGACCGCCATTCGAAAAATCGTCCCAGACACTGCCATGGTGTATCTCCCGTATCTGTTGCTCGCGTTGGCACCGAATGAATATTCGTAGGTCCCCTCGCTTAGTGAACCCCGCTCCTCGGCACAAACTGTTATGACGTGTCTGCTAGCTTGCAATTTTCCCATTTGTGCAACCGCCCTAGTTAAAACTGTGTGGGACTGTGATACGCCCCTCTCCAGCCTTCTCATTGCGGCTTCATCGTATGCTGCGGCCGCGACGGGAACGTCCCGTTCTAAGTTGGAACTACCTGGACCGTATATGCTCATGATTAATATGTATATATATTATGTTTAATCGGTTATTTCGAGAACGCTCGAAATCGGGTAATAGTTATTCAACTCTCGCGCTTTATCATCTATAATAGGTCAGGGTCTCACCATAGAAACAGTCGCTGGCGTGCACAGGTTTTAGTAATGTACTGGGAGCTCCGTCAAACGTGTTGTACGATGTGTTCAATTGATCCAGGTGCACCCTGAGAGTTTTTGTGAAGACGAAGTCCACCGGGTCGTCACCGACGTGCTCACCCGGCTCAAACCAACCCCTATTGTCGGAGTATGTTTTTGAAAAACCGAGCCGCACAGCCAAATCCGGGGTGATCGTTACCTGGTTGGTGGGTTCGACGGTAAAGGTCGCGAGTCCGGTAGCCTTCGAGATTGTGAGGCTGGCTCTACCATCAAGCTCCGACGCAACAAAAGCTTGGAGGGATCTCGAACTCCAAAGGCCGGGGGCATCTTTACACCTACTTGGCGGGGGGCCTTCACATAGCCGAACCCTTCGCTCTCCCCCACGTTTTTCCACCCAACCATGAAGGTGATTGATCTGAGGCCAACCCGGCGTTTTCCGCAGCAGTTGTCGATTGACTTTTGAAGTTCACAACTCCCATTTTGAACATTAGTGATAGTAGCAAATATAATATATCTTTCAATGGATACCCAAGCATTTAGCTTTAACTCTAATGCAAAGTCGCGGTCGGAGGTAAATACACACAAAAGACGTTGTTAACCACCTTGTACACCCAACTGTAACAGTTAGACCGAAAAGTGGCTTTACCACCAATTTTCCCGACATCTTTGAACAATATAGGCTGCCCAAGATTACTACGATGGAGGCCGTGAACGGGTGGAAAGCAACACCGATGCAGTTTTGGCAGAATCAGCTCAACTTCGCCGTATGGTGTGCAAACGGCCGGATGTGGAGTTTCGCATCAAGACCATCTGACATCCAAGAATGTCATGCGAAGTGTCTACAACTTTCACGCGTATTACACCATTAGGAGGATTATCAAAGAACTAGGTATTCCACTACCTCAAGATGACGCATGGAATCCAATTTCCAACACATACGATCGTAGGGCGTTCGAAAGACTGTGTAACGAATTTAACGTTTCAAAAGATGCGGACTGGAGACAGAAAGTATTTCCTAACAGCACTGGCCTCGGGGACGTTTCTCATTCGGGCCAGTCCGGGAATTGGACGCAGACTGATTTTAGACACGATCAGTCTGGTGACCACATCGTCAGTCGGAACGCCGGGAATTTTGATCTCGCGACGATGACCTTCGGGCCGGAAGTATCTGGAGGTCGGCACTGCGGCGTCTCATCCTGCAATTGGTTACCTCCGAAACGAGCTCACATAGATTACATACAGCAGGCTGCTGAGGTCCAGGACGCGTGGGGTACATTTATGTTAGATAAGGGTATGGGGTTCACGCAGGCTGGTGTTACTCGCCTCAACGACTCCATTCGGACATACGTCTGGGCCATCCTCGGCGCACAGAAGCAAACTCGCAGTTCTATACTAGGCACTGGAACGGCGTTTAACGCGCAAAAACAATTATTGGCACTTGTAGAGGACGCCATCTCAGCTAAGGTGGACCTGGAGAAGGCGATAAAGCAGTATCAAGACGTTTTGCAGAATGCCAGCACCCCTGTAGACTATGTATTTGGAATAGGTCTTTATATGGCAACGAGCAATATGATACTACGAGACGACCCGGTTGACGGTTACAATAATCAGATCGTAATCGCCATCGCCACCGTCAATCAAAAAATCGGCCACAACGGGAACGTGAACGTGGATATCATCAAGCGCACCCCCAACAGTGGAACCGATTTCATAAAACCGCAAGCACCAACCCCAATTCACGAATTGGGCCCCCCATCAAGTTCATTTGAACCCAGTGTCCACCACCGAGTTCCGCTCCTGTTTCACCCTCTGCAATAGGACCAGCAAGTTCCCCCAATCGCGATTGGATTGGAACAGGGGAAAAAGGGGAAAATAGTGTCACAACCCACGAGGAGGAGAACTTAGGGCTCGTCGTAGCCCTCGTGGCGGTCGGACTATTTGTGCTTTGGATTTAGGAACTCTCGGGAGGCTAAAAGTAGGAGACCGGCGATAGCCACGATTAAAGCCCAAGCATTCTCGGCGAGCCATCCGGCCTTTTTTGATAATATAGATAGCAAGAAGGAGAGGAGACCCCCGATCAACCCAGGCAGCGCGGCATCCAACTTTCCTGCTAATTTAGCCAGGAGATTGGCGAGGGCTTTTAGTTGTTTTTTTATCCATTCTTTGGCTCCACCGGATGGAGCTGGTGCTGGCGCTGGTGCTGGCGCGGGTGCTGGTGCCGAACCACCCGTGATAGATAGAACTAGAGACGATATAGATAGAATTAGGGTCGATATAATCTTGGTGAAAGCTGTGAGGATGGTTACTATTGTGAAGCCCTTCTCTCTGAACAGAGTGCGAAGACGTTCACCAAGTGTCGTGTCCTCGTGCAGGATACTCGTGATTGATTCGTGGCTACGACTTAATTGTCCAGAGAGTGTCTCACGGTTAATTGAGACAGCCGCTAAGCGAGCTTCTCTTTCATCCCGCAACGACCGCAGGAGTTTGTTGAGCCGCTCGGT
The DNA here is from genome assembly GCA_029237695.1 of Conchocele bisecta. Taxonomy (NCBI): domain Eukaryota; kingdom Metazoa; phylum Mollusca; class Bivalvia; order Lucinida; family Thyasiridae; genus Conchocele; species Conchocele bisecta. The sequence continues at coordinate 42,982,246 of CM055271.1, read as the reverse complement.
AGATTCTCTATCGCCACGGGCTTCCCCAAATTTTCTTTCTTCTTGCTCGATATGTTCGTCCAGCTCCGTGAGTTTGGAGAGGTTTATTAACTAGTTCACCACGGCCTTTGTTTGCAGAACCTTATTGAGTCCCAGGAGTTCGCGAAGAGGTAACGGTGGGTCATACTTCGTGCCGTTAATTTCATTGACAGTGGTTTCCACTGTGTTAATCGCGTCGGTGACTATACGAGGGACCTCGCTGATATCGCTCGTTTCTATAGCGGCGGCCGTCTTCGCCAGCGTTTCGTCTGTATCCTGCATGGTTTTTACCATTTTTTTATTTTTTTTTTAGGCACCTGCGACCGATCATCGAGCACTCCGAGAGCTCGAGTGAGGTCTGCTCCATATCGGCTCACTGAAGAGGGGTTGAGGAACTTGGTCGGGTCGTTCTTGTACGTCAGCAACTTCCAGCTATTGCCCCATTTAACCCACAGGTCTCCTCTTTTAGTGCTGCGAAACTCCAACGTGGCCTTGATGCCGTGTTTAGACACTATACTCTCCCACCGTTTCACCAGAGAATCCGTTTCCCCGAGAGGAGCCAGCTCACCCTTGGAGATCCCCGCAAGAATATCGGCACCGCCCGCCCATGTCGGAGTTTCGGGTGGGGCCTCCCACGTATGTAAAGGTGTATTACCCCGATACTTCTCGGGTGTGTCAAACAAACGTGTCCGTTTCCCGGGTGTGTCAAACAAACGTTTGTTCTCGGGTACCCACGTATGTAAAGGTGTGTCTGTATCAAGCAAACGTGTTTTCTCGTGTGCCCACCCGGGAAACGGATACTTCTCGGGTGGGTTCTCTATGAAGGTCGTTTCTTCGAAGTCATCGAGCATATTATCGAAGTCATCATCATCGAGGTAATCGTCTCGGTCGCCCGTAGCGCGATCGAATTCGTCCATGCCAATATCGAGACCAGCCATCTTTAATAACTATTATTATATTAAAGACAAAACCATACAGGTTTAATAGATTATGTCTTCGAGTCAATACGGTCGCAAACTCAATCCATATCGCAGACTGTGTGAGCCCCTCGGGGCAAAAGGTGTGAGACAGAGTGTCGTTATTACGAACAACCCATCGACGATCGACCAGAACCAGCAGCTCTTAGTCCGCTTCCCCAACCTCGGAGCTAGCGACGTCATTATGCCGGGGACTGTTCGCCTCGCTTTCACTATTTCGCTTACATCTACGGATGCGGACCGAACCGTCGTTCAGAACCTGGGTCGCGCCATCGTCAAGAAGACTATGATAACGATTTCTGGTAATGAGGTGATGTCGATCGACATCGACGTCTACCATTGCTACCAGGACCTGTGGAAGACGGCGCATGAGCGTCAAAATGCGGTATATCAAGGTATTGACACCAGTCGAAATAAGAACGTAACCAGACTTAGAATCGGGGCTGGTGACAAGGCAGATAACGTCGCGAGCGACAACGCGGTGGCGGCCGCTTACGGCAACCGATTCTACATCCCGCTCGACTTTGAGTTGCTGGAGAGTCACGTACCCTACTATCAGAGCGCTTTGGTGGACCGCCTCGAATACGAACTAACGTTCAACGACTACGGCCGAGTTATCATAGCCACTGACATGACATCGAAGTATACGATCGACAATGTTTCGCTGGAGTACGACATGGTCACGATGCCCGAACTCGCGCGATTAATCAGATCCCAGTATGTCGGGCGCGTTGCCATACTTTACGACCGAGTTCTTCGCCACCGCAAGATGACGAAAGACAAAAGCGACACATTGTGGAATATTAATGTCAACGTACCCGCCCGCTCAATGAAAGGTATACTGATGTTGTTCGAGGAGGGTCGGTTCGCGCTCGGTGCTAGAAAATCCGACAAATTCTATAACCCCAAAATCACGAAGGTAGAGGTGACGATCGAGGGAGTACCCAATCAACTCTACAGCGCGGATTTTCGCGCGCACCAGCAGTGGGACGAAGTAAAGAAACATGTTGCTTCCGGCTCTAAGCGTTCCCCGGAGGTTGCCGCGGTTGCCAAAGACCTGCAGCTCTCGGACGTCTCCCTCTCGGATTTTCTGACTACCAAATACGCTCTATGGCTAGACATGCGAGCCAGCGACGACGACCAAATGCACGGTAGTGGGACGCCAAGTTGAGAACGCTAATGAGGGTGTGACGATCCAGATAACCAAAGAGGCGGATGGAGCCGGGCCATTGAACGTGTACTTATATATAATAACAGACGCGCAACTCAATATAGAAGATGGCCGATACGTCTCAGCTTTATACTAATTTTAGCAATCAATACCAATTCACTATTGGAGATGCCCACTCTGCCATAATATGTGGGCAGACAGGATGCGAAAAAACGGGTTTCATCCTCGACTTACTCGAGGGCTCCTACCGCGATGCCTTTCGTCACATTGTGATCCTGTGTCCCACTGTGCGGCACAACGATACTTATCAGCGGCGCCCGTGGATATGGACCGACCCTGAGGTATACGTCGTTGACCCCGGCGACAGGCTTCACGGTTGGCTGCGTGTCTTCTATCAAATATTCCAGGGAGAGCCCACCCTATACGTGATTGACGACTGCTCGGCCAAGGCGGCGATTACCAAAAAGAAGGACATGCTCTCCGAGCTCGCATTTTCTGGCCGCCATGCGAGGCAAAGCGTATGGATCTCCACTCAGAAGTACAACGCCGTCCTAAAGGACCTGCGCGAGCAAACGAAATGGGTCGCCCTCTTCCACTGCAATGACCGAGACTCATTTGATGAATGTCTTAGAGAGAACGACGTTATCCCAACGCGCGAGGAGAGCTTGGAGGTTCGACAGATACTTTCGGAAACTAAGCACACCAAGCTTCTGCTAAAGACTGATCAACCAACTGCTTATAATGTAATTAATTAGTAACTGCTGAGTAAATGCTTAACAATGCTGAACAAATGCTTAACAATGCTTAACAATGCTGAAAAATGCTGAAAAATTACTGAGCAATGCTGAGCAATGCTGAGCAATGCTGCGCAATTGCTGAACAATGTTGAACAATGCTTAACAAATACTTAACAATGCTGAGAAAATGCTTAACAATGCTGAGCAATTGCTAAGAATTTGTTGCTCCGCTGCGAGCTTTATGGCGAGCATAACGGTGATCATAAGTATCTGGTGGTGCGCTTGGCAATATGTTAGACTTATGAGACTTGTAAGAATAATTTTAAGAAAATTAGCAATAATTAACTGCGACGAACTTCTCGATCAGCTAATGGAATAAACAGTCGCTCCGACTGCCGACACGACTGAAACTGTAGGAACACCTGTCAGCACGACTGCCGGCACGGCTGCCGATACGGTCCCGAAAGAAAATGAAAACGCGGCGCGTCGCGAGCGTCTAGCTGCGCTGGTTGCTGGGGGGACAGTCGGAGCATTATCTCGGTAGGGCGTCTCTCAGTTTGTCAGGTGGATAAGATGTCAGATGCGAGGTCGATACAATGTATGCGCGATACGAATCCAAATTAGGTGCGGAGATGACAAAAACTCTCGGATCGGCGGCTATTCATTTTTACGCTACCACCGTTAGTATACTTATCCCTATACCAGACACCGCGGGGTTGATTCGCGATCTAGAGACTGACCCTTTTATAGGACACACTCTTAGAACAGCATGCTGCTCAATTTATCACAAGTTTGGAATGTACTTAGCTCCGCTGACAACCGCGTTGACCACGGGTAAACACTGTCAATTTGGACATTTATGCCCACGAACTATAAGCCCTAATATTAATATTATAAATGATGACACAAGACACACCTGCGAGAGTGACGGAGTTGAACCCGATTGCTCCAACACAATCGAACCCGAGTGTTACTCTGTCACCGGGTGACATACCGCATATAAAAAATCCCAAAAGACAGGCGGCTGGGAGAGCGGCTGCTGCCACACGAAAAGCTAAACAAGATAAAATACTCGCCGAGCTTCGAGAGGCCAAACGGTCGTTGCAATCGGAGACAGAGACGGCAAAACACCCGGTGGCAGCTGTTTCTCCCCCAATCGCTATTGGATTGGAACCGATTGCCCCAACTCCCAATCTCGATTGGATCCCGTGGGTTGTTGTTGGTGGTCTGTCGAACCCTCATTCGCGATCGACCGAGTGGGTGGCCAGACTGCCCGCCGTGGTCTCCGCACTGAACGGAGAGGTGACCAGATTGATAGGTAAGAAGCCCGTAGATGCTATCAAGTTTAAAAGGGTGACGAGCAAGCCCTCTGCCGTCTCGCGCGGGCGACCCGTTGGTTTAGAGGAGCAACGGCTTCCATCGGATATTGACGTCCGGTACCTCTATCAACCGGGAGAGCTCGAATGTGGGCAGCCGCCGCGCGACTGATCCCGTGTGGTCTCTCAATGTATATCATCTAGATCGATATATTACCAAACCCGATGAGCCCATGCTCTACTATTTGGATGATGGGCCATCTCGAGGGTTTGTTCGCGAAGAACTTCTTGCGGTGCCTTCTGACACCCAGTTACCCCCGGATCGTCAGAATATTTAGATTGCTAAAATTAATTAAAGAGGTTCCGTATGTATTCCGTCTGATAACACGCGTCTTTTATCGTAGTACGCCGATAGTCCTAATTTTCGTTGACAGTACGTTTTCATAACACCGTCTTTCATTTTAAATCCTCTATTTTGTGCTACATCTATAATGTGTTTTCCATCTTCTGTAGTTTCACTTAGTACTCGTTTATATCTATCCCAATTTAAATTGTTAGTTCTCTTGGACATTTCTTTCGCAGAGTTTTTATTAATTGAATTACATTTTTCTACGAAATAACACTTACTAGATAACGCTATCGCCTTATCTCCGCTAAATTCCATTTTGAAAAGTCCTGGCTCTCTTTCGCTCCATTTATCCCAAGCCAACCATTCCTTTTTTTCTTTTTCAAACTCGTCTAGTAAGTTAGGTTTAATCAATTCCTCTATCGTTTTTCCACTAACTCCTATATACATACTATCCGTGTCCATCTGTATTAATTCGAAGTCTTCTCTTTTTACGTATTTGTCTAGAAATTCGTAGTAAAATTCCAACATTCTCAATTTAGCTAGTTGATAAACTGCTATTCCACAATGGAATGGTCTCTTTACTGAGCACCGGGGTTTTCTTGAAGATATTTCGTACGCATATCCTATCTCTTCCAAATCATCAAAATACGCGGATCTTAATGCTTTGTCAACACAGGTTTCGTCTTGTGTTTATGTCGTATTTAAATGTCTCTCCGTTGCCTCAATCATTTTTCCACAACACGAGTTTCCTAATAATTTCATTATGTCAGCCACCGGTTTCTTATTTGGTTCTACATCCCCCGTTCGTCTTGCGGCTGTAACTTCTTTAGCGAACCATTCAAAGGGTTTACCACTAATATAATCTAAAACACGATGAACTCCCATTATTTCTAGGCCGTGTTTTAAATACCATTTCAACAGTGGCGCGTACAGCAATACTTTAGTGGCCGACATAGATCCCACCAATTTTCTTCCGTTTCCTCTAGTTCGGCCAGTATCTTTTAAATATTTTAACATGTGTGTGGGAACTTCATCAACCCTCTACTTCTCTGTTTATAAAAAGTGGAGACATTTCAGAAAACTTATCTTTTAAGTTGCGGGGAACTTCTATATCCACCTCCGCAAACCCAAACCAGTCTCCGGATAAAACTCTTTTACTAAACTTTTTATAAGTTTAGGATTATGTGGGTTATCTATATGATGTATAGTTTCTTTTCCACACGGCATCTCTTTATTTAACGTAGATAAATATAACGCGTTTGCATCGTACCCCAAAAAAGCCTTGCAAAGTTTGGAACCCACTCTAATATTTGAAACACCGGCTTCTACATATCGTGTAAATACTATTGATGGACCACCAACTAGAGCGTCTTTCATCATTTTGTATGTTTCTTCTTTCGGTGCGCATAGAGCATCCTCCGGTATAATCGTCTTTGAAGATTTTTGTTCTTTAATGGTTCCTCTCAATAAATATTGTATAGCCACACCCGGTAGTGTTACAGCGTCTTTGAAAATATCTACACCCCTGTGTTTATAAAATTCACACTTTTTTTTTCCCACAGCTTCTAGGAACGGTGCTACATCTAAGTCGTTATAATATTTCAACCAATCTCTGAAAGTTTTCATATTATTTTATTCTTCGAAAATTCTACGACATTTACTTAATTCTGTTTCATCTATTAACATTTTCCCAGATAGTTTGGAATACCAATTCTCTATATCCGGTAATCCTGGGTAATCCAGCTTGTCTGTAGAATCGAACCACTCGTAAGGAAAGAAAGATCTGTCCTTTACAATCGTAGGCTTTTATCCAACTATCGTAACTTACACCGGGTCCTAGGTAAAGTATTACATCAAGAAATCTAAACTCCGGAGATAGAAATATTGTTGCGTTCGCCCTTTTTCCAACCATTACTTTCTTCGTTGTTGATGACAGTTCACCTACTAAATATTTCTTATTAAGTTTATATCGTACTTACTGCTGTTAAAACCTATAACCGGTACTTGCTCTATCCACTGTTCGATCTGGGCGATTTGTTTTTCACGTAAATATTCTGTATTAAACTCATATCTTGACCATACTTCTTCTCTTATAGCTTTTCGCCTGACTTTCAAATCTTCTACGAATTTTTCTATAAGTTTTGCGGGATCTTTATCACAAATATGAGTTACTGTTCCTGAGAAATTATCTCCTATACTAACGCTTACCGGAACGTGCTCAGCTTCGTACTCTAAACTATTACCGGTAGTTTCAACTTCTGCTGCGAGATACGCCTCAAAATCGTATACTATCTGATATGGATAAGAGTAGTGTCGCAACCGATCTTTATATCTTTACCCGTTCTTTGAAATTCGCATTCCCACATAACTACTAGGTTGAATTCTTTGCTTCTAATAAATTTATCTGTTCTCATTGTGGATGCGCGTTCTTCTTTTTTATGCTTTGCATGAATCTCACACCCGTGCCAGTAACAGCCGTGATATTGATATACGGTATTGGTTTCTGGACAGCATCCATCTACTGGAGCTCCTAAAATCCATCTTTCACCTCCGTGTCCGCACTGTTCATGGTGAATGTGAATTCCCTCCCGCTTTTCCACAGAGTACATCCAATCGATCGCACCATAACTGTTAGAACCTTTTGGGTAGAACGCTTTCTCGAACGACGAACGCGGGCTATCTAAATAATTACCATCACATATTACTTTTGTCTCACCTCTCATACATTTTGGTCCGTGTCTCTTCATATTACTCGCTTTCGTGAATTTCTGTTTGCAATTATCGCAGGCGTAAATTGTAGATAGGTTTTTAACGTTTTTTATCAGAAATGCGTCATTATTAAAGAGTCCTATTGTCATTGGTTTACTACCTAGTGCATCATAGTGCGCTGATACCTTTTTCAACCACCAAACACCACCTTGTGTCGGTTGATATACTTCTATACCGATTTTAAAAAACTCTTCAACCTTTTTCAGATCTGAAAAAGGAATTGGTGAAACCACATTACTACCGGTATATTGTTTACTAAGTTCTTTTGCCTTGTCCGTGCATCTGTCAGGTCTGATCTTTTTATCAAGGTGCATAGCTAGACACCTGAACAGACACAGATCGTCATTATACTTATCTAAAGAATACATACCTTTTCTATTCCTCAACCATTCTGGAAGTTCTCCCTCTTTGGATTGTAGTCCCAAATCTATTACCCTACTGCCCTGTATTAACTTTACAAAAACCTCTACCCATCTTACAAACTTCCACTTTGTATTTGGTCTGTCTATTTTATCGGACATTATTCGTGTTTGCTCCTTCTCTGACAACCATTTTTTAACGGTTTTCATTGATGATAGTGGTTCGCTACCACCGAGATTTTTGTGAAATATTATAGTTTTAGGTTTTCCATTTTTAGTTTCCTCCATATGTTCTAGCTTGTAAGAATATGAATATCTCAAATAAAAATTGGTTGTTAGATACAGAGCGAGTTTATCGGACATGCGTTCAGACTCGTTAATGTCAATGTTTTTACGAAAGGATAATGTAACTACCCGTCTTCCATTTTCTACCTTTTCCAACGTTTCATCATGAGCCCCCAATATTTCTTCACCTTTTTCCACTATCGCGCGAACGATAGATTTTTTCTTATTATTTGGGTCGCCTGTGCGTCTAATTTGGGATGTGCTTGAAGGTTTTATTACACTAGCCCTTAACCCCGCAATGTTTTCTTTTTGAATTCTGCTACCAACTTCGTCCGCTAGTGAGAGGTCTTTAAAGGCAGATTTGTCAACCCCCTAACTCTCAACCGTTTACTATAAGTAATCCCTAGAGATTCGGCTTCTCTTCTCAAACTTTCGATTTCTGGCGTTATCATATTTTCTGTATATAACCTATGAGATTTATCTGTTCAATTGGATGAACATGATGTTTTTTTCTCGTCCAATTGAATATATAAAAATACATATATATACATAATGGAGTGTGCGACTTGTTGTAAGACTTTTGCGTGTAAAGACTATCTACGAAGGCATCTATCGAGACGTAGAAAATTTCCTTGTGTCGCCCCACAATTTCAATGCCCCAGATGCCCTTGTAAGTTCGTTAGTGCCCAAACTCTTTGTAGACATAAGCAACTACGCTGCCCTGTGGCTAAAGGTGAACGCGGTAGACTAGAGCTGGTAGAATTAGTTGCTGATCTGCGAAATAAATTAGCTATATCGGAGGAGGAAAATACGAAATATAAACTATCACGCGCGGACGTATAGAATTATGCGAAATCCCCAATTAAACAAACATTTTTTATTTATTTTTTAGGAATTCTGAAAAATCCCCAATTGAACAAACATTTCTCTTTTTTATTTCCCTCCGGCGCATTATCGGGTGGCTATTTCGTTGGGTAGCCGAAATCATTACAGATTTGCCACGGATTTTCTATTTCTGGCGTATATAACCTATGAGATTTATCTGTTCAATTGGACCTCTTTTCAACTTATGTATGTATGACACCAATTGTCACGATTTTGCTGTCGGGTGAAAATTTCCTCGTTAACTAATTTTGGAGTTTTTCGGGGGTGGTCGGGGTAGTATATAGGGTGGGGAAATGATACCACCGTTAGGTGGTATCATTTTGACTCCCTATATACTACTAATGACATTATCAAAATTGATGGAACTTTTGCCTCTCAAAATGAACTTAAAAACAATTTCAACATAAATATATACTTTCTTCAATATTATGGCCTTGTCAAAGCAATAAAATATTGGGGTAAACGTTTGAAACTTATCAATATCGAAAAAAAGTTAAAAATGCCATTTACTCCATACAAACTAAAAATACACCTAAAAAACAAAACCGGGACAAAAGACATGTACCCCGCATTAAACTCCAATTCTGAAACTCCAGCTGGTAAAATTAAATGGAACTCCACCTATAATTTTAACAATGAAACATGGAAGAAAATATATTTATGGACGCATATCATAACAAAAGACACAACTCGAAAATGGTTCCAGTACCGAATAAACCACAATATTCTGGCCACAAATGATTTCCTAAATAAGATTAAAATTGTCAGTAGTCCATTATGTACATTCTGTAAGAAGTTCTCGGAAACAATAAAACATTTGTTTTGGGAGTGTAAGGTTACACAAAACATATTTAGGGAACTTCAAGAATGGTTAGCGACCAAAAATATAACTATTACAATTATCGAAAAATCATTCATCTTTTGGATTTACGAAAAAACAATAAGTATCTTCAAACAATTAATACTATTAGAAACTAAATACTATCTCTATTATTCCCGGTGTTCAAAATTAGTACCAAGTCTCAGCATACTGAAGCATCGAATTCAACTATTGTATGAAACATCCAGGAAGGCAGCAATAATGGCCAACAAACTTGAAAACTTTACAAAAATTTGGGAAGACTTTATCATTTCAAAAGTTTAATTTATGTAACAAAAATACCAAATAAGATTTCATCTTCAGTTGAGCTAGTTGCGGGTGCTATAATAAATCTCTGCTTTTGTGCTGAATTTTTTTTCTTCCTTTCTTTGTTTTAACCCCTTCCCCACCCCCTCCCCACTCCCCATTCCACCGCAAATTATAGGTTTGGGAAATAAAAACACTATAAATATGAATCTAGTAGAAGAATATAATATACACAGAGTAATACAGGTTCAAGCAAAAGACCATGATATGATGGAACCAGCCGTGTTTTGTTTTATAATCAGTGTGGGGATCGGAACAGATTGTACATTGGATTGTCAATACATAATGTTACGAACAACTGTAACATTTAACCCTTTCAGCCCTAAATAACTGGAATGGATTATATATAATATGTTAATTTTCGGTCAATTCCATTCAACACAAAATACTTTTCAAATAATCTATTTATAATTTTTTTTTTTTTAACAAATATGAAAATTACTTGCAAAGAGTGCAGATCTTGATGAGCCGGCTTGTCTGGATCTACACTGTTTAGAAACACCTATATAAACGGCTGTAGTGTTGAAAGGGTTACTACACTATTTAGACATGTAGATGCACAGTAGGATTGAACTTTTTACAGAGTGGGGCTGGTTCAGTTGGATCATGGGTAATATGAATGATAACATATATTAATCAATTACATGTATTACATATGCTAAATCAAACTTTGGCTCTTGCAGCGCTGGAGAGTGACATTGTCATCTGCGGGTTTATTATAAGTATTACTGTCTTTTTTTAATAGCACGTGCAAGTTTTTTATTGAAAATTCAGGTCTCTCATTAATGACGATTATAATAAACCACTCAACCATGAAGTCTTAATAGAACAGTGATTTCCAACCAGTACTGCAACAGCAAAAGAGGGTGAATATCTGTAATTGTATATTTTGTATTTGTATCTGACTATTACATGTATATTATGTAGGGTTTGTGGGGGATGGCCCCGACCCACCACAAACCTATTACGGGGAAAATAAATATTTTGAAACCTGAAAAAAAGAAAAGAAAAAAAAAAGGAAGTCTGCGACAAATTCAACAGGTTCAGAGGAAAAAAAGCAAATCCATCACCCCCAATTAAAAACGGAAATGAGCCCATACACGAAAATGAACAAAAAGCGGAGATACTGACCAACCACTACAGACATGTATCTAGTGATAACAATCTCGACCCGGATTTAAGACACATAAAATAACAATGGAACGTGTAATATCATCCGTCATCGATAATAATATAGACCTAGATGAACATCCCAACAGTCAGAGTGAAATGAATAGACCATTCATCTTGTCCGAGTTCGGAGCAGCGTTATTTAAAAATAGAACTAGAAATGTGGCCTCTCTGCACACGAATACCCCCACTGGCAGCCAAAGAAAACGAGACATTTTTGATTATAAGCCATTTAGCCGAGCGTTAAGGTTTCAAACGCATCAAGTCTGTGACCTTGACCCTGGGCATAGTGTGATAATCCATGCATCGGTGTAGAAGATATAGAGCGGAAGGGAATTTCAATAGGTTTGACCTTTGACCTTCAACTGTGACCTTGACATTGGACGCAGGTGCGTGGTTATTGATCGCGACACACCTTCTCATCCTGAGAAACAATTGTGCCAAGGCATTTGATAATCCATGAATCCGTGTAGAAGATATAGAGCGGAAGGGAATTTCAATAGGTTTGACCTTTGACCTTCAACTGTGACCTTGACCTTAGAAGTAGGTGCGTGCTTATTGATCGTGACACACCTTCTCATCATGAGAAACATTTGTGCCAAGCCATTTGATAATCCATGCATCGGTTTGTAGAAGATATAGAGCGGAAGGGAATTCAATAGGTTTGACCTTTGACCTTCAACTGTGACCTTGACCTTGGACGTAGGTGCGTGGTTATTGATCGCGACACACCTTCTCATCATGAGAAACATTTGTGCCAAGCCATTTGATAATCCATGCATCGGTGTAGAAGATATAGAGCGGAAGGGAATTTCGATAGGTTTGACCTTTGAACTTCAACTGTGACCTTGACCTTGGACGTAGGTGCGGGTTATTGATTGCGACACACTTTCTCATCATGAGAAACATTTGTGCCAAGCCATTTGATAATCATGCATCGGTTTTGTAGAAGATATAGAGCGGAAGGGAATTTCAATAGGTTTTGACCTTTGACCATTCAACTGTGACCTTGACCTTGGACGTAGGTGCTGGTTATTGATCGCGACACACCTTCTCTTCATGAGAAACATTTGTGCCAAGCCATTTGATAATCCATGCATCGGTGTAGAAGATATAGAGCGGAAGGGAATTTCAATAGGTTTGACCTTTGACCTTCAACTGTGACCTTGACCTTGGACGTAGGTGCGGGTTATTGATTGCGACACACCTTCTCATCATGAGAAACATTTGTGCCAAGCCATTTGATAATCCATGCATCGGTGTAGAAGATATAGAGCGGAAGGGAATTTCAATAGGTTTGACCTTTGACCTTCAACTGTGACCTTGACCTTGGATGTAGGTGCGTGTTTATTGATCGCGACACACCTTCTCATCATGAGAAACATTTGTGCCAAGCCATTTGATAATCCATGCATCGGTGTAGAAGATATAGAGCGGAAGGGAATTTCCAACAGACCGACCGACATACCGACAGACCGACCGACAGATCGACCGACAAGCTGACTCCTATATACCCCCAACAAACTTTGTTTGTGGGGGTATAAAAACACTGCACCGGGAGCGGACCAAATACATTATAATATAATAAAAAAACTCACAGAAAGTTGAAATATAAAAATACTAGAATTATATAAAAAACCATGGGCTGAGGGCACCCTTCCTGACACCTGGAAGGAAGCAACAATAATACCTATACTAAAACCAAACAAAGATGCCACAAGCACCACAGCCTACTTGCCTATATCTCTAACGTCAGCGCTGTGCAAACTCATGGAAACAATGGTCGCAAAGAGACTAAAGCACCATATTGCATCTAACAATGCAATCAGCAACACACAATCGGGCTTCAGAAATAACAGATCCACAATGGACCAACTTGCCCGTCTAGAAACAACAATAAAAACAGCATTTATTTCAAAACAATCGGTAGTCGCCGTATTTCTTGATCTGGAGAAAGCCTTTGACCTAATGTGGACTAAAGGTGTAATATCACAACTACAGTCAAAAGGTATAACTAACATAATGCTTAAATGGATAGACAACTTCCTAATTGATAGAAAAATTAGAGTACGACTAGGCCAATCACACTCTGAATATCAAACAGTAGACAATGGAAGTCCGCAAGGGAGCGTCCTCAGCTCTATCATATTCAATATAATAATAGATACACTATATGACGAACTAGATACCATAACGGCATGGCAAAATAAATGGGGTTTTAAAATATCACCGCTAAAAATCGAGGCAGTCATCTTCAGCAACTCAGTCGTCTACAATAAAGATATAAACACATATAAATACCTACGGGAAAACAGAATAATCCCACAATTAACTGTTAACAACACCTCCATACCATATACACCAGCTGCAAAATACCTAGGTATGACCCTTGACTACAGACTGACATGGATACCCCATATAACAAATCTGCTCAACAGATGCAGAAAAGATATAAACCTACTAAAACTAGTGTCCAGCACATCATATGGAGCAGACAAAAAAGCACTACTACTATACAATGCCCTCATACTATCAAAACTTGACTATGGTTCATTCCTATATCAAAGCTGCAACCATAATCAGCTAGAAAAACTAGAAATTATACAAAACCAAGCCTTGCGCATAGCAACAGGAGCATATAGAAGTACCAGAATAGCGGCACTGCAAGTAGAAACGGTAGTACCACCGCTAGCACTCCGAAGAGAAAGTAATACTCTAAAATATTGGGGCCGTTCCAAGCCACATGGAGATAAATTACCCATAAACAAACTACTAAAACCAGGTATATATCACAGGAGACAGACCGCTCGTAATAGAACTAGAAATATGGCCTGTCGGCACACGAATGCCCCCGCTGGCAGCCAAAGGAAATGAGGCATATTTAAATGATAAGCCATTTACACGAGCGTTAAGGTTTCTAACGCAGCAAGTATGTGACCTTGACCCTGGGCTTAGCGGGGGCGGGACGAATGTGGATTTGTCACAGAACGGTAGAGGACCATTGGAGCAATGCGTGTGTGAAATGTGAAGCAAATCGGAGCACGGAAACAGAAATTATAAGCCATTTACCCGAGCATTAAGGTTTCGAATGCACCTAGTCTGTGACCTTGTCCTTGGGCTTAGTGGGGGCGGGACGAATGTGGATTTGTCACAGGACGGTATAGGACCATTGGAGCACTGAGTGTGTGAAATGTGAAGCAGATCCGAGCAAGGCAACCGAAATTATAAGCCATTTACCCGAGCGTTAAGGTTTCAAACTCACCAAGTCTGTGACATTGACCCTGGTCTTAGCGGGGACGGGACGAATGTGGATTTGTCACAGGGTGGTAGAGGACCATTGGAGCAATGCGTGTGTGAAACGTGAAGCAGATCCGAGCAAGGAAACAGAGATTATAAGCCATTTATCCGAGCGTTAAGGTTTCTAACGCACCAAGTCTGTGACCTTGACCCTGGGCTTAGCGGGGGCGGGACGAATGTGGATTTGTCACAGGACGGTAGTGGACCATTGGAGCAATGCGTGTGTGAAATGTCAAGCAGATCCGAGCAAGGAAACAAAAATTATAAGCCATTTAACCGAGCGTTAAGGTTCTGAACGCACCAAGTCTGTGACCTTGACCCTGGGCTTAGCGGGGGTGGGACGAATGTGGATTTGTCACAGGGCGGTAGAGGACCATTGGAGCAATGCGTGTGTGAAATGTGAAGCAGATCCGAGCAAGGAAACATAAATTATAAGCCATTTACCTGAGCGTTAAGGTTTCAAACTCACCAAGTCTGTGACCTTGACCCTGGGCTTAGCGGGGACAGGACGAATGTGGATTTGTCACAGGGTGGTAGAGGACCATTGGAGCAATGCGTGTGTGAAACGTGAAGCAGATCCGAGCAAGGAAACAGAGATTATAAGCCATTTATCCGAGCGTTAAGGTTTCTAACGCACCAAGTCTGTGACCTTGACCCTGGGCTTGGCAGGGCGGGACGAATGTGGATTTGTCACAGGACGGTAGTGGACCATTGGAGCAATGCGTGTGTGAAATGTCAAGCAGATCCGAGCAAGGAAACAAAAATGATAAGCCATTTAACCGAGCGTTAAGGTTTTGAACGCACCAAGTCTGTGACCTTGACCCTGGGCTTAACGGGGGTGGGACGAATGTTGATTTGTCACAGGGCGGTAGAGGACCATTGGAGCAATGCGTGTGTGAAATGTGAAGCAGATCCGAGCAGAGCAAGGAAACAGAAATTATAAGCCATTTACCCTGCGTTAAGGTTTCGAACGCACCAAGTCTGTGACCTTGATCCTGGGCTTAGCGGGGGCGAGACGAATGTGGATTTGTCACAGGGCGGTAGAGGACCATTGGAGCAATGCGTGTGTGAAATGTGAAGCAGATTCGAGCAAGGAAACATAAATTATAAGCCATTTACCTGAGCGTTAAGGTTTCGAACGCACCAAGTCTGTGACCTTGACCCTGGGCTTGGCGGGGCGGGACGAATGTGGATTTGGCACAGGGCGGTAGAGGACCATTGGAGCAATGCGTGTGTGAAATGTGAAGCAGATTCGAGCAAGGAAACAGAAATTATAAGCCATTTACTCGAGCGTTAAGGTTTCGAACGCACCAAGTTTGTGACCTTGACCCTGGTCTTAGCGGGGGCGGGACGGATGTGGATTTGTCACAGGACGGTAGAGGACCATTGGAGCACTGAGTGTGTGAAATTTCAAGCACTTCCGAGCAAGGAAACCGAAATTATAAGCCATTTACCCGAGCGTTAAGGTGTCGAACGCACAAAGACTGTGACCTTGACCCTGGTCTTAGCGGGGGCGGGACGAATATGGATTTGTCACAGGGCGGTAGAGGACCATTGGAGCAATGCGTGTATGAAATGTGAAGCAGATCCGAGCAAGGAAACATACATTATAAGCCATTTACCCGAGCGTTAAGGTTTCGGGACGTACGTACTTACGTACGTTACGTACGTACGGACGCCGGTAACACTATATGCCCCCCTCACCATGCAGCAGAACAGATAGCAAGCTTGCAAGTTCCATACAGAGTCCCAGCTTACTCCCCAATAGGCCCAGGCAAAAACACTTGCTATGCAATGACAGTCGATGCGCTATCCGAACAATATAATATATCCAATATTGAAATTCAACCATTCATATATTATATCCCATATTACCCCCATGAAATAGAATGTAAATCAACCCTTAAGGACATAATAGCAGATAAACAATAAACCCAGCTGAAAATAGAGTAATAGCAACAAACCTTATCAACAGCAGATACAACGACCAACTACAAATATATACAGATGGCAGCAAAAGCCCAGAGATGGAAGCACAGCCTGCGCATTTGTAGTACCAGTCGAAGAATATAAAGAAATGTACAAGCTTAACGACAATCTAACAGTATGTACATCAGAACTAATAGCCATAGAAAAAGCACTTAAGTGGAACCTTAAACAGGAGCAAAATAAATCCAAACACGGTCATACCGACTGATTCGCTCAGTTCCATCCAAGCCTTAAACTCGGGTACATCAAAAACCAGACCCGACATGATACATATAATAAAACAACTAATACGCCAAAGTAAGACAATGGGCAAAACGATAAGCGTAGAATTGGTACCATCTCACATAGGAATAGCACGAATTGAACTAGCAGACAAAGCTGCATCAGATGCTCACGCGCTAGGCACCCCCGACAATACAAAACCGACACATGTAGAACTATACACAAAGATAACCCAAATACGTAAGGAACGGTGGCAGGAAGCTTGGAACGCTATACCGCTATCAAACCTACTCCGAGGTAACTGCCCTACACTCCCAACTAAATGCAAACAATATTATATGGATCGAAGATCAGATGTAATACTAACAAGACTCAGATTAGGCCGTAATGGGATAGGAGCCAATGACTTTACAAAGGAAAACGAACAAATCCCTACATGTAGAGCATGCAATGACAGTGATGAAATAGAAACGCTAATGCACTATCTATACCACTGTCCTGCGTTGACGGAACATAGAAACGAGCTATCTGCAACAATGCAAAACATAAAATTACCAGACAGCATGTACGCATTGCTATTTCCGCCACCAGAACTGGAAGGAGACACATACCAGGCCCTATTAAAATATATAAAAGATACTGGTTACTGGAGTAACATATAAATATATTAGCTACACCGAACTACATAAGATAGAATAATAATGCATACTATACAATAAACCCAGCCAGACCCCCCCCCCCCCCAAATAGAATACTCGGCAGACACACCCCTAGCGCAAGATGGGGAGTGTAGCAAAGCAAGGAACGTGTAACTGCGAGATCTAAGAGATATCAATTTGTAAATGGAAAACAGTTTAGAAAAGTAACATGCAATACTTACTAAACCACCTGACTACAGAATACAGGCTAGACATTGTATATAACTGCACAATAGACCAACCATGTATACATGTAATATCAAATGCTCGCGTTTCAACACAATCACAACACTCTAATAACAACGAACAACTGAAGCGACCGATCTCATTATAAGTATAGGGTTGCTAAGGCGTGTGTACCTAATACGTCACACCATTTGAGCCCAACTACTATATAATGGGAAATGCAAAGAAAAGAAACCGCATATGTGCTCGCGAAATAATATATATTATGTCAGGCTAGTGTGTTGGTTAAGCAAATCTCATTATAAGTATTGGGTTGCTAAGGCGTGTGTACCTAACACGTCACACCATTTGAGCCCAACTACTATATAATGGGAAATGCAAAGAAAAAAACCCGCATATTTGCTGGCGAAATAATAAATATTACGTCACATTGTAGCGACCAACAGCCGGGCTAATGTGTTGGTAAGGTAACTCTCATTATACGTATAGGTTTGCTAAGGCGTGTGTACTTAATACGTCACACTATCTGAGCCCTAATACTATATAATGGAAAATACTAAGAAAAAACGCATGTGTCCTCACGAAACTAGATTGGTCAGTAAGCGAGGCTTACGGAATACCCCCCGCGTGGGCCCAGGTACCCCTAAAATATGTAAAAATTTCCAAGTGTGTGGGCTTGTGACATTGACTCTGGGATTAGCGCGAGCGGCATGAACGTGAATTTGTCACAGGGTGGTAGAGGTCCATTTGAGCAATGAGTGTGAAATGTGAAGCAGATCCGAGCAAGGAAATAGAAGCTATAACCGATTTATCTGATGTTAAGTTTTGTAAAGAGACTACCGTATAACCTCGAATTAGCGCCCCCGGAGGCGTTACATTTTTACAAAAGGGGGGCGTTTATCAGCCAGTAAAAAAAAAAAATATTTTTTTTTTTTTTTTACCAAGGACCGCCAATTTCAAACACAAATAAGGATTTAAGGATTATTTGTGTTTGAAATTGGCTGTCATTGGTAAATGTTTTTTTTTTTTTATTTTTTTTTTATTTGGGGGGGGGGGGGGGGGACGTTTATTAGGAGGGGGGCGTTAATTCGAGGTTATACGGTATGTATGTGACGTTGACCTCGAGATCAGCGGGGATTTGTCACAGCATATGAAATATTAAGAATTTTCAATGAAAGAAATAGAAGTTATAACATATTTCTCTGATGTTAAGTTTTGTAAAGAGACTAAGTATGTGACCTTGACCTTGGGATCAGCGGGGGTTGGACAGTCGTAGATTTGTCACAGTATGATAGTACAACCTTAGAGGAATGCACAAGTGAAATAATAAGAATTTTCAATGAAGGAAATAGAAGTTATAACCTATTTCTCTGATGTTAAGTTTTGTAAAGAGACTAAGTATTTGACCTTGACATTGGGATCAGCGGGGGTTGGACGGTCATAGATTTGGCACAGCATGGTATTAGAGCCTTACAGGAATGCATGTGTGAAATATTAAGAATTTTAGATGAAGGAAATAGAAGCTAGAACAATATTTCTCTGATGTTAAGTTTTGTAAAGAGACTAAGTATTTGACCTTGACCTTGGGATCAGCGGGGGTTGGACGGTCGTGGATTTGGCACAGCATGGTAGTAGAGCCTTACAGGAATGCATGTGTGAAATATCAAGCATTTGAGATGAAGGAAATAGAAGTTATAACAATATTTCTCTGATGTTAAGTTTAGGACGGACGGACGGACGGCCAGACGGACGGACGGACGGACGGGACGGACGGACGGACGGACGGACGGAAGGACGGACGGACGGACGGACGGACGGACGGACGGACGAACTTACATTTCGGACCTTAGGGGGTACTTGCTATATAAAAGATCAAAGGAAATACCCCGTAAGACACAATAGGCTTACGGGGTACGGATTAAGTTCCATTGTGTTCTAACCCTAACCCATTGTCTTAGACCACGCCCCCTACCCCATAAGTACCCTAATGTGTGCCCGGACGGACGGACGGACGGACGGACGGACGGACGGGACGGACGGACGGACGGACAACCTGACTCCAGTATACTCCCCCCACAACTCGTTGCGGGGGTATAATAATATATATTATGTGCACGCGCCATACCGCAACAGACTGAGCGGGATAATGTAAGCACAATAATGTAACAAGTTAAATTGTAGCGACCAGCCACCGGGCTCATGTGTGGATAAAGCAAATCTCATTATAAGTACATGGTTGCTAAGGCGTGTGTACTTAATACGTCACACCATCTGAGCCCAACTACCATATAATGGGAAATGCAAAGAAACTACCGTATATGAGCACGCGAAATAATATATATTATGTGCACGCACGATACCGCAACAGACTGAGCGGGATAATTTAAACACAATAATGTAACAAGTAACATTGCAAAACACTGTAACCGGGCTAATGTGTTGGTAAAGCAAATCTCATTATTAATACAGGGCTGCTAAGGCGTGTGTACTTAATACATAACACCATTTGAGCCCAATTACTATGTAATGGGAAATGCAAAGAAAAATATGTGCTCGCGAAATACCACAACCGCTACAGTCTGAACGGGACACTTATAATGCAAATATTGTAGCAGACTAGGAAATCGCAGCCATGCAATATCGACGGTCGGTCTCACAGTCCCGCGAGCATGTGAACAATATTGCCTCAACAGCCATGTCCTCACACAAAGAAAACATTAGTAAAAAAAAGAGCACCAATGTGTAGATTAGACCTTGTTACTAATAAAAACTTTTCTTGCAGCTTATATAAATATATTATTTACAGCCTAAGTGTAAATAATACGCATGCTTGACTAATCAATAGAAGACACGAAGCGTGTCCGATAATTACAAGGACCGCAGGCACATAACCCAGCTACACAGGGAACACAACAGCTGGCACAGTATAGACGGAAGACTAGAAGACACAAACGAAAATAAAAAATAAAAACTTGTCCTGGTATGCACAGAATGACTGAAAATCAGATACGGGATAGCCCAAATGCCCAAACACCAACTAATAAAAGGAGTACACGGCACAACAGCCCATATCCACAGTCCCATGGTTGAACATACAAATAAAGGTATCAACGACCCTAATCCCTCCTCTCCATCACTACCAGCTGTTACATGTTGCTTCTGTTGCTGGTATAACAGTAATGTAAATACTTCTTGCTAAATAAAGGCAAAAGCCCCCAACACCTAATAAAAAACAGTTCCTGGCAGCAACATGGTAACCCTAGGAAAATAATGAAATGAAAGAAAAAAACATTTCACAGAGGGGTACCTAGCTGCCAACTCGCCAGCTAGCCAATCATAATATTACAACCCTCACCCTACCCCATCTCAGAACTAAAATGTAGGCTAAATATGTATATGGGGTGTACATGGGCATGTATGTGTATGCGTATGCGTGTGTTGATATATATTTATATATATGGGTATGTATGCGTGTGTATATATATGTGCAGGTACATTTATATATATAGCTTGGGTAATGAAAAACATCACAACAACATGGCGTGATCCACCGTTGTCCATATAACAAACTTCGAAAGGGGTTGCACCACACCACCCCTCAGCATCCTAGTCCCCGGGATGAAGTCTAAACAGACTACCTGATCCGGACTGCCTGTTTCCAAACCCGGCCGTGGAACGTGGGTGTGCGCCTTGATGATGGACGTTTGGCCGCCGAATCTATGTACATGGTGCGCTCCGCTGGGCGTGCTTGGGTTGACGGCATCGCGGGCGGCTGGCTCGGCCTGAGGACATGGGACCCACGGGTTTCTTCAGCGGTGGATCCGGCGGACTCTCTTCACACCACCTAACCTCACTCTACAACAACAACGACCGCACCTTACGAGTCCTTCATTTGCCAACGTAAGATCACTATACTAAACATAAATAGAACCGCAAACAAAAGTACCCAAGAATGGGGCCACATGCGGGCCTCATCACTTAATTCAGACAATTGTTCGTTGGCTGTGGCGGCCGTGCACCGGATTACAGCGCGAAATTAGGTCAACAAATGGTGACCGCCAGCAGTAATCCAAATCGCACATTTATCTCTGGGGTCCTAAGCCCGCGAACTGGTTCTAGCCAGATTACACAGATTCAAAATTCCCATTCGGCCCAAGTTTTTATTCCGCCTTTTGCGGACGGTGTGCAAGTCCATAGAGACAGTGCGGCCGTTAAACGTAAGCAAGCAAGCAAGCAAGCTGTACAGGCCTCGACAAAGTTTTATTTTCTGACTCGTCCCACTGGACGAGAGAACATAAAAATCTACTCGTCCAGACTGGACTTCTACTCGTCCAAACTTTTGGTCAAATAACAAAACATACATTTTCAGAAATGGTAATTATAGAATGTCTTTAATTAGTTTTAGATATAATTCGCCAGATACCCGTGATTAATTTCGCCTTTTCGAGTTGTTCATTGGATCTATCAATATCTCCGCCGCCCTGCAAAAACCGGCGTATGTCTACAATCTTGTTTTGTTTGTAAACACAGAGCAGACGACAGTTAAACAGGATGCTGAGTCACGGTGACTGGTTATAGAATGCACATATTACTTTCAGTAGTTGCAGCCATGAATGGGAATAAGTCGGACACAGTCTACATTGTATATGTGTATCTTGACAACGCAGAAATGCGAGTGTAGTAGGTAGTCTCCCTTTACCACGCTCGGTAATCAGTTGAATATTTTATTGGAATTTAATATTTCGCTTCGCAAAACTTCGCATTTGCATTTTCTCAGTGGTGATCTTCAAATTTCCACTCGCCCGACTGGACGAGCGGCTTTCAATTTGCACTCGCCCAGACTGAAAAGTTACTCGTAAATACGAGCGGACGAGTGGATTTGTCGAGGCCTGCTGTATAATCACCAATTGACAATAAACATCCGGGTATCACACCTTGGTGCAAACAATGGATTACACTGTCATAAACGCAGTAATTATCAATCCACGCTGATCAGAATATCGACAATCGGCAGATCAGTATAGTCCCTGATCAACTTGCATATATACACAGGCTGCTGAGAATATCACCAAATCGTAGACCAGTGTAGTGCCTGTTCAGCATGCTCATCAACTTGGGACGACCACACTATCGCTAATATGTACAGTGTAGTTCATGAGCAGCCGGCATATCTAGCTAGGTTGATCAGACTATCAGTAATCTGTACACCGGTGTAGTCCCTGAGCAGTCGGCATATCCAGTTGGGTTGATCAGACTATCAGTAATCTGTACACCGGTGTAGTCCCTGAGCAGCAGGCATATCTAGTTGGGTTGATCAGACTATCACTAATCTGTACACCGGTGTAGTCCCTGAGCAGCCGGCATATCTAGCTATTGTTCAGACTATCAGTAATCTGTACACCGGTGTAGTCCCTGATCAGGAGGCATATCTAGCTAAGTTGTTCAGACTATCGGTAATATGTACACCGGTGTAGTCCATGGGCAACCGGCATATCTAGCTAGGTTGACCAGCCTATCGGTAATCTGTACACCGGTGTTGTCCCTGAGCAGCCGGCATATCTAGCTAGGTTGACCAGACTATCGGTAATCTGTGGGATACAGACATAATCCCCCCCGGACATAATCCCCCCATGCTTTTTAACACAGGAGGACAAAATCCCCCACGTCTAAGATACAGGTAGGTCATAATCCCCCCCCCCATATAGAAACCCAGGTAGGACATAATCCCCCATTCAGCATAATATTATAGCCCTCACCCTCCCCCATCTCAGAACTAAAACGTAGGCTAAATATGTATATGGGGTGTACATGGGCATGTATTGTATGCGTATGCGTGTGTGGATATATATATATATGGGTATGTATGCGTGTGTATATAATCCCCACCCCCGCTTTGTCCAAAATGTAGGGCGACCAGTGTAGACCCAGATCAGGTAATTTTCGTCTATATTTTACGGTCACTTTGATCTTAATTGTTTGAATTATTGATTTCTTGATTTGTTTTCAAAGTGAAATGTCTAATCCTCATGATTCTATTGTGGTTACTTGATTAGTCAACTGATGTTTTGAACATTAATATTCCTTAAATGGATAATTGATCACTTGATTAGTTTTCAAATTGGTTTCTCTGATCTCTTTAATCATGCTAATCAGGCTAATTTAAATATGATCGGTTTTCAAATTGGTTTCTTTGATGCGCTTTCACATCATGTTAATCAGGCTAATTTAATTATGATTATTTTTTATTAAGTAGTTGATAATTATGAGATATCTCAGAAGACGGACAGAAGTCGATGGCCAGTTTCATGTTCGCTATTGGGGAATGCATCAGACTGTGAACAGTATTCATTTGCTTGTGATGAAATTTGAGATTATGGTTAGCTGTTTGTCTTGGATAAATCCTTATTATAGAACATATATTGAGGCGAGTCCAGTCACATGGTTGTGTACCCACCATCTGTAATGTAAATAGTCATCAGAAATGAAATATATGTACTTTGGTTAATATTGTGCTGAATTACTAATGTGATCGTTCCATATTTGTTGTGCCAATAAAGGTACTCGACACCTGATTTGTTATTTATTATATAGAGTTAATTCGTCAATCCTTTTAAAATACAGGATTTACATAATCACTCTCGCATAATTTCCACATGTTTTTGCGGACGGGGGGGGGGGGGGATTATAATGTCCTAGGCCGCATTTCCAGGCGGTGGATTATGTCCTATCTGCTAATTTATAGCGCGGGGGGGGGGGGGGGGGGGATTTTGTCCTACCGTGAATCTGACTGGGGGGGGGATTATGTACTACCTGTATTTTAGACGGGGGGGGGGGTTTGATCCTCCTGTGTCAAAAAACATGGGGGGGGGGATTATGTCCGGGGGGGATTCTGTCATACACTCGTAATCTGTACACCGGTCATTATGCGATCATTTCACCGATTAAGCTAGATACAAGCAATACATATATACATAATTTACAATTACAATTACCTGGAGATAAACACAAAACTAAATTACAAACTGTAATTTTTGTTATTAAATGGTTTATTTCCACTTTTAAATACAACATGTACATTTTATAAAGTTTACAAGAGAATATAGCTAAATGAAATACAAAGATTACATACTATATTAAAAAGTGAAATGTATGGGAGAGTAAAGTAGTTAAGATATACAGAGCATGAAAAAGAATGTAAGGGTTTCTTTCTCTGTGTTCACACCTGCTGGACCTGTGTAGTTGTGTAGTTTATATTTAATATAGAGATATGTTGTGCTTGATTTTTCGTGCGGTGCCTATAAGAACTTTATATATTAAACCTGCCCCACTTAATAATATGCTGTTCTCTTTTGTCTTTCATTGTCGCTATTTCTTCTTCTATATGTATTCTATTTTTCAAGTAACTTACAAAAGATTCGAAAGTTATAAAATTAAATTGTTTTACCATCAGTGCCTTATTTGTTATTCCTAGAGAAATACTTCGAAAATTTATTTCACATGTTAAGTCTTTTTCATTTAGATAATTTCGAAGCTGTGACCAAAATTGTTGCACATGCATACATTCCCAGAACATGTGTTTTATGCTCTCAACATACATAGAGCAAAAATAACATAGACTGCTATTTGCTATATTACAACGATAGAGTAGTTTATTTGTCCCAATGATACGCATTAAATATCTATACTGGAAATTGCGTAATGTAGAGTCTATTTTACAATCGAAAGCTAATGTGTAAATTTGTTGCGAGCATAAATTATCATCAGAAAATTCATTTGTCCATTTTTGTTCAGATTTGTTTTCTTTTATATTTTGTTTGTGTGTTTGTCTTGTATATAGTAATTTGTTCACATATTTGCTATCTTGTACTCTCGATATAAGCGACGTAGATTGTGGAGTTGTGTTGATGCTTTCTGTTTTTATTTTCTCGGCCCATAATGGACTTCACAATACTTTGATATTTTATAAAATCGTCCTGACGTATATTGAATATTGCTGTAAAATCAGTAAATCGTAGAAAATTCCTTACTCTGTAGTCATATAGATGTTCAACATAGTTAATGCCTTTATTGTACCAATCTTTGAAAAAGATTGTTTTGTTTTGATGCTTTAAATTGGAATTATTCCAAAGTATTTCTTTTGATACTGTGTCATTTCTGGAGGAATAGTTAATATGTGACCAGGATTTTTGAAACATTATTTAAAAACTTATTTTCTTCCGCTATATGTTTTACATCTTCTGCTTTTATGTTACATTCAAAGAGCAAAAATCCACCATATCTTTCAAGTTTTTTTTCATAAAGTTGTTTCCATTTGCCTCTGTTTGATGTGTCACATATTCGTTTTACCCATGATGCTCTTATTGATGTCATAAAACTATCTATATCTAACATTTTTAGTCCCCCTTTTTCGTAGGATTGGATGATTATTAATTTTATCAGGCTTACTGTCCCATAAAAAATCGAATAATTTTTTTTAAATTCTTTTGATCATGTTGTCTGGAGGGTCGTGTAAAACTGTTAATGGATATATTAATTTTGGAGCAGCAAACGTTTTAATAATTTTAATTTTTCCAAGTAAACTTATGTTTCTATGTTTCCACTTATCAAGACACTGTTCAATCTCTACTATTTTAGGAAGGATGTTATATTCGTGGATATCTGTATTATCATTTAAGAACTTAATTCCTAACGTTTTTGCACTAAGAGAAGTCCAAATGAATTTCTTATCCGGACAGAAAATCAGATCTACATTTGTTAAGGCACCAACGCGCATTACAGTGGATTTTTTCGTGTTAAGGTTGAGACCAGATATTTTACTAAATTCATATATTATGTATATTAACTTTTCAAATGATTTTCTTGTACCATCTGTCACAAAAGTTTCATCATCGGCAAACATTGTGTTTTTAATTTCTATATCATAAATTGTTACCCCTATTATATCTTTTTCATTTATAATTGCTTTGGATAGTATTTCAATGGCGATAATAAAAAGGTAAGGTGATAAAGGACAGCCTTGACGTACGCCTCTATTTATTGAAAAGAAATCCGATAAGTAACCATTGTTTGTAACAAAGCTTTTTGCATCAGAGTAAAGAAAATTGATCCAATTTATAATGTCGTTGCCAAAATTTAAATGTTTCATAATTTTTAAGAGGTAAGAATGTTCAACAGTATCAAATGCCTTTGCAAAATCTGCGAAGAAAAATAAACCCGGTAATTCATTTTCATTCAAATGGTCCATTAATTCGTATAGAGTTCTAGTATTTTCTCCGATGTACCTTCCCTTAAGAAATCCGTTTTGTGAATCATCTATTATATTTGGTAAAACCTTTTTAATTCTGTTTGCTATGGCCTTTGATGCAATTTTGTAATCCACATTAAGTAATGATATAGGTCTCCAATTCATAAGTATAGATACATCGCTATCCTTTTTTGGTATTAATGTTATTACACCCTGTTTTTGCAATTCACTTAGTGATCCATTTGCTAATGAAAATTTAAAAGAATCCATATATCTTTTTATGTCATTCCAAAATATTTTATAAAATTCCAGTCAGACCATCTGAGCCTGGGCTCTTATTCATTACGCAAACACGTCTTATTTTGAATTAATAAATCACTGAACTACTTTCGGCAAGGGAGATAATCAATATCACGCGAACTATTTTCATACGAGCCAAGCGGATTGTTCTGTTTATGATTAGGATATATAGTTTTAAGCTATCTCCTGTGATATATAATGATACATTACTTTGTTATGTTATGGGTACTAATACATGTTGTTTCAATAGCGTATCTCTGTAACGGTATTGTTGTAGATGGAGTTGCAAATAATTTAATAATTATTACGTTCAAATGGTGGCGTAATACTGATAGCACTTCTGTATAACTTTGATTGTCATAAATGGCGCAACAGTCGTGTGGTTAAGGTCGCCGACTTCAATGATTTAATTACCGATTCCCGAAAGGGTCGGGGGTTCAAACCTCGACGTGGTATAAAAAAAAATTCTCCATATATATTATTTTTGTGATTTTAATATTTTTTAATATTTTCACAATTTTATGATTTTAATAAAAATACCTATAAATTGATAGAAACTTACCAACAATTAAAGTGTCTGTATTTAAGTAAAAATATACACAGACAGTTTTGTTACTGATGTTTTAAGTTTAAGTAATATATACACAGACAGTTTGTTACTGTTTTTTTAAGTTTGAGGTACTGTCTATACTGTCTATACCATATAATGTTTTACTGTCCCAAAATCTATTTTTTTGGCTGTCACAATTAATTAATTTTCGGACAGCAAACATTTTTTTATGAATTTGAAATAATTATTGTCCTCCATCTGCTCACAACACTGTTCGAACTGCGCCTGTGGCTACCACGACCAGAATTCACTGGCCGCAAACACAGTATAGCCATCGGCGTCTATTTATTAAATTATTATTTTGTATTTTATTTGAATTCCGCGTGAACGCTGCATTTTGTGTCAACACCATTTACAGAAAATATTGGTGATTTTCTAAACGAATATCGGAGAAATGCGGCTATATATTTTGTCGATTTTCAACACCATTTACGGAAAAAAAAATAATGATTTTTTAAAACAATATCGGCACAACTAAATACGGTGATAGAATTTTTGTCAACTTTTCAACACCATTTCCGGAAAATATTACTGATTTTCTAAAAACAATATCGGCGAAGGTGTACTGAACTACTAAATAACCAGCCGTCTAATAGATCTGTGTATAATCGAGAGTATATCGTTAATTGTCATGTTGTCTCCGACAGTGAGGTGTTGCGGCACACATCAAAACGACACGTCAATTTCAAAACATTGCCTAAGGGTCACAGCTGTGCGGTGTCATCAGATCAACACCTCGTCACACACAACTACGCATTATCGATTTTTTCCCCACACAAAGCGACGTGTATTTACAACTAGATCTGTGTAATGTGTCGGTGTAGCCAAAGACCATACATAAATTCGTAATTAGTCCACAGATGTAGCCTTAAAATATAATCGATTTCCTTAAATTACGTCCGCATGTTGACAGATATTTCAGAGCAGACGTCATCGTAATTTGCCGTTATTTATTTCCAAAATTAACCATATATTCTGTAAATGGCGTTGAAAGTTGACAATAAATTAAGACCAGATCAGTACGTTAAATCGCTATCGACGACAACTGACGATCCGATGAGAGAGTAATACCGTTTAAGCGTATCCAATGTTAAATATACATCGTTATTTGTTTATGACTTTCGTAGTTTTTACCGAGAAATTCAAACCGTTTCCAATTATTGGGGAACATAATATCATGATTAGCACATCGTTTCACTAAGCTGGGGGCTAACTCAGGAAATGGGATCACACGGTCTATTGTTTACACTGGATTAATGGCGGCCTCCATGAGGTCTCAGGTAAATCTTATTTTTCAATAATACGACTGTGGTTTCTTCCTTTTAGTGATAACCATGTTCCAGCCGTTAACACTTATTTAGCAACATTACTTAATATGTAGTTAGTCTGAACATTCTGCAGAGAAATCTGAATTGGACGGAATCGAGCGTTGTTTAAACTTAGTCCGGTTCATATTCATAGGTCAAAATATGAACTGAAAATGGCGCTTTGTGTGACAGAAATCCGTACGCGGACGAATAAAAAAAATATTTTGTTATAAATATCACATACAGCGAAACAGCGGTAGCATCTACTGTTTTAATAATATGCATACATATTGTAATTAATGTTTAATAGTGATATACGATACTATGGTTTATACTCCAGCACTATGTTTTTAGGCTGTGTGATTTGCCTCAATATAAACTGGATTAATTAATACTTATATTCATGCGCTTCATGACAACATCATTACATTTAAAATATACAAATATTACTTAAAGGGGTACCGATATGATACATTTTAATAATATAAATATTGAAAATACACATTACAATCGCTTACAACATAAGTTATTGATTGAAAATAGTCACTGCATCGTGACCTATTTGACCGCATTACCTATTGCGCGGCAACCCCATCAAACCCCCAGTTTACATAGGTAACCGGGATTTGGTGAGGTAGGCTCGCTAATATAATGTTTGCGTAATGTTGTTTTTCATTTCCTTTAAAGAGTTACTGCATTCGTATTCTGAAAGGCTGCCTTCGCATAATTCTTTATTTTCTTGGGATAATCTGTTTACTCCATTATCATTTGAAAAAAAATTGTGATTTGTATTTTCAGCTTCTTTTTTCGTATATAATTTTTTATAATATTCTTTTTCTTCATTTAATATTTCACCATTGCTCGTAATATTTTGACCATTTACCGTTAATCTAGTTATTGTTTTATTTTCAGACCGTTTCCGTTCTAAATTTGCAAAGGATTTTGTATTTTTTTCCCCACCCTCAATCCATTCGGCTTTTGATCTTAACATAATTCCTCTAACTTTGTGTTCATATAAATACTGTAACATATCTTTTTTGGTGCTTAATTCTATTAAAATATCTTCCGATATTTTTTTTGAGTAGTCTGCTTCTAATTTATCTATTTCCTCTATTAATTTATTTTCCATTTTTAAATCTTTTTTCTTTTCAGTAGACGCAAATTTTATCGTTTCATTTCGTATTGTGCCTTTAATTATCTCCCAAAGCGTATTTGGATTAGCATGCTGGTTGATTTCGGCAATGGTAGAAATACTTCGTCTAATTAGTTGTTGGTATTCTGTTTTTAAAAGTAGACTATTATTTAACTTAAAATATCCCGGACCCCTTTCATTATATTGATTCTGTAAACAAAAATATACTAAAGGATGGTCAGACTTAAACCCTGTAGTAATTTTACTTTTTGTTACTCTGTTAATTACATTTTCAGATATTAGAAAATAGTCTAAACGACAGAATATTGGTGGTTTAGTATTTGAATGCCATGTGAATTTCCTTGTATTAGGATTAAGAATTCTCCAGATATCATGTAGTTCATATTTATTAATTATTGACAATAGTTTCTCTCTTATATTCTTATTTGTGTTTCTTATGCCATTTTTCTTGTCTAAATCTGGATCTAAAATAATATTAAAATCGCCCCCTATTATTAAAGTATCTACTTCCACTGTTTCTATATATGTATCGAGATCTTGGTAAAATCTTAGACTGTTTTCGTTTGGACCATAATTATTGATTAATGTATAATCTTTTTCAGAAATGCATATTTTAAGAGATTGAATTCTACCAGTCATGACCTGTTCATAATGTTTCATTCTATAATCAAGCCCCGGTTTTATGAAAATACATATACCTTCTTTATTGCTATATTCCCCACTAAAATACCCATCACCACCCCATTCCTTTTCCCACTGGGCTTTATCACTTATTGTGAAATGCGCTTCTTGTATGAAACATATATCGTAATCAATTGTCTTTTATCCATTGAAAAAGGTGTAGCCGTTTGTGTTTTGATCCCATACCCTTAACATTAAAGTTTCCTAGTTTTAATTCCATAAAGTAGTATTAGAAATCTGATCTATCTAAAGCAAGCACAATACATATTCGTCGCCGGTCCACGATGTTGAGTGAACCAAATGTGAACAGAAAGAAAGAAATGATAGAAGTAAGTGAGAGTTGCATCAACGATAACATGTGAAGACAATAATGACATGTAAAAAAAGAACGAGGGTCACCAATTCAGATATTGTGTACTATAAACACGTGGGCACCTGTTGACAAAATGGATCTTACTATTCATGCTATCAGCATACCCCCAGATCAGTTTACACATCCGCGCTGTCCGGTCAGGGCTTACCTTGATCGCCATTACATCAGTTGAGAGCTCATACTACCTGCCGTTAACATCATTATTATATTCTGGCTAATAATTTAATTCTATTCTCACTGCATAGCCTAAATGTGCAAAATAATTTAATAATTATTGCTAAAATAAGGTCCATTTTGTCACCCGGCGGCCCATGTATATTCGCACGTTACAATTTACAGTAGTGTGTATGTCTGCTTCCTCTATAACAGAACTAATTTTGAATTAGCATAGCAGTCAGTGTATCATAACATAATCTCAAATCGGCTGCACAACGTGTATATGGGCCACCTACTGAGAAAAACGCACCCTACGACGTGTGCGATCAGCGTAGCCCCAGACCAGTATGTGCATATGCGCAGTCTGATCAGGGCCTATGTTTTTCGCCTTTATGCCACTGAAAATAATCTTGATGTCGTCAGTAAAACTATTAGACCATAACCATACTGTGCAAACTGTAATTTATTGTTTATCAAAACATGTAATATGGCGACTATCGAAGAAGCGATGACAGCCGCGCAGTGCGCGCTAAAGCCAATGGAAGAGATTTCGCGCCAAATGACGCACATCATAAGACATTAAACTTAACTGTTTAGCTGAGCTTATGCAACAGTAAGCCATGTCTTAAGATGGACGCTAAAACGCTCAAAACAAATATACAGGTGTTAACTGTGCATTATAATATATATATAGGATATGATATAGGAGATAGGATATATAGGTATTATAGGATATGATATAGGTTATAGGAGATATGGCTATCATCTGATCATATGACTGATATGATATAGGAGTTTGGATAAACTGTAATAATGACATTCCGGTTACACACTCCCTCCCCACGTGAAATGTCGTCTAGACATTTGACAGTATTACAAGACAAGTGTGTAATCATAATCTAAAAACGTTTATTCCCATATATTATACATATCATTTTATTTTCAAAATGAAGTTATGGTTCCGCTCTCACAAGCCGGTTTAATTGTTATGTTTTCCGTTTTTTTCCTCCACGATTCAGTGCTGACGCAGGTGCAGCACGTCTCACAACCGTCTTAGTATCCTTTGATGATGCAGGAATCTGATCCACCTGTGGACAAGATATTAGACACGTCATGCGATTTTGTACCTCAGAAAATGTGCGATTGTTCATGAAATATATTTACAGAAAATGTGATATTTTGCGTTGATGACGTCGAAAGATGACGAAAATTTCATAGCAAATGCGGAATAGTATATTAAAATGTTGTCATCTTTCGACGTCATTTACGGAATTTTTTTAAAATATTTTTCATGAGATATCGCACATGTTCTTAGGTACAAAATCGCATGGCGTATCTCATATGATTTAGCCGCTGGCAAAGACATGAGCAAACGGCTGCCGGTGTATATATTTTGGGAAAAAAGAGAAAACCAGGATATAGTAAACACATGGTTAGTGCCGTCGAATATAAAATATATTCGGTTGAGCCTAGACTGATTTCGGGGGCCGAGCTTTAGCGAGTCCCTATCAAGTTGTGGGGCATAAAGGCATGGGGGGCATAACAATGCCCAATAAAAAAAGTGTTTTCAATGGGCATTTGTCTGTCACAGGTCCATCTCTTCCACATGTGAGTTATACCAGTGCGTGTATATCAGTGGTAGGAGTAACCACACTCAGCCTGGCAACTTCGTTCGGAAGGCTAGATATACACGCGTATGTATGCTTTCATAACGCTGTCAATCAGTATCAGCTTGGACACTGACCTGTGAAATGTCAGAGCTCCGGATATTTTACATAGAGTTTATTCAACTACCATTTTGAAATACC
Source organism: Conchocele bisecta (assembly GCA_029237695.1). NCBI lineage: Eukaryota > Metazoa > Mollusca > Bivalvia > Lucinida > Thyasiridae > Conchocele > Conchocele bisecta. Next base: position 42,949,000 of record CM055271.1, on the reverse strand, counting down.
ACATTTATTTCCCGAGACATTTGGAAATCGGATCACGAAACAAGGCTGTGCGTCCGCACACTATGATTAGGATCCGTACTGGTCGCCAGTCCTTAAAGGAAACAACTGTAATGCTTCTAACAAGCCATATAGATCGTTATCAGGTTACAGGAGAGTGTGTTATCTGATCCAGAGCTACATTGGTCACAAATCCCATAAGCCCCATTTTTCCAGTCACAGCAACATCTGTGTTCCACTTGGAAGCCAGAAGTGAACCTGGTCCAAACGTGGTCCAAACGCATATGTCCTTTACTCCTGTTAGTCAAATAAATATAAGGTTTAACAAATGTCCAGCTGTGGGTAAACGTTTGCCTTGGCAAGAGGGAACAGTTTGAATCCCAATGCCCTAGGCCGCGGGTTGAAACAGTTCCGGAGTGCCACGTCAAACGTTTACCCACGGCTGGACCATGGATGGACATGCCCGAACGTTATTGTTACACTTCCGTAGGAAATATCATGCAAATTGAGCATACAATTATGCAGTACTTTCGCTACTTTCATAACCCGCCGTTCCATTCAAACAGCTGATTTACACGTACATGTACATATTCCGGGGCTACAGTACATGTTGAGTGATGCAGGTGCCCCATCCTACGCATCAATTTCACAATTTCAGTGCGACTCTTGATAACTGGTGACGTAATGGCGCGTTCTATTAACGTCATGAGTAACGTTTAGTAGCGTCATGAGACATATGCATTACGTAAGTGTTGGCTTGGCCCCGAAATGAGCAACGCCATACAGCCATGGTCAAACAGCACGTGCTTCACATTACGGCAGTCATATAACAATCCCATTTCCCACTTGCAAAATTTGAAACTGTTTTCAGTTGTCTGGTTTTCTTATCCAATGAAATGCCGTTTTTAACACTTTCACACCTAAATAACTGGTATTGACTCTTCCTTGCAGACTTTTGAACTACATGTATTCCATTATTTGGGAAAGATGTATTTTGTAAAAGTCAGTAAATATCCACAGTGCGGATCCTGATGAGGCCCGTTACGATGTGTACAGAGGTTGCAAATATGAATAATAAATATTATATTAAATCATGATCCAATTAAGATCCTGTAGCTACATTTAAAAACCTTACATGATCCTGAAGTACGTGCTGAATTGCGCATGAAGCCAACAGTCTGCTTAGCCGACTCGAACGCAGAGTCAAACCCCGAGTCGGACGCCGATTGCTCGGATAAGACCAGCCTATATCAAGTGGGCTCCAATCACGTTCTTTCGTCTGTGTAGGTGTTCGATCCAGTGACCGCTCTTTCTCAATGGTTATCTGTTTAGCTACATCCTGCTCGTCGATACCAACGTAATTTGCCATGCTTCTTAATACTCTCTCCACAGCAATCCAGATATCGTCAAATTCTTTGGTTCCTAAGAGTGCCGCCGGCAGATGGCTTATATGGTTTCTAAGCTTTTGCAGACGAACAACAGCAGCCCCTAAGGAATTATCATTGCCATCTGGTATACTATCCCAGCCTGAAGAAGTAAAATATATGTGGCTGTGACTGAAAGAAAATGGGGTTTATGTGATTTGTAATCAGTGTAGATTCTGATCATATATCGCATATCACACTCCTGAAGCTTGATAACAATCTATATTGCTGCAGGCCCGTAGCGGTGAATGCAAAAATCCCATGGACTATTGGGGGAGGGGGGGGGGGGAGGGGGGGGGGGGGGGGTGGAGAGAGAAAAAATCAACATATACCCTCAAAATAAAAATTGTATATCCTGCGTTATAGAGCCAAAATAGTCAACGGAGCGCCGTGGCCGCCGTGGTGGTGTCTACGGCTGTGTGCTGGTGCAGATCCTGATCAGATTTTGGGGATGCACAGGCTGATCTGAATCTGCACGGTTCGCAAAAGCCAAAAGCCTAATTTCTCCAGTCACAGCCACACATACAGATGGATCTCAAGGACTGATTGGGTTTTATGTCACAGGACACATTTGTATTGTACATGTATTCTAATTCAATAAACTTGCTGAACACCCCTTATTCGTGTTTGTTGTTATATATCCATAGAAACTATTATTATACATGGTACGGCTATATGGATATTGTGTTTTTAAGGGTCATTGCTTCCCAGTAATCCACTTGGGTGCGCTCTGCACGTTGACGTATGCAGTAGCCAATACACCATGTATTAAATGTAAGAAAATGTTTATTTAACAAGGTGAGCTGATTATCGTTAAATAATGCACGAGTGATTGGGTCCTTACGCGAAACAAACGAGCGAACGTAGCGAACCGAGTGTTTAGCAATAGGACCTAATCACGAGGGCATTATTTCAAGATAATCGGTATATATATTTCCAGAGATTGTCTGTCGTAGGGGGTTTCATGGAACAGTAACCACTTTTAGAGAGCCTCTAACCAATACACGTGATAGTTGAGCAGGGCTCCAGATAAGGAATTAGTAATTGAGTATTGTCACTCCATCATTTCTGAAGCAATTGAGTATTTCAAAATTTTAATTGGGTAAAATAAAATCACACTACTGTTTACACATCAACATACAGCAATTATTGAATAGTTTGCTTCGAAAAGAAAACATGTCTTGGCATTTCATTAGAATTGTCTCCTTGCCTCTACTTCTAATGAAATACCAAGGTGTGTTATCATGGAAAATAAGACAAATATGCTATATTTGTGGTCTGTTTGTTGTTTACTGCAGCATGGTAACGGTACCACAAAATTGTTATTGCTTTTTGATACTCGCTACTTCTGATTTCCATTGGATTTTGGCAATTTTAATTGGGTATTTAAGCAAATATGCAGCTTATCTGGAGCTCTGGTTGAGTGTATGGAAACCCTCTAGTGCGTGGACATTTACATCTGTCCAACAGCAAGGTTATATACCAAGAGGAATATACCTGTATGCATGGAGCACCACACATTCACATTGCTATGGTCCGCATGTCGAGCGCGCCCAGGCATTTGATAGTCTCAGAGCGTATTTATTTCAAGTAAATCTGAGTAGGGGTTCGGATAGAAACGAAATTGCTACCCCGCTCCATACCTCTCGCGAGGGTAGCAATTTAACCCCATCTCTTTAATGTGACACATGGGAGAATGATTTTTGCAAATGGTTATCCGGCGTGTTTGATATGTTAGCGATATAAAACTGTCAAAGCTGTATCAATAACTTATTAATAAAGAACATACACATGCAGAAATTGATTATTTTACCGTGTCAATGTATGTATATATATTGTAAATTTGAAAGCTTCATTTCGCTATGTTGAATGTGAACAACAACTAGAGAAAATATGGCTTCCATGGGAAAATGATTTCCCTGTTATATTATTGTTTGGCAATTTACTAGTTCTACATCAAATATTATTTGTTTAAAGGTATAACACATACAGTTTACTAAAATTGTACATACATGCAGCAGGTTTGGGTATGCTCTTCGGTTGCTCACATTTTTTGAATGGGTCAAATTGTAGCCGTAGATAACATATCGGAGGCGAAATATTGTAGCTAGGGTTTGTGGGATATAAGGTATAGAAAAACAGTTAATACAGACTATAGAATGAAAATATGCATGATACTAACGAAGTATTTGAAGTTTGCAATATATCTGAGTAAGGGCTCTGGAGATAAAAGGTATGTAAATATTTTAAAGCACATTTCAATGTCATTTGATCTTGATCTTGGGCATGTGGGCCACATAGGTGGGCTATAGAATGAAAATATGGAAGACGAGGATAATTATGTGTTTGCCTTTTGCAGTAAATCAGAGTGAAGTTTGTGAAGATATAAGGTATGTAAAAACAAACACAAGTATGGTAATTTGACCTTGACATTGGACATGTGGGCTGCATGAGTGGGCTATATAATGAAAATATGGATGATGATGGTGTGTTGAAAGCTTGAAGAAAATCGGAGAAATGGTTTTGAAGATATATGGTATGTAAAAACTTTAACAAACTTTTCAAAGTCATTTGACCTTGACCTTGGGCAGGTGGGCCACATGGGTCGGCAATAGAATGAAAATATAAACAAGACATTATGTTTATAAAACATGGATATGCCCCATTGGCATACTTGACTGTAAAAATGGCTAAGCGTTTCAGCGACCTTGTGACGGTAAGAAATATGTGAAGGTCAAGTTAATGGTGGCGCGAGTGTATGACAAATGTTCAGGTGATTTAAATGTCTAAGTATCGACATGTTGGAGAAACTCTTACAAACTTTTTGACGAAAAAAAATAACTAAGAGTGTTAGCGACTTTTCGAAGGTGACACAAGTCAAGGTCGTGTTAATTGTGGCACGAGTGTGTGACACATGTTCACGTGATTAATGTGTCCAAGTATCGAAGGAATCCGTCGCATAATATTGAAGATATTACATGTTAGAGAAACTCTTACAAACTTTTTGATGTATATGTACACGGCAGGCCGGACGGGCGTACGGACGGAACCTCAAAAGCAACGCAATATGTCCCCCTTGCTATCGCATAGGGAGCATTACATAGTTTTTGTTATAAACATAGAATCCGCTCAGTTTTGCGGTATACGTAACGGTTGCCTAGCAACAGTGGTTGCCAGCCTACAAACTCATTTAAAACTAGAAATGGACGCTTGTCGACAAGCGCATGTGTATCCCCCTCCCCAGTTACACAAGTAGTTTGAAAAAAGGGTGTTCGAGTTATGCTCCGGAGACAAAATCAGTGACGGAAAAAACAAAGTGAGATAACTAAAAAATTAGTGATGCAAGAGTTGTTATTCTTGCGTGACACACCTTTAGGGTTGTGGTCTATGCATGTGTGAAGTTTCATGAAAATATTCCAAAGGGTGTTCGAGTTATGCTCCAGACACGAAATCAGTGCACGAAACAACAAAGGGAGATAACTAAGAAATTAACGACGCAAGAGTTGTCATTCTTACGTGCGACACACCTTTGGGTCGTCTTCTATGCATGTGTGAAGTTTAATAAACTAGAAAAATGTGTTCATAGAACACGGATGTCCCACATATCGCTTTGATAATAAATGAGGCCAAATTCCAAGTCAAAATTTTCTTTTACCTGAGAGTTAAAATTTTTGAAGCACCAAGTATGTGACCTTGACCCTGGGCTTGGCGGGGGCAGGACAAACGTGGATTTGGCACAGGGCGGTAGAGGACCATTAGAGCAATGCATATATGAAATATGAAGCTGATCCGTGAAAGAAAACAGAAATTATAAGATATTTACCTGAGCGTTAAAGTTTTTGAAGCACTAAGTATGTGATGTTAACCCTGGGCTTGGCGGGGCAGGACGAACGTGGATTTGGCACAGGGCGGTAGAGGACCATTAGAGCAATGCGTATATGAAATATGAAGCTGATCCGTGAAAGAAAACAGAAATTTTAATATATTTACCCGAGCGTTAAAGTTTTTGAAGCACCAAGTATGTAACCTTGACCCTGGGCTTGGCGGGGGCAGGACGAATGTGGATTTGGCACAGGGCGGTAGAGGACCATTAGAGCAATGTGTATATGAAATATGAAGCTGATCCGTGAAAGAAAACAGAAATTATAAGATATTAAAGCGAGCGTTAAAGTTTTTGAAGCACCAAGTATGTGACCTTGACCCTGGGCTTGCCGGGGGCAGGACGAACGTGGATTTGGCACAGGGCGGTAGTGAACCATCAGAGCAATGTGTATATGAAATATGAAGCAGATCGGTTTTAAGGATGAAGAAATTATGAGACATTTACCCGAGTGTTAAAGTTTTGTGTTAAAGTTTTGTGACGGACGGACGGACGGACGGGAGGACGGGACGCACGTTCCTACGAATGAATACTTGTTGGGTTTTTACTGTATAAAAATACCCAACAAGAGTACCCAACACTATCCTAACCCTACCCAATAATATCCCCGTACGCTTACAACAAGTACCAATTCGTGTGTGCGGACGGACGGACAGACGGACGGACGAACGGACGGACGGACGGACGGACGGACGAGGGTAACACTAAATGCCCCCTCCACTATCGTGGTGGGGCATAAACATATTCCAAAGGGTGTTCGAGTTATGCTCTGGATACAAAATCAGAGCACGAAACAACAAAGGGAGATAAGTAAACAAGAATTCCGCGGAATCAGATGCCTCGCCTTGTCACGCCTTGACCTCGAGCCTGGGCCCGAAAGCAATTTTCACTGGCCCGAATATATTATACAATTATTGACTAGTGAGCCATAGAATATCAGATTATATGCTATGGCTCACTAGTCAATAATTGTTTTATTATATGATAATAGTCTGTATATAGCACTTACGACCTTATGCTACTAGACAAAAATTGAAAAAGAATTTGAAAAAAAAAATGAATTTTTTTTTTTTAAAAATTAAAAATAATAATGCTTGCTACTGGAGCCAATAATTTTTTTCAATAGTCCTATATTTATCTACATATATCTGCACAGGTCCACATTAATGCCACAATATTTTCAACACAGTTTACGGAAATGTAATATACAAAAAAAAAAAAAATAATAATGCTCGCTACTGGAGCCCAGAATTTTTGTTAATAGTTACGGAAATGTAATAATGTACCTGTATAAATTACCTGTAATAAGTTAGTGGTCAGTTAAAGAATTGAAAAAGAATGTAAAAAAAAAAAATGGAAAAAAAAAATTAAATTTAAAAAAAATAAAAGAATAATGCTCCCTACTGGAGCCAAGAATGTTTTTTAATAGTCCTATATTTATCTACATATCATATATATACAGGTCCACATATTGCCACAATATTTTCAACACAGTTCACGGAAATGTAATATAATCATTTACCTGTATAAATTACCTGTAAGTGGTCAGTGGTCAGTTGCACATGCTAGCACATGCACAGGTGAATAGTCTGTATATAGCACTTACGACCTTATGCTACTAGACAAAAATTGAAAAATATTTTGAAAAAAAAAATGAAAAAAAAAAATGAAAAAAAAAAAAATGGAAAAAAAAAAAAAAAATGAAAAAAAAAAAAATGGAAAAAAAAAGTTTAAAAATAATAATGCTTGCTACTGGAGCCCAGAATTTTTTATAATAGTCCTATATTTATCTACATATATCTGCATAGGTCCACATAATGCCACAATATTTTCAACACCGTACCCAATGCAGTAATTTACCTGTATAAATTACCTGGTCAGCAGTGGTCAAGCACTGGACATTTGCACATGCAAGCCCATGCTAGCACATGGTTCTCCCAGTCTCTATTGTTCTCTCTACAGGTAAGGTGTACAGAGCACACGAGAAAAGGTGTACAGAGCAGACGAGAAAACGGGTCTTCATGCATTATTGTCCGCTTTGTAGAGTGCGCAAAACAAAAAAGGGAGATAACTCAAAAATTAGCTACGCAAGAGTTGTCATTCTTGTGCGCGACACACCTCCGGGTCGTGGTCTATGCATGTGTGAAGTTTCATGAAAATATTCCAAAGGGTGGTCGAGTTATGCTCCGGACAGGAAATCAGTGCGCGAAAACAAAAAAAGGGAGATAACTCAAAAATTAGCTATGCAAGAGTTGTCATTCTTGTGCACGACACACCTTCGGTTCGTGGTCTAATTGAATGTGTTAAGTTTCATAAAAAATATTCCAAAGGGTGGTCGAGTTATGGTCAATCAGTGCGCGAAACAAAAAAGGGAGATAACTCAAAAATTAGCTATGCAAGAGTTGTCATTCTTGTGCGCGACACACCTTCGTGTCGTGGTCTATGCATGTGTGAAGTTTCATGAAAATATTCCAAAGGGTGGTGGAGTTATGCTCCGGACACGAAATCAGTGTGAGAAACAAAAAAGGGAGATAACTAAAAAATTAGCTATGCAAGAGTTGTCATTCTTATGCGCGACACACCTTCGGGTCGTGGTCTATGCATGTGTGAAGTTTCATGAAAATATTCCAAAGGGTGTTCGAGTTATGCTCCGGACAAGAAGTGTCTGCGGCGGACGCGGACGCGGACGCGGACGCGGACGCGGACGCGGCGCGCTGTCAAATCCATAGTATCCCCCGACGGAGTCCGGGGGATACAATAACTCATCTATTACAGGAGTTTGTTTGTTTGTTTGTTTGTTTGTTTGTTTGTTTGTTTGTTTGTTTGTTTGTCAATGGGTTTAGTACTAAATCCCATATATTACCTGTGCAAGTACACGTACATGTTCAAGTACATGTACAAATGGGGGGAAAATCCCAAAGTCAGAACTGAATATATACAATAAAAAAGAACTATATATTCAGCCCTGAAATCAGAATAATCCTGATCTGATGGCAGGTCCTCGCCACATCAGAATCACTTGGCCCCCTCCCAATATCAGTAGGATCAGTAATAATCTTACTACTTTTATAAGGGGCAATAACCCAATTCAACTCCCAGGTAACAATCGAGCCAAACCAAGCAACTATAAGGAGAAACCCCTACTTCAATTTACGCCGTCGCGTTCGCCCGATCAACCACCCACGTTTGTGTGTTGGTGTTTAACGTCCTATCAACAACTAATGTCATTTAAGGCCGGGCCAATGGGTTCGATCCCGTATTCAACCTTCTGCATTGGGAATATTTACACCGAAAAAAATAAATATTCAGCCCTGAAATTAGTATAACCTGACCTGGTGCCAGGACCATACCACACCAACATCATTTGGCTTACCCTAAATGTAATACGATTACGAATAATCATATTACTCATATAAGGGGTATAACAAGATTCAACTTGCACATACAAGAAAGCCAAAGACGTACATGAGGGACAAACCAGGTCTCTGGTCGGGATTAATTAAACATTAAACGGAATTTTTACAAAAATATTTAAAGCAAACCTCTACATAATTTGACCTTGAGCATGTGGTGACTATGGGTATGGTGAACAATGAATATATGGAGGATGATAAACATGCATATCAATTTTCAAAACGGTAACAGGATTGCAGAGACATAAAGTACGTAAAATCGTTCACGCAAAAGTTACAAATGAACGAACGGAAATTTGAAAACTATATATATCCCTCGACATACTTTATATCCAGGGGGTATAAGAAGCAGCTCTGGGGACAAGGAACGGTAACGCCTTTCAATCTTATGTATACATGTCAGCAAATTAGTTCTTACCTTCCAATTTACAAAGTACATGTACAAAATACTAATGTACAATTAATGGACTAATGTAGGCACAATTTGAAAGACGACCTGCTGGAAAATGGCACAGAAGATTACCATGGCCATATAACACATTTGAATACTAGTGTTATACAATAGTAGTTTGTTAGTTATGTTACAATGTACAATATGTATCTATAATATAGATAAATATTGTACATTTTAACATAGATTCTATATTGTCAAGTTCACTGTCATGTTCATAGTTAAATTGGGCAAAAATGTGTGCGGCTTTTCAAAAAGGCCAACAAACAGGAAAAATAGGAACGTCACAAAATAGGAAAAAATAGGAATTGCTAAATAAATAGGAAAAAGTAGGAAACAAATAGGATACTCGACAGCCTGGAAGATATTACATGAAAGAGAAACTCTTACAAACGTTTCGACGTAACAAAATGGCAAAGTGTTTCAGCACCATTTCGAAGTGGTGTGAGTGCATCACACATGTTCAGGTTAATCAACTGTCCAAATATTAAAGCAATCTTTCAATAATTATTGAACATATTACATGATGGAGAAACGCTTACAAACTTTTTGACGTAAGAAAATGGCTGAGTGTTTCAGCACCATTTCGAAGATCACAAAGGTTGATGTCATGTCATCGGTGGTGCGAGTGCGTCACACATGTTTCAAGTCAATTGGACTTTAGGTTGTTGAGATATTGGGTACTTAAACACTTTAAAGCAGATTTTACAAAAATGTTAACGCAAATTTCAAAGTAATTTGACCTTGAACATGTGCACCATATGTTTGGGCTATACAATTCAAGTATGGACAGTGATAAAGAGGTGTGTGAAGTTTCACGTCAATTGGACTCAAGGTTGTGGAGATGTTATGTTCGTAAAAACTTTAAAGCAGATTTTACAAAGTAATTAATTAACACAAATTATAAAGTAATTCGACCCTGACCTTCGGCATGGCGGCCGGCCGCACGGGTGGGCTATAGAATGACAATATGGATGGTGATAAAGAAGTATGCGTAGTTTAACATCAATCAGACTCAAGGTTGTGGAGAGATTTGGTACTTAAAAGGTTTAACACAAATGCCGGACGCACGAACGCACTCACCACAGCGGGTGCAGTAACAATTAGCGGGCTCAACAATAACTATCCTAACTGGCGATGTTTGTGAGTTATATATTTTATTTATAAGACTAGTTTGTTGCAGTACTAGGAAGTTACTTGTGTTTTCCAAGTAACCATTAACCCTCACTACGCGGGAGACGAAAATTGTTGCCTGCTGTTTTTAATTTTTGCCTTAATTCTTAAAAAAAAAACTGTTCCGACAGCACATGAGAATCGTCTCCAGTGGAGACGATTCTCATGCGCTGCAAAAACAGGTTTTTATCGAGAAATATTGAAAATAAAACATTTCCAGCTGACGACAAAATTTAATTCAGCATAGTAAAGGTTAATCCTTTCAACCCGACCAAAAAAAAGGCCAACATCTGCAAACACTGTAAATCCAGGGGGCCGTTTCACTAAACTTTGTACAACTAACATGTTTGTAAGTGCAATATTAGGACTATCTAGAAATCGTAATTGATGGATTATGCTGCATATGCAGCCTATGCTCAATACATGTAAATCCAGTAATTGTTTACAAGAAAACAGTGTTAACGTGAAATTTACAGACTACTGGTAGGAGACCCATTTTTTGTCCGTACCCATTTTCCCGGACACCCTCGTAAACGCTTAATTCTGCATTTTCATACGAGATTTTTGTTCCTGGTCATTAAGGTACATGTAGTCATTTCCAGTTGTCAGGTGTTAAGATTTCCGAGAAAAATGAGTAAAACTATTAAATTGAACTGTTTTCATACCTGCCAACATCTGTTGACACCTGTATGACGTGGAACTTGATTATCGGGTCCGGGCGCTTGTGTTGAAAAGAGGCAAAGCGTACAGAATAAAGGAATTAATAGTATCTTCGAAGTAATACATGCAATAATTGCTATCATTTGATAACATACAGTATTAATTACTTTCACTGTAATTTTGCAGTTTTAGCTTAACAAAAAGTAAATATCGCGGACAATCCTAGTGTCCGGAAAAATGGGTCTCCTCCTGTATTTTAATTGGCCTTTTAATTACCCCATTGTCAGCAGTTACCTCTCACTATGCTAATGAATTTTATGTTATTCTATGTAAGACGAGCAGACGTATTTGTTAATGTGAGAAAAATCACGGTCAGATGTAAACGTTTAAAATTATTGCGAAAATAAACGTGATTTTTGTCCGGAAATGGGTCGCCTCCCAGTATGATAATTTTGCAATTACAAACATTTCAGTTGTAAGAAGTTTAGTGAATAAGCTGTCTCTACAGGAACTGCAGTGTTTGTCACTGAGTACGTTGCAGATGATTTTTAAAAAAAAATACCCCTAATCTGATTAACAGAATAACCCAAAAAACACGGCTCCAGATAAGAGTAGTATATAAAGAGTATTAGACGCCCATAATTTAAATTCAATGCATATTTTACATGTACAAAATGTATTATTTATTTTCTTCCGTATTAAGTCCGAAACAAATGACACAAAACAAGAAAATGTGGCCTGTCGGCACACGAATGTCCAGGGTGGCAGATTGGAGAAACTGTGGCAAAGTTAATTAACCAAAAGTGATAAATATTCATAAGCTCAGTTGTGAAGGTCAAACGTTGAAGGTCATATTAAGAGCAGCATGAGTGTGTGACATTTGTGTGCAAGTATGATGTATTGAAATATTAAAGTAATCCTTCAACAGATATAGAAGATATGACAGAATTGAGAAACTCCGGAAAACTTCTAAATGTGTGAAAAAGTTAAATGTTGTGAAGGTCAAAAAGTCAAAGTCATATTATGGGCAGCATGGATGTGTGGCATTTGTCCACAGGTCTGATGTATTGAACTATTAAAGTAATCCATCAAGGATACAGAAGTTATCACAGAATACTACGACCATGGGGGTTCAAACAGTTCCCGGGTGCCACGGCAAACGTTTACCCACGGCTGGACATTGTCGAATCTTGTATTTGAAAACAGTGTAGATCCAGATGCACGGGATTGTAACAAGCCATCTCATCAGGTTCTGCAGTGTTTGTGAGCATTTTTAGATGTTACCCTTATCTGATTAACGGAATAGCCCACAACAGGGATGCTCCACAGTTGGAGGACTCGGACCTGTGACACAAACAAAATTCACATTGAAAAAATTACATTAATGTAATTTTTTCAATGTGAATTTTGTTTGTTTGGTCTTGTACAGTACTGTATGTGACCAAGTGGGTGAGGTAATATATTTTTTGTGTCACAGGTGCGAGTCTTCCACATGTGGGATAATTAATGTAAGATGTAACCAACATTTGTTAACACTGTAGAGCCAGTGAGCGGGCTTGTAACATGCTATCGCATCAGGATCTGCAGTGCTGGTCAGCATTTTTAAAAAGCTTTATAAATAGTCTCACACCTATGCACCTACCCCGCCTAATTCAGTCGAGACTTTGGTATATACATGAGGATAATGGCGGACGCCATGGAGGCCATCAGGTATGTGTTTATATTTTCCGTTATTGTGGACTCAATAATGACGAAATTCCCTATTACTTGTGGCTATCTACATTGTGATATGTCAATGAAGACTCGATGTATCGCTTTGTGGCAAAAATGATCTAATACTAGTAAAAATGACATATGTACATGGCCCTTTGATCAGAATTTGAAAATGAAGTGAGGTTGGCCTGTTCAAAAGCCATTTTCTCCTATTCTGCTGGCGAACACCTTCTGATCTCGGTCTGTAATTTCAAGACTCCATGAACTACATGAATTGTGTGAAATCTCAGGCTCCTATTATGCACAGAACGTGTCTTGTAGCCATTTTATAAAAGGCATAACAATCACACGGAGCCGGTTGAGACATTTTCTATTTTTAAAACAAAATATGAAGACCCGGTTGAGACATCGTGAAAAGGACCCGGTTTGGACCAACATTAGATTAAAAGTGTCCGGCTGAGTCCCAAACATACAAATACAACATTAGTGGTGAAAACATAAATATTAACAGTTTTAAAATAGTGCCTTCTCTCCAAAACGTAATACATGTACAGTTCCGTTTACTTGTAACCCGTACTTTAAACCGGATCAACCGTCATTTGTAATGCCCTCAATACGTGATTGCTTGGCTGATCGTCATAACTTACCAGTATCATGGTATGGGATCACGTGGTTTCTGAACGTTACCGAACCTGATTTTCCGACGTGACGTAATCATGACGTCATTTTTACAGCTTTTTTGTCGAGCCCGCTTGCGGAAAGCGAGACATAGTGATTACAATGACGTCCGGGTGTCCGTGCGTCCGAAATCTGCGTTAAAGTTTTTAAATACCTTATATTTCTGCAGTCCTAAGTCACATTGACTTGAAACTTCATATGCTTATTTGTCATCATCCATATAGTCATGCTGTATCCCACTCATGCGGCCTCTGTGCCCAAGGTCAAGGTCAAATGACTTAGAAGTTTGCGTTCCGAAATATGCGTTAAAGTTTTTAAATACCTGATATCTCTGCAGTCCTAAGTCCCATTGATTTCAAACTTTATTTGCTTATTAGTCATCATCCATATATTCATGCTGTGTCCCAATCATGAAGCCCCTGTGCCCCTATATCAAGGTCAAACTAGAGGATTGTTTTGCAGACAAAAACATATGTCTCCCCCAATACCACCACTGTATGTTATGAGGACTTGGAAAAGTAGAATTTAAGGCAGCAACAGCATATATGTAGCTACCTTGTATTTTCTGCATACTTTTGACGATACGCGCGACACAAGTTGAATATCCCCACTTTTCACTAAGTCAAGGGCCATAACTCCGTGAATACTGGATGAATTCGCATCTTAAACACCAGGTGCGCAACTTCACACGATGACCAGTATTCCTGTAAAGTTTTGCGACTCTGACTGAAATACTTTTGGAGATACGCGCGACACAAGTTGAAAATCCCCACCTTTCACTAAGTCAAGGGCCATAACTCCGTGAATACTGGATGAATCCGCATCTAAAACCCCAGGTGCTCAACTTCACACGATAACCAGTATTCCTGTAAAGTTTCACGACTATAACTGAAATACATTTGGTTACGCGCGACACAAGTTGAAAATCTCCAATTTTCACTAAGTCAAGGGCCATAGCTCCGTAATACAGGATGAATCCGCATCTAAAACCCCAGGTGCGCAACTTCATATGATGACAAATATTCCTGTAAAGTTTCACGACTGTAACACAAAATCTTTTGGAGATATGCACGACACCAATTTTGTGACGGACAGACGGACGGACAGACGGACAGACAACCAAGCCAAAACCAATATGTCTCCCCATTCATGGGGGAAACATAATGACTTAGAAGTTTGCGTTCCGAAATCTGCGTTAAAGTTTTTAAATACATTATATCTCTGCAGTCCTAAGTCACATTGACTTGAAACTTCATATGCTTATTAGTCATCATCTATATATTCATGCAAGGTGAAGGTCAAATGACTTAGAAGTTTGCGTTCCGAGATCTGCGTTAATGTTTTAAATACCTTATATCTCTGCAGTCCTAAGTCACATTGACTTGAAACTTCATATGCTTATTAGTCATCATCCATATATTCATGCTGTATCCCACTCATGTGGCCCTTGTGCCCCTATGTAAAATCATACCTACTATCTCTGTAACCGTAAGTCAGATTTTCTTGAAACTTTGTATCCTTATTGGGCATCAAACTTTAAATGAATACACTCTGACACCATCAAATGCCTCGGCGGGCTCGACATGCGGGCCGCGGCCATCTGGTTCTCTTTAGATCTTCCAAACAAACTGACGGATTTTTATAAAATGTAGCGCACCAAAAACGATGACATGTGTTTTATGGGTGCTCTAAAATTTCTTTACAATACTCATAACTTTCACGAATAGTCGAGTAACGTTTATTTCTTATATTATCGTTCTCTATATTTGTATTTACATTGGCGGTAACCGATTCTTCGCCAAAACGACAGAATTATGAGATTAAAGCAAATTATACAATAGAGGGCAGTCTGTTCCGCATTTGCTGCGCTTTCATAAGAAATCCATTCATGGGAAGATATTAAAGAAAATCTACTGTAAACACATCTGAAAAACATGGCGTCTCGCCGTTCGTTAACCACGTGATCCACACCCTGACTATATCATTATTCATGAATTTCCGCAAGATTTTCAATACAAAATGTATATACGTTTGGGTGCATTGCCTACGTATGATGAATATAGCGTCACATGCCCTAATTTTAAAGGGCGTAATTATGTTGATATCCCTGAACTTGCGCATTTTGTTATGACATGGTATTGGAATAAATATGAATACGTTTTAAAGTAACAATATCTCAGATGAATTTTACAAAAATAAGTCTACATTGTCGGCTAATTATCGCATTTGCAAATCAGCTTTCTATGTCGTTAACAGCAAGTCGAGGAAATTCCATGCTAAATTTTACTTTGTCGTATTGCATCAACTTAAGAAAATAAAGTCGTGCGTGACGTCATATCTTTCACGGACTGACCACAGACATCAGAAGTGTTTCGTCTTTCGTCGGTACTGCTATGTATGAACGGCGTGGTAATGCTGTACAAATTACAATGATTACTTCCCTTGAGATCAACATAACGCCATTTGCTGTGTTCATAAACAGTAATACATGTACCGATATAACACGTGTACCGTGTTTATGACCGCCCATAAATCTTAACCATTTACTGTTTAAAAAGTGATGAAGTAGTACTGCAATTGAAGAAACGACACACGTCTAGAAACAGTAAATATGCGATATTTTCCAGTGTAAACGTTCCTTGGTAGATCATCTTGTTGAAATTATAAAACGTGTTCAATTGATCAACTTCTAACACGTCAACAACAGCCGGGAGCAAGTGAGTAAGCTCCAATTGTATGCAATCGCTTGTGCATTCCGTTACCCTATATATTTTGCTAGCAACACCTTGGTGATAGCAGCACAAGTCCATACAAATACATGTAGTATGTATTGCATTTAATACAGTATACATGGAATAGTCTCTGTGTACTGGTAAAATAGCCTTTAATTACGATTTTGCACTGTAGCCAATCACACAGACAAATCGAGATTTCTGTGTTTTAATAAATGGTCATATTTATTTTCAGTACCGGTAATAAGATTTGGTATCGACTTGTAAATATATTGCACTAACCTTTTATTAGTTAATATGTCAAATTCTGAGCTGTCAGTATCAAACGCTACAATCTATAGGTGAAACTGGCCGATAGCTTGTGCATACTCAGATGGCAGCTCAATGCACAGGCTAATATGCACTAAGAAGAACATTTAGTGATACTGTCAAAATGGGAGAGCGCTCAAAACCCGGAAGTGTACACATTTTAAAATGGCGTTCGAGGATCGCTAGACCGCAGTTGTTAGCAAGATAGCTGTAGATGATGGTGCGTTTGTTTTGGCAATTACAGGATACACCCACGTGTATAATGACACCGATTTGTATACGGTGTGGGATCACGTGGTCTATTGTTTTGTTTTGCGTGATGGCGGTGCCTCAGATATCCAATATGTGTTGTTTGCCTTCATGCACAGTACATGACATATATAAGTCGATCGCACCATTTTATTTTATCACATTCCCAAAAACATGCGTTATATTCAGGTGCATACGATCAGAAACTGTGATCAGCAAGGGAGCCAATTTGGATTGGCAAAATTTGTTTTTTTTCGCAACGCATGTACCAATAAGGAAAAAATGTGAAATAGTTTTTGTTGTGAAATGATAATACGTACTATAGCAAATTTAGAAACAAGTTCTCATTATAGACGCTAGTGTAAGTAATTTAAATACAATAATTAAATAGCCATCGATTGAAAAACATTTTTATAATGCTGAAAAAACGCTAGTTATTTTTTCACCATTATAAACATGTTTCATCCCAATTACCATTTTGTTACAGGCGATTAGGTTCAGAAATACGATACAAATCTACAATTTAACTATTTTGCCTATTCTATTTCGTCACTTTCTAGACATATCTGAGACCATATGCCTTTAAAAGAAACCACAGTCATTTATAGCTTGTTTCCGGTACATGCACATACTTACCTCATCGATCGTCTCCTTGGAATGTCTAGATGGTGTGGAAAAAATATTCTGTTTCTTACTGTGAGGACTCGTTATATCATTCAATGATAGATCGTGAAAACTGTCAATTAGCTTGCTGTCCATTTCTGAAGCCCTGTCCGGGTCGATGAACAGAGCACATACGTCGCAAGTCATGACAACGACTGTTTGCGTTTAACTTTTTGTCCTCGAGTTTTACGTTCATATTTTGTCTCAACTGGACACTTTCTTAGCACTTTCGGCTACCAAACCGAGTCCTTTTCACGATGTCTCAACCTGATCTTCATATTTTGTTTTAAAATGTCTCACCCGGCTCCGTGCAATTGTTATGCCTTTTATAAAATGGCTACAAGACACGTTCTGTGCATAATAGGAGCCGGAGATTTCACACAATTCATGTAGTTAATAATGGACTCTTGAAATACAGAATAGGAGAACATGGCATTGGAACAGGCCAACCTCACTTCATTTTCAAATTCTGATCAAAGGGCCATGTACATATGTCATTTTTACTAGTATACTCAACAAAACTAGAAACGTCCCTGTTTTATAGCCGGTGTAGCTCTGTCTATTTATGTACCACATGTTCAAAGTACATGTATTTTAAACCGTGGCGATGTTCAGAATACGATCGTGTAGAGTTTAGCCGATACACACGGTTTACATAGCGGCCAGTGACCGGAACGTTGATTTCCACTTTTGCACGTGCACGCTATACTTGTCATCGATAAGGTGATTCAGTTCATGTCGTACCATTCATGCGATAGGGGCTATTCGGAAAATTAAAAAACTTTTTAATTTTTCACTGTTTTCGATATGCCACGGCTTTCCGAAAACGAGCGAAATCAGGCAATTGGGATGCTTGCGGGTGGGATGGCCGCCAGGGCGGTCGCGCCTCGGTTTGGTTGCTGTCGGAAGACGATTGATCGTCTTGCAGCCCTGGTACCAGCAGACTGGGGCTGTTCACGACCGGCAGCGACCTGGTAGGCCTCGTGTAACGACGACTAGAGCCGATCGTTACATTACGTTGACGCACTTACGTCAACGTCGATTGGCAGCCACAGTCACTGCTAGGCGATACGGTGTCTCAGGGCAGACCATTCGCAACCGGTTACGTCGTAACGCCCAACCAATCCGGGCACGCCGCCCGTACACTGGTCAGATAATGACCCAACGTCACCGTGCTGCCAGACTGTTATGGGCGCGACGTCATCTGAACTGGAGAAGGGCTGACTGGAACCGAGTTTTGTTCACCGATGAATCTCGGTTCACAGTTAGTCATGCTGACGGAAGATTACGGGTATACAGGCGTAAAAATGAAAGATTCACCGATTGTTGCATTGTTGAGAAGAACAGGTTTGGGGGAGGGGGCGTAATGGTCTGGGGTGGGATCATGGGAAACCGGAAGACAGATTTGGTTGTTGTACAGGGCAACATCAATGCACAACGTTATGTTGCAGATGTGCTAAATGCACATGCCTTACCATTTATCCGTCAGCATGGTCCTGTTGTGACATTGATGCACGACAATGCCCGCCCTCACGTAGCCAGGGTCACCACTCAATACTTACAGCAAAACAACGTCGACGTCATGCCATGGCCCGCGGTGTCCCCGGATCTCAATCCCATTGAGCACATATGGGATGAGCTGGGCCGCAAAGCACGAGCTAACCATCAGATTGACAATGTTCGCGATCTTACACGGGCGTTACAACGGGAATGGAGGAATTTGCCCAACACACTGGTAGTGCGTTACGTCACGTCGATGCGGCGTAGGATAATTGCATGCATTCATGCAAATGGTTGCCACACTCGGTACTAACGAGATTTACTGAATTTGCCACATTACTTATTGAAATTCCATCTCTAAACATTAAGTAACACATTTCTGAGTTTTTGTGATTTTTGATTTTGACCCCTACCGGCCTTGGCCGGTTATCTCTCGAATATTTAGCAAGATATCCAAATGCAATGTATTGGCTTTGATACAGAAATGAATGAACTTGTTTTTCCATTTTGATTTTTAAAAGTAACCCTTTTGGTTTTTGATGAATCTTTCCTTAAACATGGAGGGACGTTTCTAGATTTGCTCAGTATATTAGATCATTTTTGCCACAAAGCGATACATCGAGTCTTCATTGACATATCACAATGTAGATAGCCACAAGTAATAGGGAATTTCGTCATTATTGAGTCCACAATAACGGAAAATATAAACACATACCTGGTGGCCTCCATGGCGTCCGCCATTATCCTCATGTATATACCAAAGTCTCAACAGAATTAGGCGGGGTAGGTGCATAGGTGTGAGTCTTAACTTACAGAATAGCCCACAAATGAGCATGGAACTATCTATGCCAGATATTTATCGATGTCTACTGTCTATTCCACGTTTTGCTGCCGACAAACATTTGGCTATTACACACATTAAATCACAGAAATATCTAAAGGTAAGTACTTGTTCAGCAATAAAAAAAGGTCCCCTTCCCCAACTTTTTTTATTTGATAAAATTCCATCACATATTAAATTCCCCATGTTAAAGTCCCATAGGAATATCTTTTTTTCGCAATAAAATCAATATTGATGGAATTTCTTCAAAGTCAATAATTGTTTTTGGGAAGGATGACTTTTTTTGTTATTGATGAAAAACTTCTTACATTTTAAGTATTTTTAGATGTAATGTGGTTGATAGCGAAAGGTTCATCGGCAGAATAACGACTGATTGATACCAGTAGCAGGTGTAACGTAGTTGTAGATATTTCGGAAGATATAAACCAGCAGGACGATGTCAAATTTTTCCACATCATGACTTCGAAGCAGGTCAGACTGTTCAGCCGACAACAGACCTTTCGTATCCTCATCCAAATTGTTAAATCCATCACGTACGAAGTTGAGACGATCATTTTCCAGCGGAAAATCCTTCCGCACTATCATTCGTAATAAGTCGGTGCCAATTGTAATTACAACGGATAAAACCCTTGAGAAGTTTGCCGATTCCTGAACAGACATGGCGACGCTGAAATGTAAACAAAAATGAAAGGGTTTAAAGGTACATACCCACTCAGTAGGCACTGCGAGTCACTATCAGTAAAATAAATATTACTAAATAATTATATCTGTATAGCGGGCACTTGTAATTTTAGAACTGGTGGAATAGTGACACAATTATATACTTATTTAATTCGTATAAAGAACGGTTTGTGCCAACTGAGTGGGCATGTACCTTTAATCTCCAAGCAACAGCTGTCATATAGAGTTGGGGCCTTAGTCGAAGTCAAATCCAAAAGACCAGTAGCCTATTTAGTATATTTATCTTGCGAAGTACACTTTGAGAGAGAAATTTTCCATTTAAGGATACATTTATTTATTTTTATTATACTGAATGTATTACATTATCACAGCCATAAATTCAGTATAATAATTCTGCATACTTTTAATCATCAAATATATGCAGTCGCTAGTTCTGTATGAAACAAGAACTTGCATCAATAAACGAAGCTAATCCCCTCGTTGGCAGCCTTAATAAAAAAATAAATCAAGTCCTCAGTGACCTTGATTTTGGGCGGTCGGACGTGGGTCGTTCAAAAAATAAAGTAGCATCCCTAGACACATATTGCGCAAGATGTAGGCAACGTTGGCACTTTTATATCACAATTTCAACAAAGAATCACTGATTGTTCAAAACAGGATTGGAGCAGGGAGCTAGACTCATCAGGAAGGTGCTACCTGTATACAAACTTCAAAACTTTTCTTAATGTTGAACGATACCTAACCTTTGATGTACCTTATGTTTTACGTAAAGCAATGTCAACTTTTAGATGCTCGAACCATAGTTTAAATATTGAGATTGGAAGACATTTAGGAATAGAACGTCAACTTCGCTTTTGCCCATTTTGCCTGATAAATCAAAGAATAGAAGTAATTGAAGTTGAAGTGCACGCCTTTTTTGACTGCAAGTTATATTCAGAGTTACGTGTACTGTATTTAGATCCAAATTTATGTTCGTCTAAAACGCAACACGAATATTTTAGACTCATTTCAACAGAAAATATACAGACCATCAGAAAAATTGCAAATTTGATTTATCACATTATGAAAAAACGAAATTCATTTACCGCTTGATATTTACCATATAGGACACCAACCGACAGGGGACCACATGTCACTTGCGACCAACGTAGACCTAGATCAGCTGCGAATCTGCTGCATGAATGATTAGTTTTACACTGTACGCAAATCCAAAACTCTTCTCGAAATGCTGAGCTGACAAATTTGGCACACGGTCTACAGGATTTATACGTATTTATGTCCCTTCTCGATCCGGTTACATACTCATAGCGATACATGTAGTATATTTGGCGCTTGTTTAAAATTGTATTATACTTGTTATGTGTTATGGGCCTATGGCCTAATTCACTGAATAAAACGTATTAGTATATTAGTATTAGTATTGCGGCCAAATATTATAAACATCGGTGAAGCGGTTCATGAGTTATTGCAAAAAGAAAATAATTTTTGTTTTGCCTTACAAACAAGATGAACATAAGTCCTCAGTGACCTTGTTTCTTTGTTTGTTTGTTGGGGTTTAACATCCTATCAACATCTAAGGTCATTTAAGGCCGGATCAATGGGTTTATTACTAAATCCCATATATTACCTGTACAAGTACATGTACGTGTTCAAGTACATGTGCAAATGGGGGGAAAATCCCAAAATCAGAACTGAATATTTACAATAAAAGAACTATATATATATTCAGTCCTGAAATCAGAATAATCCTGATCTGATGCCAGGTCCTCGCCACACCAGAATCAATTGGCCCCCTCCCAAAAGCAGTAGGGTCAGTAATAATCTTACTACTTTAATACTGGACAATAACCCAATTCAACTCCCAGGTAACACAAGAGCAAAATATAAAAACGTACCCGAGGGCCAAACCAGGCAAATCGTGATTCCTATAAGGAGGAATCCTACCGTTAATTTACGCCGTCTCATTCGCCCGACCAACCACCCACCATCAGTGACCTTGACCTTGGGCGGCCGGACGTGGGTCGTATGCAAAACAAAGCATCCTCCCAAGACACACATTGTGGTCAAATATTATCAACATCAGTCAAGCGGTTCATAAGTTATTTAAAAATGAAAGGTGTTACTAACGTACGTACGTACATACGGATGCACGTACACACGTCATGGACTATTAATATAGATCCCCTCTTACATATCGGCGAGGGGATAAAAATGTATTTCGGGAAAAATAAATGATTACTCCCTCAAAGTATACTTAGCTAATTACGCTTAGCAATTTGGTGAAATCGGCTACAGTGGGATCAAAATACAATGCAAGTATTGTTTCCTGCCGAGGGCAGGGATTGAACCCAGCACCTTTGAAACATATGTCATTAGTAGTATAGTGAGAGCTGCATCTACCCTTCTTGTGGATGTGGTTGAACTATATACATGAGGTGTTTGTCCCTAGCAACCGCACGTTTTGTTATGACAACGGTCTGTCGAATTGCTAATCCCTTTGTACCGGATTTCAAAAGAACTTGGTCATTCTATAGAAATTCTAATACCGCTTTTGTATCGAGTTTTCAAAAGGCTGTATAAATATCCCCTTTGCATTCGAGAGTAAGCGCACCTGGCGTTTCAAAAGGCTATACAAATATCCCCTTGATATTCATTTTACCGAATCGGGGCGTCAAAAGAATAATATTAAGTAGGCACATATTGAAATCCTCCTTCGTATTCGTTCAAAAGGCTATAGAAATTCCGTCTATTGAAATGTTAATTATATTGAAATGAATTCAAAAGAATATTAAGTCTATAGAAATTCTACCCCATTGTATCGGGTTTCAAAATAATATTAAGTAGACACATCAACAGCCTGTCGAAATTCCTCCTTTGTATCCGAGTTTCTAAAGAATTCTATTTAGGCAATTCAAAAGAAATTCTTAATGTTCATCCTATCGAAATCGTCAATAGAATATTAAGTACCTTTTCCTCATTAACATAAATATAATTACGCGAATAGAAATTGTCAGCGAGAGATAAGTCTATCGAAATAAAACCCGCGAACATTAAAGGTACATGCCCACGCAGCAGGTTACACTGTACCACTACTTTTCATTTTCTGTCATGCCTTATATGAGCCATTTGTCTACCCACAATATTAGTTATTTTTAATTATGGCGCGTGTTAATTGGTGTTAAATCGCATTTTATATGCCGCGACCAGAAAGGGTATATTCCGACCTCGTGCTATTTTTACCAATACGCGTCACGTGACACGGTCAATCATATCACATCTTTGACATGCGCAGTGAAGTATCGGAAGCTGAGAAGAAAAATGTCTGTTCGAGTCCAAATCTAAATCTCTACGTAACTCTTTCCATTTGGTGATCTGGTCGCCAATATTAACCACTCTCTCTCTCTGTACTGCCTGTCGCTTAGACATTTCGCCTTTTTTCTTGACCGACGCCGTTTCATACAATTTCCGTCCTGGACGTTTTGACATACTGGGAAGCCTACTGGCGCGCGTAGTATACTGCGCATGCGCACCACAAGCCGTGATGTGTAAGTCGTCGTCCCCGCACATTATCAAAATAGACTGTTACCGCCGCGCGTCGCTAGCAGTAAATTGATAATTAATAAATGATTATATTTGTATAGCGGGCACTCGTAATTTTTAGAACTGGTGGAATAGTGACATACTTATACACTTATTTAATTCCTATAAAGAACATTTTGTGCCTACTGCGTGGGCATGTACCTTTAAGTAGGTGCCTATTTTGAGGAGCCTTCTATTGAAAATGGTAATTCATTTGAAATCCCTGGGTAATGTTCTCTTATGCCCCTCTACTATATAACACCGTTACTCCTCACTCCTCCACATTCAGTGGAAAGACTTCGAGATGTTCACATGCGATATTTGTTCCAACGAATTTAAAAGGCGAGACAACATGTTGAGGCATAAGAAGATCATGCATAGCAATGACGAAAGCGTAGCCATATCGGATAACGAATCGGATGAAGGAAGTTCGAGTGAAACCTCTGAGGAGGAGAAGGATGATTCCTGGAATTTACTCGTGGAAGAGGCGTTCGAACAATGTCAACCAGAGTTTGAGGAGCGGGTTGAAAAATACACGCAGAGTGCTGGCGATCAGTCCGATGCCCGTGAGCACGTATATGAACAAATGAAAGACAGATACAGAAAGGCGCTGATGAACAGTTTCGTGAACAAAATGTTATGCTTTAACGCGCTGCGTAATGAATCCGTCTATACGACTATAAAGAAAACTATTTCGATGATGAGGAAGCCTGAAGTCCGCCACCAGTAAGAGGAAGTACTTGTTCGATCGCTAAGCGCCCGAACTGGAAGAAGACGAACGCATGGATACGGAAGACTCACAAGGTAGAGGAGGAGGGACAGACGTTAAGACGCCCGCAAACTCCCTAGTGCACCCGGCGCAGCAGCAAGTGGAAATGGCGAGAAGCGAACTGGAAAGAAAGTGTAGGAAGAGGGCGGCGTCACCGATGGACAGAGACGCTAAACTATATACACTTGGATAGAGTTTCGTTGTGAATGTATAGTCGGATAATGTGTACACAACATTGTGTTTTATTTAACTCCTCACCAGATGGCACCAGTGGAGAGATATGGAGCTGGATACTAAACAGTGTAAATGATATAGATTTTCGTGGTGATCTGTAAATAGATTTTCCAGAGCATTGACGAGTGTGTGTACCACTTGGATATTATTATTAGCTAGCATATCAACAAGTTGCCTATTTCATGAATAAATAGATATGTATTATTGTTTGTGGGCGCTATTTGTTCCTCACCCCTCCTGACTGTTCCCCATCGACTCTTCACTGTTCCTCACCGACTCCTCACTGTTCCTTAGTGACTCCTCACTGTTCTTCACTGTTCCTTATCGACTCCTCACCCACTCCTTACTGTTCCTTATCGACTCCTGACTGCATGTACATGTACCTCTGAATAGCGACGTCATGACCATTATTGGCACATGTTGATAGTTGATAAATCCGAAAGGATCCGCATGAGCGTATCTGCATTAATCCATGATACAGTTTATAGCATTGGTGACATTGACCTTGAAATATTAATTCGGAACACGACGTAGCTATCATGTACATACACATGCATCAAAGTTTGGTAATTTCTAGAATGGAAAAACTACTTGCCACTTGACGTAGCTCTATATACACCTCCTCATTGCCTCCTCATAAATCCGCAGCTCCTCCTCACACATCCGTACTTGCCTCATTCGTACGTAATTGGTAGTTTGACGCTCCAATTATACTGGTACTGGTTCCATCCAGAAAAGACTATCGGGTCGGCTGCGACAGCACACGCAATCTAGTGTACTGGTTTTACTCAGATAGCCCTCCTTTCTTTGACCCCACGGGCCACGCCCATTTTTGACCCCGGGGTCGTCACCATTTTAACAACTTTGAAAGAGCATTGTACATCGATCATTCCTACTAAGTTTCGTCGAAATCCGGCTAGCGCTTCATGTGAAGATTTTTTAAGAATTTATGGTATTTTCAGACGGCGGCCATCTTGGATTAGCGATGACCTCCATTTTAACAAATTTGAAAAGGCTTCACCCATGGACCATAACTTTTAAGTTTGGCTACCATGTGCCAAGCGGTTCATGTGAAGAAGAATTTTGAAATCTCTAATAAAAGAACGACCTTTCGACCTTTCGGCGGCCATCTTGGATGACATAACCATCCGATTTCGACCTCGTTGATACCTTCAATTTGATATATGACATGACTATATTCGGTCAAAAATAAAATTTGACCCCAATTTGACCCATTGGGTCACGCCCATTTTTGACCCCGGGGTCACCATTTTAACAATTTTGAAAGAGCATTGTACATCGATCATTCCTACCAAGTTTTGTCGAAATCTGGTTGGCAGTTCTTGAGAAGAAGATTTTTGAAGAACGTGTGCTATTTTTAGACGTCGGCCATCTTGGATTACGTAATGACGTCATTTTAACAATTTTGTAATCGCCCTACCTAAGCACCATGACCATGACGTTTGGTGACTATAGGCCCAATGGTTACCGAGGAGAAGACGTTTGAAAATGTTCACGGACGGCGACGGACGACGGACACATTGCGGTAACAATAGCTCACATGAGCTAAAATGTTTTAATTGCGAACCTGTTTAATAGGGCTAAATTATGGAGTGGAAATTTACGATGTGTAATAAATAATTTGCAGAATAATGAAATGTGTTTTTAGTAATTAATATTTTGGAGAAACCAATATATGGTATGTACATAATTATTGTGTGTTTAAAGTGACCTGGCTCTTTGACCTTGCACTAGCTTAGATAATCTCAGCTATATGGATGACTTTTACTATTTCATCTGTCTTTTATAGTATCCGTATCTTTATAGCTGAGACCCGGCCATTATAAAATATGGTCACAACAACCTCCATTCTGTCCTGCAATTTAGTGACGAGCGAGCGAACGAGCGAGCGAGCGAGCGATATAATATACTTTGCAGTTCTGTTAAAACACTTGCACATACCAACAATAAACATATAAATACATGTATACCTACTTTGACCTGGATTATCCTTTTATTCATAAAACGCGAGAACAGAACGGGCTGTTATTCTGACCATATTTTATAATGACCGGGTCACGGCTATAAGGATACAGATACTATAAAAGACAGGTGAAATAGTAAAAGTCATCCGTATGGCTGAGTATTCTAAGCTAACCTTAACCTTGCATACGTATTTTGAAAGTTTCGTATTTGTATGTAACATGTACAAACTTGTGTTTTATTCAGTCAGCACGGGTATTGCTTTTGTGTAATAGTGAACAATAATTGTCACACGTATACCTTACCACATTGTTCTTGATAAGTGTTGTTGTAACTGATTTTCAAATTTTATTTCTGTATGAATACAAGTTGGAAGTTCTACATAATGATCTACATATTACCGATAGTCCGACCATCCTGGGTAGATATCCATTACGATCAGGAACTACACTCGTCTACATATTGTCAATAGTCCGTCCATCCTGGGTAGATGTCCATTATGATCAGGGACTACACTGGTCTACATATTGCCGATATTCCGACCATCCTGGGTAGATATCCATTATGATCAGGGACTACAATGGTCTGCATATTGCCGATAGTCCGACCATCCTGGGTAGCTGTCCATTATGATCAGGAACTACACTGGTCTACATATTGCTGATAGTCCGACCATACTGGGTAGATGTCAATTATGATCAGGAACTACACTGGTCTACTTATTTCCGATAGTCCGACCATCCTGGGTAGATATCCATTATGATCAGGGACTACACTGGTCTACATATTGCCGATAGTCCGACCATCCTGGGTACAGGGCTCCAGATAAGGAATTATAGTAATTGAGTAGTTTCACTCCATCATATCTGAAGCATTGGGTATTTCAATATTTTAATTGGGTAAAATAAAATCACACTACTGTTTACACATCAACAGACAGCAATTATTGAATAGTTTGCTTCGAAATGAAAACATGTCTTGGCATTTCATTATAATTGTCTCCTTGGAGACAATTCTAATGAAAGACCAACATGTGTTTTCATGGAAAATAAAAAAATATGTATTTGTGGTCTGGTTATTGTTTTCTGCAGCATGATAAAGGTCACATTTCAATTGGGTTTTTGGCAATTTTAATTGCGTATTTATACAAATAAGCAGCTTATCTGGAGCTGTGTGGGTAGATATCCATTATGATCAGGAACTACAATGGTCTACATATTGCTGATAGTCCGACCAACTTGGGTAGATATCCATTATGATCAGGAACTACACTGGTCTACATAATGCCGTTAGTCCCACCATACACTGTAGATATCCACTATGATCAGGTACTACACTTGTCTACATATTGCAGATAGTCTGACCATCCTGGGTAAATATACATTTTGATCAGGGACTACAGTCGTCTACATATTGCCGATAGTCCGAATATCCTGGGTAGATATCCATTATGATCAGGGACTACACTGCTCTACATATTGCAGGTAGTCCCGCCATCCTGGGTAAATATTCATTATGATCAGGGACTACAATGGTCTGCATATTTCGATAGTCCGACCATCCTACGTAGATATCCATTTGTGTCAGGGACTACTCTGGTCTACATATTGCCGGTCGTCCCACCATCCCGGGTAGATATCCATTATCATCAGGGACTAACTACATATTGCTGGTGGTCTGATCATCCTGGGTAAATATCAGGGACTACAATGGTTTACATATCGGTATTGTTGGTAATCTGACTAACTTGGGTAGATATGCGATTTCCGCCCTAAACTTCACACCAAACTCGTGAGATATGATGACCACAATAATTTAAAAATATATTTTGAATGGACTGGTCATAATGATCATGTTATGAATATTGTTTCCGATACTTATATTTTTAAGTGATGATATGATGGTATAGCCACTTCACATTTTCACATAAACTGGCTAGGATTTTAAACAGGCGAGAGCACACCAGGTTTTGTGAGATTTCAATTTGTTTGACTTCTGTATTTTATTTCCTTGCTATATTGAATGGCTTACCAGGTGACCAACATGTGAGGTTTTCCCATATTTTATCCTGATCTCCTTTCCATAGATCTCCCAGATGACCAATTTTGATGTCCAGCTGTGTCTAAATTTAATCTCCAAATAAACAAATGAAATAAGCTGGATCATGGGAAAACATATACATGCAAACATTATACAGAACTATGCTGGTCTATACCAGTATCCGGACAAAACCCCATTGGACATAACCCCATTCGTGTGAAAATGACAACATGGACAAAACCCCCTTCATGATTTTGACAGGGTGGACATAACCCGCTTCATGATTTTGACAGGGTGGACATAACCCCCTTCATAATTTTGACGGAGTGGACATAACTCCCTTCATAATGTTGACGGAGTGGACATAACCTCCTTCATGTTCTTTACAGGGTGGACATAACCCCCTTCATTTGAATTATATGTTGGAATAAATTTGTGAAACCTGGTATTAGTAGCCTGTACTGTTCTTTTCTGTACATGTTTGAAAAATAAAGTGCCCAAACTGCTACTTGAATGTTTTCATTAGCCAATGTAGGAATATTTGTTTGCTGTATATTATGAATTTTTTAAATTTTAGTAAAATAATATCATCAATAATAGTAAACAGCAATGTTTTGTTCATCTCGGGAATTAATGAAGAGGGTTTTGTCCACCCTGTACAAATCATGAAGGGGGTTATGTCCACCCTGCACAACAAATATGAAGGGAGTTATGTCCATGTTGTCATTTTCACACGAAGGGGGTTATGTCCAAGGGAGTTTTGTCCTACATTCGACACGGGCACATACTGTACATGTATGTATGTTGTACAGAACTATGCGGGTCTGTACGAGACGGCACATGCTGTACATGTATATGTTGTACAAAGCTATGCTGGTCTGTACGAGATGGCACATGCTGTACATGTATACGTTGTGCAAAGCAATGTTGGTCTATACAAGACGGGCACATACTGTACATGTATACGTTGTGCAAAGCAATGTTGGTCTATACAAGACGGGCACATGCTGTACATGTATACGTTGTGCAAAGCAATGTTGGTCTATACAAGACGGGCACATACTGTACATGTATACGTTGTACAGAGCTATGCTGGTCTATACTAGACAGCACATACTGTACATGTATACATTGTACAAAGCTATGCTGGTCTGTAATAGACAGCACATACTGTACATGTATATGTTGTACAAAGCTATGCTGGTTTATTACTAGACGGCACATACTGTACATGTATACATTGTACAAAGCTATGCTGGTCTATACTAGACGGGCACATACTGTGCATGTATACGTTGTACAAAGCTATGCTGGTCTATAATAGATGGCACATACTGTACATGGATACATTGTACAAAGCCATGTTGGTCTATACGAGACGAGCACATGCTGTACATGTATACATTGTACAGAGCTATGCTGGTCTATACTAGACGGCACATACTGTACATGTATATGTTGTACAAAGCTATGCTGGTCTATACTAGACGGCACATACTGTACATGTATACATTGTACAAAGTTATGCTGGTATATACTAGACGGCACATACTGTACATGTATACGTTGTACAAAGCTATGCTGGTCTATACAAGACGGCACATACTGTACATGTATACATTGTACAGAGCTATGCTGGTCTCTACAAAACGGGCACATACTGTACATGTATGCGCTGAACTAGCACGACGGCACATGCTGTACATGTATACAATGTACAAAGCTATGATGGTCTATACTAGACGGAACATACTGTACATGTATACGTTGTACAAAGCTATGCTGGTCTATACAAGTGTTACAGTGTAACGATGAAGATGTGCAGGATATTTTAAAATACAACTCTGTTACACCTTGTTACACTTTGTTACAGTATTTCGCCATATGTTACACATGTTAACATTGTTACGGTCCCCTAGAAAACATGTCCAAATGTTTAGCCTTTTGTTACAGTCGTCACACCGTTACAGTGTAACAATGAAAATGTGCAGGATATTTTAAAATACAACTATGTTACACCTTGTTACAGTATTTCCCAATACGTTGCACATGTCATCATTCTTACGGTCCCCTAGAAAACATGTCCATTTGTTTTGTCTTTCGTTACAGTCGTTACACCGTTACAGTAACGATGCCGATGTGCAGGATATTTTAAAATACAACTCTGTTACACCTTGTTACGTTGTAACGATGAATATCCTCTTTCTCCTATCTTCGGAGCTTGCACTAACTTCGGGGCTTTTCTTTTATTCACGCGCAATGGCAGCTCGCTACTTTTATGACGTCACCTTTCATTCAATCCTGAAGTAAACAGTACACTGTCACTACTCAAGGAAGAAAATGAAAAAAAAACAGGTATTTGAATCCAATTTTGGTGTTAAAAACTACTTTTTATGGTGAAATATTTTATCAAATCGATTGAAACAATTTGCAAGTAATTTACCATGTTATTTTTCGTTTTATTTTCAAAAATCTAGCTTCAATTTTACTTTCAGCGTCTTTGACAACTGGTCTTGTGACATTTTGATCAGAGTGACTTAGATGCTTGAGTCAACAATTATGTTTAGTGTCTATTTTCACGGTCGATTTTCACAGAAACAATTATGTTATCTATCATTAGAGATTCCTTCCAAATCTGACTAGGAATTCAACACAAAGTTTGTCAACACACCTACACTGATTGTTCCTTCCTAACTAAGGGCTGATGACACTATTCAATCACTATTATTG
Source organism: Conchocele bisecta (assembly GCA_029237695.1). Taxonomy (NCBI): domain Eukaryota; kingdom Metazoa; phylum Mollusca; class Bivalvia; order Lucinida; family Thyasiridae; genus Conchocele; species Conchocele bisecta. Next base: position 42,917,301 of record CM055271.1, on the reverse strand, counting down.
ACCTTCTGTCTGTATTGAGTTATGATGTAAACCCATTATGTATTAAGTTTTTGGAAGTGCTAGTTTTTTCAGTTGGTGCAAAATGTGTTATTGATTTTCAGGCCAAACCTCAGAAGATTAAGAAACGAAATTACAGAAATTAGAGAAATTACAGAAATACATACAGCAAAGAGGCATTGCTTGCTGCCTATAAGGAAGTTAGAGCAACAGGTCTGCCAGTTCAGACGGTCGCGACGAAGTATGGTGTGCCTCCACAAACACTTAGGGACAGGGTGCAGGGAAGAATATGTCCTGATGACTGTTCTCCCGGTCCAGAGACTCTATTCACCAAGGAAGAAGACCTATTTTTGGTGGAGCATGTTGAGGTGATGGCCCAGTTGGGGTATGGTTACACTAATGATCAGCTCCAACACCTCGCGGGAGACATGGCTTTCGACTTCGGGAGAAGGCGTAAAAATAAACCACTTACAAATAAGTGGCTGTACTCCTTCCTTGGCCGATGGGGTAGTCGACTTGCATCCTTGAACCCAAGACGTTTGGAAAGCTCGCGTGCTTGGAAAAATATCACTTGAAAGATAAGCCACACTTCATATACAACCTTGATGAAACAGGCCTTCAGCCGGAGCATAGACCACCCAATGTAATTGCACCACCTAACAGTAAACCACAGTCGGTTACATCGCCCCGATATACAACAGTTACAGTTATTGGGTGTGTGAATGCAATTGGCAATAGTTTGCCACCTTTTTTTTGTATTTAAGGGAACGCGTTTCATGCCAGAGATAATGAAAGGGGCTACTCAAAACATGTTATGTCAGACTCTGGTTGGTCTAATTCCAAAATATTCCAACAGTATCTCCTGACCCACTTCCTTCCGCTAAGTCGTTCAATTGCAAATGACGACCAGCCTATTATTTTGTTGTATGACGGACATACTTCCCACATATCAACTCCTGTCATTGAGTGGGCCCGGGAACACAACATAATTGTATTTGTCCTCCCGCCACATACCAGTCATTTACTGCAACCCTTGGATGTTGGTATCTTTGGACCTTTCAATAAGTATTACCACACAGAATGTAGTTGTATATGAAGCATACTATGGGTACAATCATTACCAGGTACGAGATCTGTGACCTAGCATGCAGGGCATATTTGAAAGCAATGTCACCTTCTAACATTCTGTCAGCCTTCACAAAACAGGTATTTCTCCCTTCAGTAAACAGTCTATAGCTGCGGACAAACTGTACCCAGCTGAGGCATTCCGAGAAAATTAGCCTGTGAAAAAGATCATGGCAATGAAGACAGGTAAGGAGGCGGTAGAAAAGTTTTTACAGGCAAAACTGGAAAAGCAAATGCCAGAGACCACCGAAGTTCGATCTGCTACCTGTGAAAAAAGACAATCTAACAAGAGACCAGCATCAGGTGGAGTAGCAATAACAGAGGACGTGTCTGTGACAAAAATGAAACAATATGAAATTAACAAATCAGCAAAAGAAACCCTGACTGACCACATAACAATCACTGACAACATAACTCATTCTAAGCCAAAAGCAAAGAAAATGCTAACTGCCTACTTTTATGCAAAACCATCAACCAGTGGTACACATCCCACAGTAACGAAGATTTTATCCTAGACTCAGACTGCTCATTTGAGGAAGAAATACTTGAGGAAGATCTTTGCTGTGTGTCTCATATGGCCTCAACTGATAGACTGGATGACTTTCCTTACCTGAAGAGTGTAAACTGGGCAGAGTGTGAAAAGTGTGGGCACTGGACACATCCAACATTTTGCACAAATGTCACTGTAGTCCGGAGACATAGTACATATCTTTGTCCACATTGTATGTAGTCATATAATTTTTAAATAACTGTTTTTTATAAAAAAACACATTAACAATATATAAAAAATCTGAATGTCGAATATGCATAAATGTACTGTATAATATTATATTAAAAAAAAATATATGGGCCGCGCTCTGTGAAAACCGGCCTTAATGACAAAATTTTCAATTTTGCATTTTGTTACATTTTCTGATGCGGACACCTTTCACAAACAATATTCTGAAAAGAAAATGCAATTATGTTTAATAGTTTTTGTTTTTTTCTCACTTTTTGTAGCACCATGTGAATCACGCACGAAAAAAAAACGTAACGTCATCGAGAAAATGACGTTATTGAAACGGCGACGTTTGTACAATGCAACTCAACAGCCTACAGTAGAAATGAGTGTTCATAGACTCATTGACGGTGCTTGCTGTAAACTGTATTTGCTGATAAGTTGCACTAAATGTGTCTACAAGTGTTAGTATGTATACTATCAAACATTCATCACAATAAAATTATGATATGTACAAGTAGTGAACAAAACAAACGCACAACTATTGATTTTAAATATATAATTAGCCGACCTGTGGCTTCATAATTTGTCATATCGCCATAATATATTCATATACGTGTGTCGTCAGAAAGATAAGATGTAATTATTTAAGAATTGGCGTCATTTACAGTTACTTGTGACGTCATTTATTGATTTAGGCAATACGTCACCAAAGACCAAAACAATAAACGGCATTTATGGTTTTGGAAATTGTAAATTATATGCACATCGTATCGGTGATTAAAACAAATGCATTTTATTTCTATAGAAATGAATGACCAGAATTTGGATAGGCCTATGGCTGCACATATCAATGACTTCAGCGCCCGATGGGGTCTAGAGGGTAGTCGGACACCCCCGGGAATTTTTAAACAAACTAAAAATCGACTGTTCATTCTCAGGCTCTCGGAATTAAATTTACATCTCAGAAAGCGGGACTGTGTAGCCAATATAACTGGCGGACGGGCTGATGTACATGTACCCCGTACTAGCAGGTAGCAGGTATATGGGAAAATGCTGCGCTGACCCACACTCCCTCGACTGGCACCACCGCCTCTGCCAGGAAAATGTGGAGCTGTAACATACATGGTTGTATAATTGTTACATGTCCCGATAGAAATACCGGCAGTATATTCTCTTGTCGGGAATAATTAATTTGAAAATGAAATGTGCCATTTAGTTTTGTTGTGTTTCCGAAAAAGTATATTCAGCGCATTTGTAAACAAAGAAACAGCCATGCGGATTCACGTAAGGGAAACCCCGGCGCCGCCCCCCCCCCCCCCCTCCCCACATCCTCCCTAAAATTTGGCGAGTAAAGATATGTTTGCTCTAAAATGCGCCATAACGCAGCAAAATGGAGTGTAAATATCAAACATATTCCGGAGGGCATACCGCCGGACCCAACTAGCCGTCTCCCCAGCTCCGCTTGGTCGACGAACAAACGGTGCTAGTTCGAAAGTATAGTAAACTTTTTCAATTAAGAAGTCCCGCCCCCCACCCTAACCTGAAATTCTGGGTCCGCCCCTGAAAAGCACCTTGGCGTACAGTAGCGCTTTTCTGCAGGTCAACTATACGTACTATACCAATAATATACGTATACTATACCAATACGATATGTCTTCTATACGATATGCATATAATATAAACGTACGGTATGTTTGTAACATACATACCAACCAATATCGTATAGATATACCATTTACATTCAAATCGTACGTTTATACGATTTTTATACATGTGTATAATTCTGGTACGTTTGTATCGTACAAACATACAAGATTTGTGTACGGTATAAATGTACTTGCCTACCATAAATGTATACGATATATTAACGGTGTTTCAGTGTACTATTTTCCCTAATATTTGGTCCGCCCCTAATATTTGGTCCTCTTTGGAGTCGAGAATTTCTTTAAAATGAGAGGTGTTTTCAGTAGAATGAAAAGCCACACTTCGGGTATGGTATATTCATACCATATCCGTACGGATATATCGTATATACGAATGGATATCGTATGTTTGTATACTATTCGATAGTACGTTTGTACTATACGATGATACGGACTAAACATACCAATATTATATGATCTACGATATGCTCATTAAATATACCAATACTATACGATTACGATATGTATACGATATTAGTGACAAATAGGTAAGGAGCTACTGTACGTACATGTATTTTGCATAACTGCACACTATAACACAGTCCGTGATTTACACACTAAATTTGTCCCGATCACAACATTGATTTTGTTGAAATGACGCTCCACACCCTGCGACTATTGTTCGAAGCGGCTCATTTGAATGTAGACGCGTTTAAGGTGTGCATGTGCTTTTGTATTATATTATTTACACGCCTCCGACTAGAACGGCCCTTTGATAACAAACAAAGCACGCAGACGTGCACTATTTAGTACAATGTAGTACAATGTAAGACAATTAACAACAATCTGCATAGTCTGCAATGATTGCAAATATACTAGTAAAATTACTATACATTCATATAATCATATTTACAAGTGGTCATTTTAAAGAATATTTACATTGTTATCAAACACGTACGTGGTAGAAGATACAGATAGAAATCAGTAGGCTATGTCTTTGGTGGCGACACTTATGTATTGCAATAATATGATATAACCATGATTATTGTGGCGCAGTAAATATGCGTGTGACACAATACCAACACACTAAATACTAAATCATGTTTGGCACAGTGTCACCATGATGCGATATGCCAGGAACGGCGTATATGTTGGCACGACCATAATTATACATCTGTGATACGCTTATTTTTCTGAAAATTTCCAAATCGTATTTTTATGTGGACTTTTGAAATATTCGACATGCGAAACAGTAAATTAAACGAATTAAGCCCTGTGCCAAGTTCTATTTGTTACATAATACTGATTATGTGATGGTGTTATCTAAAAAGTACCGGTTGTATGGTTATTTAGTTTTCAAATGTCGTCCATATATGAAAACAAATTCTACAAAATCACTACGTGTTTCCTTGAAGGAAACCGAAAAAACAGACAACTGTCTGAACCACTATGGAAACAACTGTACAATTCTGCTACGCGTATCCAGCATTAAAATGTTTGTGAGCCACAAATAGTAAAACGTACAGTACGGTTATATATAGGACAACGTCAACTTATTGAAATGACGCAACTATTTCAAGTGTCAAAATCCGACGTGACGTTGGTTTCAAGCGTAACTTTGCGACGTCATTTTCAGGCTTTCATGACGTTGTCATTAAGGCCGGTTTTCACAGAGCGCGGCCCATATATACAAAATCTATAAAAATGGTGTAAAAAAAACGATCCCTTGATAAAATTTAACCAAAATTATGTTAAATGAACTGTGCTTTTGAAGAAATACTGTGACTTGGAAACCAGATACAATTTTCATTCATACAACACTACAAACTACACTCTGAAGTGGGTGCACCGATACAGGCGGGATATAGAACTTTAAAACACGAAGATAGGAGGAAGCTCCTAGCTGATTTAGATCACAATGGCCGACATCTAGAAGGTACGTTTGTTATACCGACTTTTGTTTTTAATATTTATTTGTTGTTGCACATTATTTGCATGTTGTTACAGGTTTCATTTGTATTCATAATGTTTGCTGATGTCCATCTATACTCCGCTCAGTGTAAAATGCATGTACTAGGGCTCCGGAGATACATCCAAAGAGGATATGTGCAGATTACTATAAAATGCAACTCTGTTACATCTTGTTACAGTATTTCCCCATACGTTACATACTTCAGCATTGTTACGGTCCCCTAGAAAACATGTCCAATTATGTTTTACACTGTAACAAAATGGGCACCTCCTGCCAGTTGGTATCTTTTTTGTGCAGTATATACTGGTTTAGCACCATTAGACGCGTATTTAGACAATAATCGACATATTTCAAATCTTGAAATCAGTCGCTACAGTAGGTATCTTTGAGGTCTATGGCTGTAACGGTAGTAAAGTCATAGTGCTATGTCAAACACGAGCAATGCTTCAAAGTTCTACTTTCGTTTTCCGAACACGGAAGTAGTCTAAAACAAAATGTCTTTATGAGATTGTTGTGCGCCAATACAATGCCTGTCATATACGATTATCGGCTATAAATATTAGATGTTCACACTACATACTTATACAAAGCGTATACCATGTAATACTTACTAATTGTGATCTGGATCAACTTCAACACTTTGGGAAAGTGAAGTCCAGTATTTTTCTTTCCCAAATGTTGAACTTGAATGTATATCTCGAATAGTGTACATAAAACACGTAAAGTGGCGAAAATGCTACGTGACATAGTGTTGTAATGTTAGTTGGTGTACATAGCTACTATTTGTTTGTGTTGTATATTAATAACAGTAACACTCTAAACTGTAAATCATTGCATGCATGGCCGAGTTTGCCACCATACAGGTAATGACCAACGAGGCTTGACCATGCATGATGGGGTTCTGGGAGAGGGGTCACCAGAGGTCAACTCAGGCCATGTGCTCGCTCTCTTACTCCCAAACACAGACCAGACCACATGCCAAATTCACACAGCTGAACCATTCTTGGAGTAGGGCATTTTACAGGTATATAATACTTATCTTTGTCATTGAATAACATTGCCTTACCACAAGGTTATTGCAACAGTACTTCAACAGTCAACACTTTTAAGTAACCTGGTGTGAGCGTAACCTGCTTATTACGTCAGTACATCCATCAAGAATAACTTATTTCAATTACAGCACAGGTATTGAATGCAACTCATGATATGTATTAGTGTCCACTTCGGCACTCCATTGAGAAAAATGTACATTGCAGATAATGTGACGAGCGTAGCCCCAGATCAGAATGTGTGGATGCTCAATCAGATCAGAACCAATACTGTTCGCTATGTAATAATTACAAAATGAAACAGACAAGGTTATATTATATTCACAATGAACGTGTGCTTCAGAATTGTATAGGCAAACATCTGTAAGTATCGTAGTGTCCCTTTCTTGGCGGGTTGTTTATTAAAGAATCACGTCACCAACAACTGGGTAGTAGTATTTACGTAGTGCTATTGTACTTTTGCGGCCACGGCTGAGAAAGGTACCTTACATGTATGCGACCAGACTAGCTAGTCCCATGTATGTGTGTGTGGATGCGGAGTCTGATCATGACCTGCACTGTTCGCTATTGATATTCCATTGTAATAATGAGCATATACATATTGTTTGAATGTGCCAGAGTCATTGCATCTACTGTTCTTCTTTTCGTTTTATTTTCAGTCGATAACCCGTTATATTATAAGTTGATAAGTTATTTGTTCTATGTATACCACTGTCGTGATATATCGAGTACAGGTTGTGTTGACCATGACAGAGAAATTGTATGTGAAGCATAACCAGAGTATACCATGATCATATATGACATGTGTAATAGGTACATTGTTTATTCCACCATGAATTAGTGTAAAAAGGCTACAATTTCCTGCATTCGACCAAAACTGTGGAGTAGAGTAGATCCAGATCAGACTGAAGAAAATGGCTGTAACACATATGCAAATTCTACACTGCGTAAATAGTATATATTTTATATCGTATACATGGTGCCAGAAAAAGATTGTGATGGACATACAATATTCGAACCACGTATATCCTGATCCGCTAGATCTGATAACATCGTGTTGTCTTGTTTCTTCGAAATACTGCATTTCTGCCATATTATTGGAAAACAATGTGGCATGTCATACTCCCACTGACTGATCTAGATATTCCTCGATTAACAATAGTTGTTTCAATACTAGTGTAGCTAATGTAATTCATACAGTTCGATTCGAACACAGCATGCGAAGCATTTCATAACACACTTATGGAGATTATTCAGTTATGTATTTGTTATTCAGTTATGTATCCCATCGAGTCTAGTTACAATACGCCCAAACGACGTAATAATGAAAACTGAAGGATAATATTAGTCACAAATTCCATGAAAATGACATGCTAATGGGAACTCTCTACATTGTCAGCGATGGGCTAAATGAGAACGAATTTAATGAAACGTACTGTTTTGGTGGTCATCTTGAATTTACGAAAAGTAACATTGAGAAAAATGGTATCAGTACGTTTGTAAACAATTTCTCCGTCAAAAAATATACTTATTATCAGTATTGCTATTGAAATAGCTTAAATATCAACAATGATATGACATACAACATATATTCTTGTTTCTTAGGCATCTTTAATTTCGGACATGATTTGTCTTCTTTAGTTCGGCATTTTCCGAATCCCTATTTATATAGCTACCTAAACAGTTCATCATCAGACGGCTATCAATGCTGTTATAAATCATATACGGGCATTCATACACACATGTCAATCAGAAATTTTGGATCAATATGACCTCTAAATGACCTAAAGAATTACACCTAAAGGTCAAATATGCAGGGGTATCCACCTCTATCCAACAGCCTACATATCATAGAAGTTGATCAGCATGGGTACCCATTTATAACAAAAAATGCCATCAAAACCTTATTGGAGGCCTTTTATTGACCTTGGCGGGCCGTCTACAACCGCTTCAATCATTGACTTGAAACTTAATATGCATGTTTACCATCCTCCAAATATTCACTGTGCGCAACACCCATGCTGCCCACATGCCCAAGGTCAAGGTCAAATGTCTTAGAAGTTTGCGTTAAAGTTTTTGTAAACTTTGCGTTAAAGATTTTACGTATGCTATATCTCCTCAACCGCTTCACTCATTGACTTGAACCTTCATATGCATGTATATATATAATACTCGTATAAATATCACATACGCATAATATTGGTACATTGCATATATAAAGAGCAGATCATATTATCTTATACCATTGGTACGGTTGTACCATATCCAGGGGCATATCAAACAATTATATTGTGTTGGTGCAACATGTATGTTTGGAGCCGATGTATGCAACCAAGTACAATTATTGTGGATAGATCTTAAATTTTGATAAATCATCAACATCTTGCTGCTACGTGCAAATTATATGCATTGATATCAGGATGTAACAAAAATGAGGTTTACAGTTACCTGCTTCACTGTACATGAGCTCTTCATGTAGTTAGCGATGTGGCCATATATATGTTCTAGACTCGATACACGTAGCCGCCCAGACAATATGGGTTGTATTGTACCCAGCCACAGTGAGTCACGTCGGTGATTTATCAAGGGCATATTGTATTACATCACGAGACAATGTCACGTGAGTTCATTTAAAATACTGTGATATACAAAAAAGCAATCAACCGGTTTCATGTTTCAGTTTCTAATTTCACTAATGCATCAGTTTTGATGTATTTACTGAAAATGTATAATTAATACATCGAATTGAATTTCTTAATAGATGTTATCCCAGTAACAGTGTATGGTCTGGTGATTCGTATTGTCACGTTTCTGTTCCTGATGACATTGATTGTAATGTAGAAGGTCGGACAAAGCGGATCAGAAAAAGCAGGTCACTATTCGTCAATGCGTACGCACGTCAGTCCCCCCATACTTCCACAGTAATCCAGTTTTGACAACGTTGCTAAACATATTACTCAAACCTATCATACATTTATGTCATCCACCCAACTTCCAGCCACAACTTCCGTAAATAAAACACAGCACAAAACCACTCGGCCACCAAGGCCGACATGGCTTCAGCGGTAAACTGTTGACTTTTATCGATCGGCTAGGGAAGCAACCCCTCTCGGGATTGTAGTAATGTATAAGCAACCTTGTGAAATCCGCCTCAAATCAAATTTTCAGACGAAATATTAATTACTTAACAGTTTATTTTCACGTTGTAACAAAATAAATATACTAAACTAGTATGTGGTGGCAGAAACACTATGTAGGCTATGTATACATGGTTTACGTTTCTTCCTGAATCCAAACCGTTTGTCAAACATCGAAACGATTCGGTAGGCATACTCGGTACTTAACGTAGTCGGTATTCATCGATTATATAGACTAGCGTAGAGACACAAGAGCTCACGAATCATAAACAAGTCAATAATCAAACTATATGTAAAGTTTCTACTTAGATCGAAATCGTCGACTCTCAGTTTCCCAGCTAAATTTGTCACATAAATTGACGTTAGACGTTAAGCGACTCAATTCTGAAACGTCGTCTGCTCCACATGGTGACGTCAGAAAACCAGGATTTCCGACGTAACGTTATTTTGAGCCTAACGTTGGAAATCGCACAGCGGCGCTCAAATAGTCATGTATGTTAACATTTTAAGGAAACACGGTTATCGCCCCTGATATCGGTGTGAAAATTTATGTCTGATATAAGATGTATAATAATGCCAATCAATACGTGGGTCGTGGGGTAATGGTGAAAGAACGTTTATTTTGCAGGAAATGTCTCTGATATAAAGAATATGGTGTGCCTACTGAGTGGGCATGTACCGTTAATATCATCCCTGCACGACACCAAACAATAATGCCAGATTAATCGTTTATTTTCCTATATTTGAAAAAAAGCATTAATAGCGGTATCTGTTTTCTTTTAACACTAATTTCAACAAATTTTATTAAAAAATAGTAAAATTCCACCACCACGCCAGTTTCCCCCCAAATCCGATGATATTCAGTAAATTAATTTCATATGGCATATTCTGAGATTTATGTTGAAAAATAATGCCAGATTAATCTTTTATTTTCCTATAATCAGTATATATATAAATATATGTATTTGAAGGAAAATCATAAATTATTTAATATTGTTTTTAACACTAATTATTCACGAATGCCTGTGTCACATTTTAGGGGTAGTGGGCACAGGCCGTCAGTATGTTGATAGGATGGTGTAATCAGAGCTCCAGATAAGTTTTGTATCTAAAGAGTATTGAACCCCAGATTTCAAATTCAGTGCATTGTTTAAGTTAAAACAGTATATTACACCACCCTATCATCATGACGACTGCCTGTGGCTGATAATAGTCAAGTTATGGAGTATGGTACTGGAACACTTATTGTTTTCACATTCAAACAGTTGATTTAAACCTGTACTACAATGTATCTCTTTCAGGTATCACAGGCTGCTGTGGAATCGTCACTGGACTAAACTGGACGTGACAGAAACTGGTGCATGCTCTGGACATAATATTGTGGAGCAAGCTGATTATTTAATGTGAACAGTGTTTAGATTGAAGATGTATGGGATCATGTGGTTTCCAAAATTTTCCGAACAACATTTTAAGACGTGACATAATCTTTGGCGTTATCTAAACAGTAGACTTTCTTGAAAATCTTCCTTTTGATGATATATAACTCAACAAATATGAAACATGTTTTATGTTACTGTAAAAGGTCTTTACAAACTCTTATATTTAACTTTCACAAAGAACCGAGTCGACCGTTCATTTATTACATGTACATACACATGTTCTAGATTGTTATCGTTTCTCATGAGATTAAACCAAACTAATTTGAGTGTACAATATAGGGCCAACAGTTTTGCATTTGCTCCACTATGTTTCATCAAATTGTGTCATTCCGTTAGAAAGATCTTAAAAGAAACCTATTGTAACCATATCTAAAAACATGACAACATGCTGTTGGGAAACCAGATGATCACACACCCTGTTGCATGTATATACAGTATGCTGATGGATATAAAGTTCTAGTATGTCCAATTATCTGATTTAAGGTACCTTCTGCCTGTAACTAACATTTTCAGGTACTTATTATCTCTGCAACCATAAGTCGTTATTTATTCAAAACCTTTTATATTAAAGGTACATGCCCACTGAGTTGACAGAGCTTCAGATAAGCTTTGTGTTCAAAATCATAGCGTATTTTACTTTTACAAATAGATTATTGATTCTCTTCATTACTAAATAGGGAACAAAGGATAAAACAATATATAAAACATGTAAACAGTCACTTATTTGAGCTGCAAAAAGCAAACACTGTTTTCTTTTTGCAGCTCAACTAAGTGCATTTTCAACTTTATGACAGTATTTTCACTACTCAATTTGAAAATCAATGCATATTTTCACATTGCTGTGCGTATTTTATATTCCCAATTTTGATAATCACTGTGTATTCAGCTAAAATAATTGCGTAAAATACGCCAATACGCATCTTATCTGGAGCTCTGAGTAGACACACAATGCACTTCATATCAGAGACATCATCGGAGACATTTTCTGGCAAAATAAACATTCATTCACCATTTCCCTACGTATTGATTGGAATTATTATACATTTTATATCAGACGTAAATTTCCACACTGATGTCAGGGGCGATAACCGCGTTTCCTTAAAATGTCAACGGACATTACTATTTATGCTCTGTATTTATTTTTTGATATGCAATGATTATACTTTATAATCTGTCAAAAATATTATTTTTTCAGGTGACGCATTTAATTAGTATAAATAATTAAAGAATATCATGCCTCATTTGCATATGAAAATAGCCTGATACCACCTCGCGTCACTATCAGTAAAATAAACATTACTAAATGATTATATCTGTACAGCGGGCACTCGTAATTCTGAATAGTGACAGCATTATACACTTATTTAATTTCCTATAAAGAACATTGTTGTGCCTACTGAGTGGGCATATACCTTTAAATTTCATACATGTTATGCTTGTCTATCATCATCCCTGTGTTCATTCTATTGTCCGCCCATATGGTCAAGTAACTTAAATGTGTCATTAAAATTATTTTTATATGTTGGTTTAACATTTTTATACCACGTTTGAAAATACAGAACATATTATGTATTCGCCTTGTACAGGCTGGCGGGCGTCCGGCGGGCGGGCACAGCTTGTCCATGCATAACTAGAGTCCTACATGAAATATTGTAACCAACTTTGGTATACATTACATGTTTATCATGTCAAGATGAAGAAACCTATGCATTTTCAAAAAAAATCTGATTACTTATCTCCCATTGGCGGCAATTTTTATTTTCGCACTCTGTACCCTTGTCCACGTAAGAACTCGGGTTCTACTTGACGGATCATAACCAAATTCGCATTCCATGTTTATCACGTCAAGATGAAGAACCCTATTGGTTTTCAGTGAGTTATCCTCCCCTTGCTGGCTGGCCTTGCCTCGACGGGTGTATCTTGTGACCTTTGGCACTCTTGTTTAGTACCTAAAATCTTCTACAGATATTGGTCAGATTCATTTTAAACTCCATACATGGTATTGTTTTTTATTGTCTATATTTTCATCTTCTCATCTTATTTCTGCTGCTTCTGTGTGATTTCCAATTTGGTTAATAATTCTGGGCTATTTCGAAAAAGTCTATTGAATCAGCGTGCGAACAGTAACTCTTGTATTCTACTCCCGTACCGTCGTCTGTGACCAGCCGATGTTGGAAACTATGTAGTGAATATGTTCACAAGATTAAATTTCCATCAGTTGTACGTGGGGGGGTGGCTGTAGGGGTTCCTACTTACAGGAATGACGATTTACCTGGTTTGGTCCTCAGGTACCTATCTTTGGCTCGTTTGTTACCTGGGAGTTGAATTGAGTTATTGGGTTAATCTACTCCCTACGGACGGTACGGGAGCAATTACAAGCGTTACCGTTCGCAACTAGTGTTTGTCCTATTTTCGAGCTCTTTGAAATGCACTCCTGTGTTTTACGGATTTAAATTCAGACTGGTGGTAAACTGGGATCTATGTAAACTATGTGGCTGAACGGGGGGGGGGGTGCAAGCCCGGCCCCCCCCCCCCCCTCTAGATCCGCCCCTGACTATTTAGTGGTTTTTTTATTGTAAATATTCAGTTCTGATTTTGGGGATTTTTCCACCATTTGTACATGTACTTGTAACATTAGTTATGTGTGACAAAATCTCAGCAACTTTGTGTTTGTTGTTGTGTTCAAATAAAGAGAATAACAGATTGCAAAAATAGATTTGCAGCCGTTCAATCACATATAACTACTTGGAACATGTACTTGTAGTTGTACAGGTAATATATGGGATTTAGTACTAAACCCATTGACCTGGCCTTAAATTACCGTAGCTGTTGATAGACCGTTACATCCGAACAAACAAGCAAACAAACAAACGTGTGTGGGGAATGTTCAGCATTGAATCAGAATAACGTATTCTCTGAAACGTTTTTATCGTACACCGTACACCGCCGTACCGCATTCGGTATCAAATCAATTCGTCGCCGCTCACAGTAAACTTCCTATGATATTATCATATATGTGTTTGGCGCCATACCCAACAATGTCGTAAGCACTCGCGTGTGTTTGATACAATTGCATACAACATTTTGCGACGCGAATGCTGGACGCGGACGTGATCAGGTTATTCTAATTTCAGGGCTGAATATATTTGTTCTTTATGTAAATATTCCGTTTTGATTTTGGGATTTTCCCCCTAATGCAGCAGGTTAAAATGGGATCGAACCCGTTTGCCCGGCCTTACATAACCTTATAGCTGTTGATAGGCCGTTAAACACTAATAAACAAAACAAACAAACATCATTTGAGGTTGTCGCCAATATAAACAATGCCTTACTTACTTTCATTGTAGAAGAGCGTTTCCGGTGTTGCTAAAAATCGTATTGGATTCTCATAAATTATGCGCGTGACCTTTGTCTTAGACTTGAGAAAAGTCTTAAGTGAGATTCGTCTTAGATTTGTCTAAGATTATACTTAAGACTAATTTAAGATAAATCTTAATTTTGATCTTTACTAAGACGGACTTAAGTCTAAGTTTAAGATAAATCTTAGATTCTTTATGAATACGGGCCCTGGACCAGACGAAATCAGCCATAGAATGTTAAAAGAAACCTCAACGACTATTTCTAGGCCTTTGTGCATATTATTTAACAGATCTCTACAAGAAGGTAACTATCCATCAAAATGGAAACAAGCTAACGTTATGCCACTTTTCAAGAAAGGAGACAGTGATCAACCCTCAAATTATAGACCTATCTCTTTGATTAGCTGTTTAGGAAAAGTTTTGGAACGAGTTGTTCATCAGATGATTCATCCCATGCCATTCCACGGTATACCAACTAATAGATATATATAATCAGATATGCAAGGCAATCGATGAACGAAAACATACGTGTATTGTCTTTTGTGACATTTATAAAGCATTTGATAGAGTATGGCACCTCGGACTTTTATTTAAGCTAAACCAAAATGGTGTAGAAGGTCCCCTTCATAACCGGTTCAGAAATTATTTATCAAACAGATCACAAAAAGTTTCTGTAGGCAGTTCTTATTCTGAAAGAAAATTGATAAATGCTGGTGTTCCCCAAGGCTCGGTTCTTGGACCTCGTTTGTTTCTTATATACGTTAATGCTATTGCTGACAAACTACTTAGTACAACCAGGCTATTTGCTGATGAATCATCCTTAGCTGTCTCGTCAACAGACATGAACACCATAGCACGTAATATAAACCATGATTTAAATGAATTAGCAGCATGGGCTCACCATGAGTGGCTTGTAACATTTAATCCTTCTAAAACTGATTCTATGATCTGTTCATTAGCTCGATACACAGAGCCATCTCTCTATTTTAATGATATTCAACTTCATTTTGTCCAACATCACAAACATTTGGGTCTAACTCTCAGTCATGATGGTACCTGGCACGAACATATTTCTAACATAATTAAGTCTGCATCTAAGGTTTTATGTTCTATGAAAATGCTTAAATTTAAATTAAATAGAAAAACATTCAATCAAATATATATATCGTACATGAGACCAGTTCTCGAATATGCATCAATCGTATGGGATAGTTGTACACAATATGAACGCGAATCTCTTGAAAAACTTCAATACGAAGCAGCCAGAACAGTTACAGGTATAACCCGTTTATGCTCTATTAACAGAATCCTCCTAGCAATTGGATGGATACCCCTTTCAGACCGAAGACATATTCAGAAGCTTATAATTATTTATAAAGAAAAGGCCGGAGTACTTCCCTCATATATACATGAACTATTTCCACAACTAGTTGGTGAAAATAACACATACGGATTACGTAATATGAACAATATTGTATCACATTAGCAAGACGGACAAAACTGTATTCTAAATCGTTTATACCGTCATCAGTAGCATCTTGGAATGAACTAAATGAGGATATAAACCAGTCTACATCGACCGCGGTTTTTAAAAATAAACTAAAACAACCATTCAGACCTCCAAATTTTCCAGAATATTTTCTTATCGGCGACAAAACATTATCCATTTACCACTGCCGCATAAGAAACCAATTTAGTAATCTTAATGCTGATATATATAGGAATCACTTGAGAGAATCCCCTTTATGCAAATGTACACTCGAAGATGAAGATGCCGAAAATTTCCTTTTTAAATGCCAACTATTCTATCAGCAACGATTAAACTTTTTTGCAGCAACCCGTCAGTACCATCCACTATTTGTTAAAACCCTATTATTCTGAAACGAGTCACTAAATGTGGAAGACAATACTCGCATATTTAAAGAAGTGCAAACTTACATTAAACTGACTCGACGATTCATATAAATTGCATCCGTATATGTATTGTGTTTTTACAATAACAACATTAAACAAGTAACGTCTATATAACAATTAACTATTTACATAAATACTACGTTCCTGCATGAATACAATTATTATAGATGGTTACCTGGGCTCGTGCTTGTGGGTCTTCCGCGATGTGTTAGGTGCTCCGTGCTCGCATTTGGACTTTCTATCGGTCATTATTGGGCTTCGCTCGGTAATGGCCGGCAGAGCTGTTTAATTTCGAGTATGGGGTACGTGAGCATATTCTGGGGGTCTCATGATCGTGGTCCAAGATTCTGGAGTGTGCGGTGAAGACATTTGGTGCAGCACAACTTTACATTGAACACTTATCCTGTTTTATTGTTTATTTTCGATTTATCATGAGCACATTAATATGACTGTTTATTAAAACAATATTGTTTCAACACCTAGCCTGATGTGCTCATGTGCACATCGATATATTTGTGTATATATATGTATATATATATATATATATATATATATATATATATATATAAAAACATCATAATTATTTACCTACCACTATTATACCACTTTATATATATGTAATAAGCAATTAGGACGGGCTGTAACTAATGTTGCTAAAACTTGTAGCCCAACCCGTATGCTCTTCTAAATTAACCTGTATTTATTAACTGTAAAGTTACATTGTAAATTTAGAGCAATAACATATGTTTAAACTAAAACAGTACTTCCCAGCCAAATTGAGATTCGTCCCAGAATTCTGTATTTAATTCGTCTCTGAATTCTATACTTTTTGTACATTTTGGGTAGTATTTATCAGTCACGGTCCCTCGTTGGGTGCCAAATGTCACAGGGCGAGAACAATTATGGGTACCTGGACATTTTGTAAACTTACCATTTCGTAACCAGACAATATTAGTCGTTTCGTAACCATTCAGTTGGTCGATTCGTAATCGGTCAAAAACGGTAAATTTGTGAATTGGTCATTTCGTAACCGTTTCCAAGCCATTGGTCAATTCGTAACCTAGACAAAAATTAATAAGAAATAACTAAACATTAATTGCTGAAAATGAAACATAACAAAGTTAAGTTAATACCGATAACATCGTTAAAATAGACTTGATGAAATGTGCGGTTTGAAGGTCACATTACCAAATATCACTTATTTCCTTCAAAATGATCTGAAAACAACAAAAGCGATCATAACCTTTTTTCAGGTTCGTTTGTATTTTTCGTGATAATGAGATTTATCATACCGCATCGTATCTGACACTTATGCTGAGCCAGGCAATGAATTAGTCATCGCTTATCTCTCCTGTTTATGCGACCTACATGCGCGAGGTCCATGGCGCCGTAAAAATAATCGCTATGACGTACCCAGTCAGCATTGCGACAGCGGGCCGACATCGGGCCGACATCGGGCCGCCATCTTCTAAACAGCGGCCCGCTGACGGAATTCTTCAGTGACCCGCTGTCGGTTATGCAAAGCGGCAACTCGTCGGCCCGACATATCGTAATATATATTGGCCCGATAACTGCCCGCTTTCATTTTTGTTGTACATACACTATTGGGCCGCTAAGCTGCCGCCATGTGTTCTGCTACCAATACAATGCTTCGTGGTTAAAATCCTGGTCCGTTAATTTCCCCCGTCATACTACTGGTTCTTACGGTGGCACATGGACACAATTTTACTTTTCGCGTGCACACTCAATATATTTTGCATGCGCACGCGACAGGTTTTGCGTGCGCCCGGTATAAGTTATGCGTGCGCACGTGATACAATTTATTTTCCTTGTCCATGCGTGAGAACGCAGAAGTTTTGCGTGAAACATATAGCACGTGTGCATGCAAAACCTATCACTTGCGCACGCGAAACCTATGGCATTAGCACGCAAAGCGTATCGCGTGCGCACGCGGAACTGTTTTGCATGAAACTATCACGTGTGCATGCAAAACCTATTGCGTGTGCAGTTGGAACGGTTTTGCATGAAACTTATCGCGTGCGGATGGAAAACAAAACATATTTCCATGTCCTCTCTGTGCCAGCGTAGGTTCTTCACAGTAGAGTATATTTTTTCCAGCGTTTAGTGCTGTGAATTTGGGAATATCAGTACAATGCTTAGATTATAATCACACTGTTCTTTCTTTCTTTAGCTTACATTTAACGGCGGCACTGGCTCTAGGACATTGCATGCCGTCTCCCAAGAATGGGAGAAAGAACGGAGGTAGAGATTTTTTAGAGAAGCCGGTAATTCGTATTTGCAGAGCAACTACGAATTATCGGTACCAATTTACAGCTGGGTAAACTGGAGCAGTGTGGAAAAAGTATCTTGATCAAGGACACAACGCACGCCGCTAGTCAGGCTCGACAAATCCCATTGTGTTGATTTGCAGGAATGCCAGCAGTTTCAATATAATATATAGATGGCGGGCCGCTGGTGGGTCGTCAGTGGGCCGCTACGGCAGCACGATTTACCCAAATATATCCAAATCTTACCCAAATCTTCATCAAAAACATCTTTTATTATTATATTATATACTATTTCTACCATATATCGTTAGTATATCATATGATATGAAGTTTTTAGATGAAAACAAGAAGAAAGCACATATTTTCGCGGTAAAGCGACCGATATAGTATTATTATAAAGGGAGACTACCGTGATCGCGCCTCATTAATTATGTCTCAGTTGTCTAACTTTCAATGTATCATTGCTTATCGACTTTGACTGAAGAAATGGAGTGTATGTGTTTTGTGACCAGTGTAGATGAGGCTTGGCTCGCAAATAGTATGTTTAGATCAGTATAGATCCAGGCCGTGCATCCGCACAGTTTGATCTCGATCAAATAGAAGTTTGCCATTTGATCATTGTAGTGTAGATCCAGGCCGTGCATCCACACGAAAATCCAAATTAAAGCTATGAAACAAACAAGGTTCTTAACATATTATATAGATTTAAGAGAACGGTAATGTCCCGTTTATTCATACATAAATTAATTTTAATTTACACTACTAAATACCAACTACGGATTAATATTGTTTAGTAATAGTTTTAGATATAATCAGAAAGAACCTGAACAATTAAGTAAAAATAATACAGGAATAACCTTGTATCAAATGAAATATAGTTTGCTCCTTCTCAGTGAAAATCAAAATAGTAATATTATAATATATGTTAATATTATTAAATGTTACTTCTAATTGATATGTATGTCTGATTTCCGTGATGTTTGACAGTCTTTGTACACTATATCAAAGGCAATTATGTTCATCTGAATTAGACCGATAATTTGATATTCATTATAATTACGGTAACAAGCTTAGCTGTCGCTATTTACTGATAACAGTAATGTCCTTTAACCATAATAATTATATAATTATTTACAAATAGAATGATCATGGTGATAGACGATTAATCACTAATTCGTGATATGTGTGAAAAGCATGAGTAGATTGAGAACTTTGAGAACTTTGAGAAATCTGTATAAACAAGCAGTTAGAGCACTATGATCTCACCTTGATTGATTCATTCATTTCAGAAATAACAACAACAACAAGCTGTTTGACATTTCTGAAAAATCACCGAATAAAGCAGATAAAAACACAATTCCGTCACTATATATCATCTGAACATTGAAGTAGGCAATCATAGACACCATCGACCAGCTTCGCTGAAGATTTAAGGTTAGTCTGTAACGTAATTCTCGAGATATTGACTTTTATATCACCTCTCCTTTGTCTACAAATCCCGCCAATATTTACATTGAAGCTGCCTATAGCCGTCACTGCCTGTATCAGGCACATCACTTGTGTTATTTGATAGTAGGGGTTTTCTGAACCGTCACTACAAATTGCTAATATAAAATCCGATATTGCTTATCGACATTCGACATAAATCACGCGAATGAACACGTGCAAACTTTCGCACGCGTTTGCGGACACCAAAGCAAACTCGACAAAACAAAATCTTTGGAAAACCGAAGACAACGACAACAGAGGTAAACATATTTCTGATTGTACCAGTAGAAAATATAGTATAGTAGGATTGAGTAAAAGTATATTAAAATAATAACCTTGAACAATTGTCAAACTTAGTATAGTGGCCTAGCACAAAAACTCTGACATTTGAATCTTCACCGCAAAACCACTCAGAACATCAAAAATAAGTCATAGTCCTGTGTCTGAACCCTAACATTGATCAGCAGTAGCAGTTAAAGTTAAAACGAATATTCTCACCTAGTCTAGCGGTCACACTTCATATACCCGTAATCTATAAAACGTTCCTAAAACGAAACGTTGGCATCAATTATTGACATCGGTCAGACTCACAAACTAGGTAATGCTTGTTTATTTGACGAAAGTCACACACGCATATTAGTCTAGCGGCCAAACGCTATTTCTTTGGTCCACACTGTCGTAAGATTCATAGTAATTGTTACGCCATAGTGCAGTAAGATAGTTAGATAGATAGACAAATAGGTAGTAAGGCAGAAACATAATTAACTAAATTCATAAAAAAAAAAACAATATTTAAATAAAAACGTGTTAATTATTTCATCATCTCTCCCCGTAATTAAATATAATGGCTCAAATGAACACCCCTAACACCCCCAACAATAGGAAGAGAGCAAGAAAACAAGACTATTCAGATAATCTATCACCAAACTGCAAATCACCGGACGCAAAACTACCGAACAACAAACAGACTACTTCTACATCGACACCATCGCTCACTCGTTCTTCACACACACATAATAAGGAACATCCAAAATCACAATTCGATACATTACACTTTAAATTACTAGGGGCAGGAAGGGCTGTGATTACAACATTGCAGTTCGCCATTTCCTTGGCAACTTACGTAGGCGAGAATATGTCATCTAACGACGTTAAATGCACCCGGGATGCAGCTATCATAAAGGTTAGTATTCAGAAAAAGTGGATTGACAGGGCAGTCATTCACTGCCCCCGCTAGTATGCGCAGCGTAGAGTTTAAATTACTCAAAACACAAACGCAATTAACAAACATTACACAACGCAACCAACAACAAAACCAGCCACAAACCTCAATCGGAATCGCCAATCATCCCGACTTTATAGGTCTGAGTAAGGAAGACTTAAAATGTTGGCAGTGAACGCCAATGCATCACAATCCAACGACCGATTCGCTACAATAAGTCAGCAATTTGGTAACATACAGAAAGCATGTACAAACAACACTATAATATGCCCCATCTGTGCGTACAACCATTATTACAAACACTGCACGAGGAAATACACTAGGGACAATGATTTCTGCAATTACTGTTACGTGGCTGGTCTGCATATGTAGTCGTCTTCAGAAGTGGGCCGAAATAGACGAGGTACGTATGTGGGTCGGTTGCCGTGCATATTCGTTTCCGGTACCGTAGCCATTAAAATCAAGCATACACAATCTAGCTCGTACTATCTTTCGATTCTCTCTATTTCCCCTTCAGGTGGTAACCCGGACCTTACACATACTTGTGGAGATCGGTCATGTGATCCCTACTGCCCCATGCTACTTAAATACAAATCACACATCGAACAAAAGAACAACACTAGGCGACTGGCACACAACGCACTAAAAGAACAAATAATGAACCCTGCAACAAAAATACTGCCTATTCGAGTAGTCACCAACAACACACCTGCAAAACAACAATCCACAAAACAGCCTCCAAAAACTTCAGCTCCACAAAAGGAAAACCTAAAACAAACAAACTCCAAACAAGAAAACATGCAAGGATACGTCTCTAAACAACAGCTTTTACAACTAATTTCGGCTATTGAAATTACAATTGAAAAACAACTAGGATTAACCACCAATGGCATTATAGGACAAGTAGCAGAAAAATACTTAGGACAAACTGTAACAACAACAACAATCCCTAACACACCTCCACAAACTGAAAAGAATGCACACGTCCCAGAAAGTAATTCCAATATTTCGACCATTAGTGCAGATATCTCAACACTACAAGAAACAAACGATTATGAGAACATACCAATAAATAAAGAAACTTCAAGTAATAATGTAGCCACATCAACACCCAATAGCAGTCCAGCAGAAAAACGTACAAATATAGAAAATTCTAACACGAGTAAAACTGTAACAGCAAAACGTAAATATAATAACACATCCATAAAAGATAATCTAGCCGAAGTTAGTTCAAAAGTAAATACAGGCATGAAAAAAAAGAATACATTTACTAACAAGCAGAAGATAGGTAAAAACGTAAGAAATCAGTGTCACCGTCAGCGGAGCAACAACCACAGTCCAATTTCACAACATTTGATGGTAATAAAGTCCTAAATTCACAGAAAAGGAGTCAAGCATATGCACCAAAAAGCTCATCTTAAGCAAAACATATATAGAATAAACAAATATGGGTAGAAACGAAAACAAAGGAATGGCCCTGACCGTCTTTCAATGGAACTTTCGGGGCTTTGTGAAAACAAAAGGAGAGCTTATCAACGTCTTAGAAAATAACGTAATGTCACCTGATGTAATATGCCTGCAAGAAATGTCAAAACCTTCAACACTTATTGGATACAACCTCGTATCTTAAGCAACCAATTCTTTCAATGGCAGTGGGGTAGGGATATACGCTAAAAACGGAATAGCATGTGGTAGAACTTAAAACAAATCACCTTAAAGAAAAACTAAATAACCTCTATTGTGGTATTAAGGTACTAAGCAATAAAGGAAACATTGCTATATTAAATGTGTACATTGGACCTGGTAACCAGATTCACGAACCCAAACTAAACAACCTCAATCAAATTATCACTCAATTAAGCAATAAATCTCCAATATTGGGTGATTTCAACGGGCACAACCCACTATGGGACGTGCATTGCATTCCTAAGACAAACAAAGTAGGTGTTGAAACAACACAATTTCTAGCTAACACTGATTATGTAGTACTTAACAACGGAGCTGTAACTTACGATACGTCACACATTTCTTCAAGTAAAGGTATTGGAACAACACCAGACATAACATTAGCAACACCTGCGTTAGCTTCATTGACCTCGTGGTCCGTCCATGACTCTACACTAGGAAGTGACCACTATCCGATAATTACTAAAGTTTCTACCCAATGCCATAGAAGTACTCCCGCCACCATTCCTAAATGGAAGTTAGGTCATGCTAACTGGGAGCTATTCCAACAACTATACACTAATAAACTACACACAGATAACAATCTGGATACAAAACAATACCACGATGAATTTGTGAGAACCTTCTATAATATAAGTAAGGAGAGTATACCACAGACAAGTAGTAAAGTTCATGATCGCCCAACCAATCCCTGGTGGACACCAGCTTGCACAGATGCCATTAACAACAGGGAGAACTGTCTGCGTAGATGGAAACAAGCATACAAATATCATACAACACTTAAACAAACTCGTCGAGAGGAATATTTAAAAGCTAAGTCCCTCGCGACTGCAGTAATTATTGATGCAAAAAGCTGTGGTTGGGAGCAATTCATATCTGAAATAAATAACGTCAAAACGAGCAAATAATGATGGGAACAATTTAATAGAATCAGAGGAAAACTATGAAGCCAATGCCTCTACTATTACAAAACAATAGCCTTGTGTACGACAACAAACACAAAGCAGAGGTGCTCACAGACCATTATACAACTATGTCAAATGACAATAACCTTAATCCCGAATTCAAAACAGTTAAGGTTAAGAGAATCCCTGAAATTCAAACTCAAATAGATACTAACACGCTATTGCCAGAATCTAATGAGGTTTACTGCCTCAATCGGTACTTCATTATGTCAGAACTAAAATATGCCCTTAAAAATACCATATGATACCATATGGAATACTAAAGCATCTCCCCAAAGAATCTATGGAACAACTGCTTCTGGTGATAAATAAGTCCTGTGTAAATGCCTAAATGGTACACTACCTGATACCTGGAAAGAAGCTACCATCATCCATATATTGAAACCAAAGAAGGACCCAACACTTCCGCCCTCATACAGACCAATTTCTCTAACACCAGCAATATGTAAAGTAATGGAAACGATGGTAGCTAATAGATTAAAACATCATTAGAAACAAATCAGAAACTGAGCCCGACCCAATCAGGATTCCGAAATAACAGATCTACATTAGATCAACTCGCACGACTAGACACAATTATTAAAACAGCCATGGTGGAAAAGAAAATGGTCGTTGCAGTATTCCTATATTTAGAAAAAGCCTTTGAACTAATGTGGACAAAAGGTGCAATAGAACAACTCATCGAGAAGGGCATACATAACGGAATGTTGTTGTGACTTGACAACTGTCTGACGGACAGAACAATTAGAGTAAGAATAGGAAAAGAACACTCAGAATTTCAAAATGTAGATAACGGTAGCCCCCAGGGCAGCGTAGTTAGTCCAACGCTGCTTAGCATCATGATGTATAACGAGCTCAATGAGAACAACTCAATTGCAACTATCAAAACTGATCTATCGCAATTTGCAGATGATAGCTCGATCTGGCATGTACATGCAGATCTCAATATAGCATTGGGGGTCTGTACAGACAACACTAGATAAAATCATGGCAAAACAAATGGGGGTTTAAAATATCAAAACATTCATAAGCATTACTATGGCGGGCACACATTTCAAGTTATGGTGCCTACCATACCAAATAAATGTAAACAATACAGCAAGGATAGAATGTCAGATAAAATAATAACACGACTCAGACTAGGTAGAAATGGTATAAAGGCAAATCTTCATCCACAGGGCAGCGATATCGATGTAGATTTGAATTGTAGTCAGTGCGTCGAAGATGAAATAGAAGAACTGGACCACTATTTCTTCTTCTGCCCAGCGCATGAATTAGCAAGAGAGGATTTAGCCGCTGTCTGCTTAACAAATAATGCTATAGCCATTTAATTTAATCTCCCCCCCCCCCCCCCTCTCCCCCCCCCCCCCCTAAAGAATGCGAAAATGAAATAGACATAGCTGTACTAAAATACATTAAGGCGACAGGGTACTGGAATAAAATATAACATGACACCGTTGCTCCACTAAAATTAAAAGCTGCACAAATAAATGATGTAATGATTTTACTTAAACAAACCGATGGAGTGGCCTAGCTAAGTTACGTCCGTGACACTGGGCACCATTGTCTCCATCCCATATCTGAAAACCGCTGTAAAGAAATATTTAGGATTCAGGATTTACCAATTTAATATAATCTCTAAACATGTCCATAGACGCCCGTACACTCCGCCGGGAGGCGTTACTCATTTTAGAGCGAATAGTCGAATGACGAGCAACATCACTTGTGTCGGGGATACATGTTTATCCGGCAACGAGAGGACTGTTGCATAATATGCTGCTCGTCTGCCTGCTGGATGCTCGCACCTAATACTACTAATAATAATATTAGATCAATGGTGACAGCTGGGTGCTGCCTGTATCCAATGCTACAACACTTCTCACCTTCAGCCTGCTCACTGGTGCCACTGGTCTCATAACAATAGCGAGTTGACTTGCAACAAGGAAAGTAACATAATTTCACGATATGCAATGCAATCAAATAAGTGTAATACAACTGCACCTATAAAATTTCTTCCATAATGGTAGTACCTGGCGGTTACCATTGATCACGAGGCAATCAACTCAAACAACCAACTATTACCTTCATTAATCATACAGACCCATCAAACACGAACAGTTAATATGGTGCCCGGTCGGACGAGTGTTTAGCACAACTGAATCGGGTAGCTCCGAACGCCAATGCCTTTGATGCGGACGGCTGGCGTTAAACAAATAGCAAACCCTAGATAATTTTAGCCATATCCTGCGAGCTGCCGCCCCCTGGGTGGACATAGTATATTGACTCCCGAACGGACCGTATTGGGACGGGGCCGCGCGGGGGGGGGGGGTCAGTATAAGTCTGGCCGGCACCTGGGGCTCCCGCCCGCTTGCGGCTGCGAAGGCCATTCTAGCGGACGGACCGGTGACGGACGGACTCTTGTTGCACGCTTTATTGTTGGCCTGCATTCTGACAACTCAAACCAGACTACTTCTGGTATTTTAATTAAACTGCAGCAATAGGGTGAGTGGTGGGATTTTACATATATGCATAGACGTACTTGTATATATATCCATGTACATATATAGAGCGCGCACCGTCTGTCCAAAATTAACATACAAGTAATCCCACCCAACGAGTGTACGGAGTTCTGCCCACCACAATCCCGACATGCTACTATGTACTATGTTAGACTAGATTTAGTAGATCATATTTAGTAGTAATGGTAAGGGTAATGAGTGGATAGAGGAAGGGTTAACAAACACGATATGAAAATTAGTAAAATGAAACGAACTTCGTGTCCTCATTAAAACACGACACGAGACGAACACGGGACTCCCACACACAACGCGCGTACGTGGAAATAATACACTTACATGATGACCCCACTGTATTACACATAACTGGTACAGGTTATGTTTATCAAAAACAAATACGAACTGTGTTGAATATGAACATAACTTGAGGAAGGTATTCAAAATAACTGTCACGGGTTATTCTAATATAGTGCATGCTTGCCAAATTATACATGGCAATTGGGAATTGCATGCACAGCATCAGAAACATAACGAAAGTCTAAATGTGTTAGCATATGATCATGAATGCGAGTTTTAACCAACTCGGTATAGAGTTGTACCAACCACATGTGCTGTGAGCAATGTATTCATGATTTTCTGAAAACATTTACAAGATGTACAATGCCTGTTCTATTTGTTTTATTCGACTCATGCTAGTCATCATTCTGTGGTGTTTGGGTAAATGTAGCTAAGAAGTCACTACGCACTCATGTAGCCTGATAACGATGTGGTTTTTGTTTCATTGGCGGTATGGCGAACATTATAGATCCAGATCAGACTGTGTGGATGCACAGGCTGATCTGGATCTACACTGGTCACAAAACACATTAGCCCCATTTCTCCAGTCACAGCCACATATATAGACAGATACAATGTCCGCATGTCCGAGTTAACAATGAAGTTATAACAAGAACAATTATAACATGAATGATCATGTTATAAAAGAACGCTTTGAGTGTATGTTATTATTATTGATGCCAACTACATGTTTGCAAGTAGCATGTAAAGTTATAGATATCAGGGTATGGGATCAGTGGTTTCCGAACCTGCTTTTCCGACGTGACGTATTCTGTGACATCATTTTTACAGTAAATTTTCTTGAAACTTTTCCAAGCAAACGGACGGATTTCGATGATATGTATCACACCATAGAAGTGACATACCGGTTCGATGATATGTATCACACCATACATTCACGTTCTTTAGATTTTTATTCACATCCATGGTAACCGATTCTTCGTCAAAACCAGAAAATTGTTAGATTAAAGCAAACTATACCATAATGCAAGAACTGGCATCATTGAACGAAGCTAATCCCCTCGCACTGGCATCATTAAACGAAGCTAATCCCCTCGCTGGCAGCCTCGATAATAAAAAAGTACTCCGTGACCTTGGGCGGTCGAACGTGGGTCATATGAGTACTCATATGCTAAACCATGCTCCATCCATAGACACACATTATGGTCAAATAATATCAAAATCGTGGAAGCAGTTCACAAGTTATTGAAAAATGAAAGGTGTTACTAGCGTACGTACATAAGTAGTATATAGGGAGTCAAAATGATACCACCTAACGGTGGTATCATTTCCCCACCCTATATACTACTCCAACCGCCCCCGAAAAACTCCAAAATTGGTTAACGAGGAAATTGTCACCCGACAGAAAAATCATGACAATTGGTGTCATAAATACATAATTTGAAAAGAGGTCCAATTGAACAGATAAAACTATACTAATAAAAAGGATTTGTTTTCGTCTCGTTGTCATATTGGTGTCATAAATACCTCATGTTCATTTAACGTCCAATTGAACAGATAAAACTATACTAATAAAAAGGATTTATTTTTGTCTCGTTGTCATAAATACCTCATATTTATTTTTCAACACGGCATTTTCCTCCTCCACTATAGCTAATTTATTTCTACGATATTGAAAAATTATTAATAATTTGTAAAAATTAAAAAAAATAGCAAAAGCCTCCACTCGTGTATACCCCCAGCGACTGGGCAGATTTCTTAGCCGGCACCCAGCCACTGGGGTGTTGGGACCTTTCTTAAGCCCACGCATCTGTTGGCTCACAGTCTCATTTTACGGGTCGCCTTTAACCCCATTGCCAATTCATCAATTCAGAGAAACCGACGAAGTAAGGCGAGCCTATTTTGTGATTTGGTGATGTAATTGCAAGCTCTTAGGTAGAAATCTTTTAGGCCGGCACCTTTGAGCTATACAATTCCATCACCAATTCACACACATTTAGAGACTGCTACCATTAAACAGACGAGACGGACGTCATACCGGATCAACAACATGGCACACACGAGATGAGACCAATTGTTGTTGTTTTTTTTTTATGCTTATATTTAACGGCGGCAC
Organism: Conchocele bisecta; assembly: GCA_029237695.1. Lineage (NCBI taxonomy): Eukaryota > Metazoa > Mollusca > Bivalvia > Lucinida > Thyasiridae > Conchocele > Conchocele bisecta. The sequence continues at coordinate 42,888,367 of CM055271.1, read as the reverse complement.
TGGCTCTAGGACCTTGCATGCCGTCTCCCAAGAATGGGAGAATGAACGGAGGTAGAGACTTTTTGAGAGAAGCCGGTAATTCGTATTTACAGAGCAACTACGAATTATCGGTACCCATTTACAGCTGGGTGAACTGGAGCAGTGTGGATAAAGTGTCTTGCTCAAGGACACAACGCACGCCGCTAGTCAGGCTCGAACCCACGACCCTTGGATCAGTAGTCCGACACACTAACCATCACGCCACGGCGCTCCACACCCAATTGTTGTAAGGCTTTCAAACGTATATATACTCATCACTTTCCTATACAACATAAAAATGGTGTGCAAATTATAATTATTTATAAACACTTAGCGAGGTTCACGAATTTCCGGGATGGTTCGTTATTTTATTCATTTGATAATTAGTTTTGTAAAAATTATTATTAATTAATTTTAAGAAAATTATAAAGTTAATTAATATAAGAAAACAAATAAAAACCACAAAGTATATCGATACGCGGTTATAGAAATGTATGGTGGTCAGTGGGTGTCGTAACTGGGCCCTAAATTATTAAAAAAAAATTATGTTCCGTATGGAGGGGCCGTCGGAACAGCTGGAATGTATGGTGGAGGAATATCCTGCTGTTGATGCAGACACGCGAATAAGCATATCACGTCCCGAGACGGGAGAGGAGATTTTTTCTCTCGTCGGCCCTCCCTTCCATAACGAGTTTTTTTATATCTTCGTCCGCGAGAATTTGTGGTCGAGCCTTGGACCGGATCGTACCCTTTAACACCTGGTATCTGACCATCTCTTCGACGACCATTTTGAACTCGCTCTCTGATATATCGTTGTCGGCTATCGCTTTCGACACGATAACGTCGATACTGTTGTTCTTAGATCTCGCGAGAACCGCTATTCGATCGTGCTTTCGACTCTTGGCCTCTAGTTTTCAGCCCACGAGTCTGGTCGTCATGCAAAACAGTCCCGCCCCCGCCGCTGTCGCACTCAAGGCCACCGCGACCGGTGCAGCGACAACTGTTGACAATAAAGACACACTCCCCACCCCACTTATAACGTGATGCTGAGGCTAACGCGGTGCTCACCCCCTCTAATATATTGACCGACCGTCTATATTTCTTCGCATAACCCGTCCGCATCTCTCCCTCGTGTTGTAGACTATGTTGTATCTCGACGATCCTGGTCATCCTAAAGGATGCCGGGTCAGCCGTCCCCGAAGGTAAGTGTGGATATAGTTTCTCGTCATTCATCATAAATCAAGTTGTATTAACAGCGTAACAATAGTGGAGGAAGCCGATTGGTCGGCAATTTTTGTAACAAAGTTAATAACACTACCTGCCGAAACTTTAATTGTAGTGTCATCATCGAATATAGTAAACCCTGACCTCTGCCCCGCGTGCTTGGTGATGCCAATATTCTGTTCTACACCATTCAGGACGACATTCACTCGGACTTCGGCAGTGGCGTGTCCGCGAAAGTTGACCGAGCAGACCGCCATTCGAAAAATCGTCCCGGACACTGCCATGGTGTATCCCCCGTATCTGTTGCTCGCGTTGGCACCGAATGAATATTCGTAGGCCCCCTCGCTTAGTGAACCCAGCTCCTCGGCACAAACTGTTATGACGTGTTTGCTAGCTTGCATTTTTTCCATTTGCGCAACCGCCCTAGTTAAAATTGTGTGGGACTGTGATACGCCCCTCTCCAGCCTTCTCATTGCGGCTTCATCGTATGCTGCGGCCGCGACGGGAACGTCCCGTTCTAAGTTGGAACCACCTGGACCGTATATGCTCATGATTAATATGTATATATATATTAATGTTTAATCGGTTATTTCGAGAACGACCTAAATCGGGTAATCGTTATTCAACTTTCTCGCTTATCATCAAGAATAGAAATCTTCAACTCATGAATGTGTCCCAATTCCAAAACTTTCATCTCGGGGTGTGGGAAGTCTAAGGTCACAGTCTCCCCATAGAAACAGTCACTGGCGGGCACAGTTTTTAGTAATGTGCTGGGAGCTCCGTCTAACGTGTTGTACGATGTGTTCAGCTGATCCAGGTGCACTCTGAGAGTTTTTGTGAAGGTGAAGTCCACCGGGTAATGACCGACGTGCTCACCCGGGACAAACATTTCACCATCGATGCCATCTCCGTATGTTTTTGAAAAACCGAGCCGCACAGCCAAATCCGAGGTGATCGATACCCGGTTGGCGGGTTCGACGGTTAAGGTCGCGAAAGTTGTAGAAGTAAACATGTATGTGATCTGTATAACTGAGCTACCGGCTGATAAAAGAGGCATTACGGCCTTTATGGCAAGCGTAAATCATGATCATTATGTAGTTATAATTATAATGCTCGATTGACAGAATAGCGACAAGTGTAGATCCTGTTGCTCATCATGTGTCTTCTCACAGCTGGTCCAGTAATTGGTGGCAGTTGCTTTAGGGGTTGGGACAAGCTGCTATATATATTATAAGATAGCTCAGCAAGTTTGTTGTATATAAACAAATATTTCTAGCACATTTGCCATTATATAATCTAGATTTGTATCAGTGATCACCAAACTTTGTCTTGCATTTATGTTATTATGGATGTATGGATAATTTTCAAACATGTATTCGTCGTTTGGGGTAAAAACAAGGGCATATCTGCCGCTCCAAATATACTAGCAGCTAATGAGTGGGAATTTCTCCCAAGGGACTGTACATGTACAGTCAACATTAAGCTAATGCCCTCGCTGGCAGCCTTGGCAATAACATACTTCCTCAGTGACCTTCACATTGCATATATGCAACTGGGATATACTAGTAGCGAAGGTACATGTACGTACGTACGTACGTACGTTTGTGCTTTAGTATGACCTTTCATTTCTTACATATTTTACAAACGCGGGAATGTCTTATACTTGTTTATATAAAACCTGATCATACTATCTCTTTAGCCAATTGAGAATAGACGTGCCTACTTCCATGGGTGTCCCAGGAGAAATAGTATCTATTCAAGTTTGAGAATGTTGCTTTTGTCATATCGTGGAGGCGTATTCTGCTATATCACATGCACACTAGTTGACTATGTAGAACAGTAGATATCCTGGTCAGACTGCGAATGTGCATGCTGATCTGGGTCTATACTGGTTGGAAACATCGCATGGTTCCTATTGTTAACTAGGTACACATATGTGCTGCAGTAAGAAATTAGGACTTGTGATAGTATACATCATGTAGACTGTATATATGACAATGTGTCTAATTACCCCCAACTGCCCACCCCCACATGAAATGTGTGGCTTGTGGAGCTCCTGATTAAATACTGGTAGTGCATTTGTGATGTCTAGTAATGATATATACTGCTTGTATTAGAACCATTTCAAATGTTCCAGACTGAATGGCGGGCAGTGTAGACCCTGATAGTTATATGGGTCTAAGCGATAACGGGAACATGTAACAGAATCATCATTGTTGTTTCATTGCTTGACACATAGATTATGCCCAATATGAACCCGAGCTGGGACGGGCATGCCACCATAAAACCATAGGCAGTCCAATTAATGGCATTATCAAGTGCCTTGGGACCTCTTTGTCAGTCCCTGGCCTCTTTGTCAGTGAAACCGGTCCGTCGTCAATTGTGCATGCATTTCAATTTCAAGCAAAACGTATAGACCTTATATTACAGAATAAGATATCATATACTTTGTAATAAAAATAGGATCCCGCTTCTTAATATGCACATATTCGCCAACAGTATGTCTAATATAATATGGCCTGCTGTATGTCACGGTACGTAACTCACTATGGAGAGGAAGCGTGTATCTGTACCTGGTTAGTTCAGTAGGTCGAGTGATGGTACGGTAAATAAAATTTCCCAAGTGCATATGCAACCTATGCTCAATAAATGTAAATCCAATAATTATTTACAAGAAAACATGACATTTACAGACTATCATAATTTTGCATTTTTCTCGTCCTGTGATATTTGGCGCCGCACGCGGGACCGTGACTGACAATTATTCCCCAAACTATCCCAAACACACATGTATATGGAATTCAAAGATGAAATAAAATAGTATTCGGGGACAACTTTAGTTTGGCGGAGGATTATGTTGGGGTATTTAACTGACTTACAATGCTTTCGTCGCAAATGGTCACGGACGGAAGTACGGACGGACGTACAGACTGAAGGAACCTCAATATGTTAATAATCAATGCGCAAAAAAATATGCCAATTTTACAAATAAAAACGCAAACTCGGTGAATATGGATTGATACGCATGATACATGGCACCGATCACTCCACCATACAAAAATCCCCGCTGAGGATCACGTGGTCTGATTGTACCGCAATTCTCAATAGACCGGACTGATCGTGATTGGTACTTGTATTCATATTTATGTAGAGAAGAGCATTCGGGCTAATTCTTCGTTCGAGCGGGAGATTATAAACCTGCTGTCAGTTCTGCAGGAACTAATTCCTGTATCTTGTCTACGACATTGGTCACTCAAATACCAGCTGCCTCAGTGGTTTAACCCTTTCACTCACGTAATTGGAATGCATTTTGATATGTTAATTTTGCAACCAACCCAACAGTCACAAACTGATGTTAAGACGAGTCATTTATAAAAATGGGATGTGAAAATATAAAAAAATGCATGTAGTTGCAAAAAGTGCAAATCCTGATGAGACGGTTCGCTAAGAGCCGACTCATCTAGATCTGTAATGTTTACAAACCCCACTATAGCGGGTTCAAATGGTTAATTACCTGTGGCATGGGTCTGTAACCCTTATTGCGCCACGGGGCAGTATATTAAACAGAGTGATATCTTGGGTAACATATTAAGACTAATAAACTGATAAAAGCACGAAGCTGGGTTATAGTCAACGTTGACTTTAAAGTAAATCATTAAATCTACGTAAAGGTCAAATTCGTCGTAATATTATTTCTACCTGATAGTTTGGGCTTTACTATACTTAAATGTTATGTATTTATACAATGATTCAATGTTCTATGATATTTACTGGTATGATTAATGTTGAAAAATAATACCAATTAAACACGATGTAAATGTAGCACATATGTTTTACTTTAAAGTAAATGTCACACTTTTTGGATGAAATTCCAAATATAATGGAATCACGTATTCGCAATAATATATGAACTTTGTTTTCAATTAAAATGTGAAGGTAAACTTGCATCTTCGTCTTTAAGTACAGTTAAAGTTTACGGAAATTTGATTAAACGCATGTTTTCATGCAGTGTATGCTATATGAGAACGTGAATAGTACGTTATTTTAACATCGGTAGTATTTGTTGCTGTAACGTTATTGCAACAACGTTATTTTGACAACGTGGATATGATGTTGTCACGCTATGCTATATGGCAACGTGAATAATACGTTATGAGAACTTTCTTAGCATTGGTTTCAGCAACATTATTGCAGCAACGTTATTGTGACAACGTGGAGATGATGTTGTTATCCATGGCTATATGGCAACGTGAATAATACGTTATGAGAACTTTCCTAGAGTCGGTTGCAGCAACGTTATTGCAGCAACATTATTTTGACAACGTGGAGATGATGTGTTCACGCCTTGGTATTTGGCAACGTTAATAGTACGTAATGAGAGCTTTCGCTATAATTGGTTGCAGCAACGTTTATGCAGCAACGTTATTTTGACAACGTTGGTATTATGTTGTCACACAATGCTATATGAAAATGTGAACAGTACGTAATGATTACTTTTTTAGAATTGGTTGCAGCAACGTTATTGCAGCGATGTTATTGTTCCAAAGTTGAGATGATGTTTTCACCCAACGTAATATGACAACGTGAATAGTACATAATGGTAGTTTTCCTAGAATCGGTTGCAGCAACGTTATTGCGGCAACGTTTCGGTACAAACGTTGTAATTACGTAGTCACATGCAACGTCATATGACAACCTAAATGTTACGTAATAAGAACTTCCACCGAATTGGTTGCAGCAACGTTATTGTGGAAACATTTTTGCGACAATGTTGAGATGATGTTTTAACCCAACGTAATATGACAACGTGAATAGTACTTAATGAAAAGTTTTCTTAGCATTGGTTGCAGCAACGTTATTGCAGCAAGCATTATTTTAACAATGTGGAGATGATGTTGTCACGCAATGCTATATGACAACGTGAACAATACGTAACAAGAACTTTCCAAGAATTGTTTGCAGCGATGTTATTGCAGCAACGTTATTTTGACATGTGAGGACGATGTTGTCACTCAATGCTATGCTATATGAGAACGTGAAAAGTACGTCATTATAACCTCCGTGGTATTTGTTGCGGCAACGTTATTGCAACAACGTTATTTTGACAACGTGGATATGATGTTGTCACGCAATGCTATATGACAACGTGAATAATACGTTATGAGAACTTTCTTAGCATTGGTTTCAGCAACATTATTGCAGCAACGTTATTGTGACAACGTGGAGATGATGTTGTTACGCATGACTATATGACAACGTGAATAATACGTTATTAGAACTTTCCTAGAGTCGGTTGCAGCAACGTTATTCCAGCAACGTTATTTTGACAACGTGGAGATGAAGTTTTCACGCCTTGGTATTTGGCAACGTTAATAGTACGTAATGAGAGCTTTCGCTAGAATTGGTTGCAGCAACGTTTATGCAGCAACGTTATTTTGACAACGTTGGTATTAAGTTGTCACACATTGCTATATGAAAATGTGAACAGTGCGGAATGATTACTTTTTTTAGAATTGGTTTGCAGCAACGTTATTGCAGCGTGTTATTGTTTTTTCCAAAGTTGAGATGATGTTTTCACCCAACTTAACGTTTTTGCCAACGTGGAGATGATGTTTTATTACACTCTTGCACATTATTTGCACGGGTTTCGCTGTAAGAGAAAACCCGTAAGCAACTCCTGACAAATAATACACCGTGAAGAGAACACCCGTAATTGCGCGCCTGTTTTCTTGGAAACAACGAGCTACCAAGCAAAATGTTTAATTTTTTATTACAGTCAAAGTAAAGTTATTTGAATATTTTGAAAGGGTATTGACTATCTAGAATGTTAATGTGATTGAACACATTCCAAACATGTACTCAAATATATCTGGTTCATAGAAACAGCTGCGTAATTTGGATTTCAAAAAGTTCAGTTTCATGACGTCACATTTGACGTCACACAACGTTACGTCAAAAAGCGGGAAAGCAAGTCATTGTATAACTATTCATGCGCACATCACACTTCGTTATTGCAGCAACATTATTTTGACAACGTGGATATGATGTTTTCACATCTTTGTATTTGGCAACGTGAATAGTACGTGAAGAGAGTTTTCATAGAATTGGTTGCAGCAACGTTCTTGTGGAAACGTTTATGCGACGACGTTGAGATGATGTTTTCACCCAACGTAATATGACAACGTGAATAGTACGTGACGAGAGTTTTCCTAGAATTGGTTGCAGCAACATTATTGCGGCAACGTTTCGGTGATAACGTTGTAATTATGTAGTCACTTGCAACGTCATATGACAACATAAATGTTACGTAACAAGAGCTTCTAAAGAATTGGTTGCAGCAAAGTTATTGTGGAAACGTTTCGCGACAACTTTGATCAGATGTTTTCACCCAACGTGATATGACAACGTGAATAGTACGTAATGAGAGTTTTCTGATAATTGGTTGCAGCAACATTATTTCGTCAACGTTTCGTTAATAACGTTGTAATTACGTAGTCACATGCAACGTCATATGACAACATACATATTACGTATTAAGACCTTCCAAAGAATTGGTTGCAGAAAGGTTATTGTGGAAACGTTTTTTCGACAACGTTGGTAAGATGTTTTTACCCAACGTAATATGACAACGTCAAGAGTACGTAATGCGATTTTTCTGATAATTGGTTGCAACAACGTTATTGCGTCAACGTTTCGGTAATAACGTTGTAATCACGTAGTCACATGCAACGTCATATGAGAACATCAATATTACGTATTACGAGCTTGCAAAAAATTGGTTGCAGAAACGTTATTGTGGAAACGTGTTTGCGACAATGTTGAGATGATGTTTTCACCCAACGTAATATGACAACGTGAATAGTACGTGAAGAGAGTTTTCCTAGAATTGGTTGCAGCAACGTTCTTGTGGAAACGTTTATGCGACGAAGTTGAGATGATGTTTTCACCCAACGTAATATGACAACGTGAATAGTACGTGACGAGAGTTTTCCTAGAATTGGTTGCAGCAACATTATTGCGGCAACGTTTCGGTGATAACGTTGTAATTATGTAGTCACTTGCAACGTCATATGACAACATAAATGTTACGTAACAAGAGCTTCTAAAGAATTGGTTGCAGCAAAGTTATTGTGGAAACGTTTCTGCGACAACTTTGATCAGATGTTTTCACCCAACGTGATATGACAACGATGAATAGTACGTATGAGAGTTTTCTGATAATTGGTTGCAGCAACATTATTTCGTCAACGTTTCGTTAATAACGTTGTAATTACGTAGTCACATGCAACGTCATATGACAACATACATATTACGTATTAAGACCTTCCAAAGAATTGGTTGCAGAAAGGTTATTGTGGAAACGTTTTTTCGACAACGTTGGTAAGATGTTTTTACCAACGTAATATGACAACGTCAAGAGTACGTAATGCGATTTTTCTGATAATTGGTTGCAACAACGTTATTGCGTCAACGTTTCGGTAATAACGTTGTAATCACGTAGTCACATGCAACGTCATATGAGAACATCAATATTACGTATTACGAGCTTGCAAAAAAATTGGTTGCAGAAACGTTATTGTGGAAACGTGTTTGCGACAATGTTGAGATGATGTTTTTCACCCAACGTAATATGACAACGTGAATAGTACTGAAGAGAGTTTTCCTAAAGAATTGGTTGCAGCAACGTTCTTGTGGAAACGTTTATGCGACGAAGTTGAGATGATGTTTTTCACCCAAACGTAATATGACAACGTGAATAGTACGTGACGAGAGTTTTCCTAGAATTGGTTGCAGCAACATTATTGCGGCAACGTTTCGGTGATAACGTTGTAATTACGTAGTCACTTGCAACGTCATAATGAGAACATCAATATTACGTAAAAAATTGGTTGCAGCAACGTTATTGTGGAAACGTGTTTGCGATAATGTTCAGATGATGTTTCACCCAACGTAATATGACAACGTGAATAGTAAGTGAAGAGAGTTTTCCTAGAATTGGTTGCAGCAACATTTTTGTGGCAACGTTACGGTGATAACGTTTGTAATTACGTAGTCACTTGCAACGTCATATGACAACATACATTTTACGTTATAAGAGCTTCTAAAGAATTGATTGCAGCAAAGTTATTGAGGAAACGTTTCTGCGACAACGTTGATCAGATGTTTTCACCCAACGTAATATGACAACATGAATATTACGTAATGAGTGTTTTCTGATAATTGGTTGCAGCAACATTATTGCGTCAACGTTTCGGTAATAACGTTGTAATCGCGTAGTCATATGCAACGTCATATGACAACATAAATAGTACGTATTAAGAGCTTCCAAAGAATTGGTTGCAGCAACGTTATTGTGGAAACGTGTGTGACAAAGTTGATAAGATGTTTTCACCCAACGTAATATGACAACGTGAATAGTACGTAATGAGAGTTTTCTGATAATTGGTTGCAGCGACGTTATTGCGTCAACGTTTCGGTAATAACGTTGTAATCACGTAGTCACATGCAACGTCATATGAGAACATCAATATTACGTATTAAGAGCTTCCAAAAAATTGGTTGCAGCAACGTTATTGTGGAAACGTGTTTGCGACAATGTTGAGATGATGTTTTCACCCAACGTAATATGACAATGTGAATAGTACGTGAAGAGAGTTTTCCTAGAATTGGTTGCAGCAACGTTCTTGTGGAAACGTTTATGCGACGACGTTGAGATGGTGTCTTCACCCAACGTAATATGACAACGTGAATAGTACGTGAAGAGAGGTTTCCTAGAATTGGTTGCAGCAACATTATTGTGGCAACGTTTCGGTGATAACGTTGTAATTACGTAGTCACTTGCAACGTCATATGAGAACATCAATGTTACGTAATAAGAGCTTCTAAAGAATTGGTTGCAGCAAAGTTATTGTGGAAACGTTTCTGCGACAACGTTGATCATATGTTTTCACCCAACGTAATATGACAACGTGAATAGTACGTAATGAGAGTTTTCTGATAATTGGTTGCAGCAACATTATTTTGTCAACGTTTCGGTAATAACGTTGTAATCACGTAGTCACATGCAACGTAATATGACAACATAAATATTACGTATTAAGAGCTTCCAAAGAATTGGTTGCAGCAATGTTATTGTGGAAACGTTTTTGCAACAACGTTGATAATATGTTTTCACCCAACGTAATATGACAACGTGAATAGTACGTAATGAGATTTTTCTGATAATTGGTTGAAGCAACGTTATTGCGTCAACGTTTCGGTAATAACGTGCTAATCACGTAGTCACATGCAACGTCATATGACAACATAAATATTACGTATTAAGAGCTTCCAAAAAATTGGTTGCAGCAACGTTATTGTGGAAACGTGTTTGCGACAATGTTGAGATGATGTTTTCACCCAACGTAACATGACAACGTGAATATTACGTGCAGATAGTTTTCCTAGGATTGGTTGCAGCAACGTTCTTGTGGAAACGTTTATGCGACGACGTTGAGATGATGTTTTCACCCAACGTAATATGACGACGTGAATAGTACGTGAAGAGAGGTTTCCTAGAATTGGTTGCAGCAAAATTATTGCGGCAACGTTTCGGTGATAACGTTGTAATTACGTAGTCATTTGCAACGTCATATGACAACATAAATGTTACGTAATAATAGTTTCTAAAGAATTGGTTGCAGCACAGTTATTGTGGAAACGTTTCTGCGACAACGTTGATCAGATGTTTTCACCCAACGTAATATGACAACGTGAATAGTACGTAATGAGAGTTTTCTGATAATTGGTTGCAGCAACATTATTTCGTCAACGTTTTCGTTAATAACGTTGTAATTACGTAGTCACATGCAAAGTCATATGACAACATACATATTACGTATTAAGAACTTTCAAAGAATTGGTTGCAGCAACGTTATTGTGGAAACGTGTTTGCGACAATGTTGAGATGATGTTTTCACCCAACGTAATGGGACAACGTGAATAGTACGTAATGAGAGCTTTCCTAGAATTGGTTGCAGCTACGATTATTGTGGAAACGTTTCGGTAATAACATTGTAATTACGTAGTCACATGCAACGTCATATGACAACATAAATATTACGTAATAAGTGCTTCCAAAGAAATTGTTGTAGCAACGTTATTGTGGAAACGTTTTTGCGACAACGTTGATTTGATGTTTTCATCCAACGTAATATGACAACGTGAATAGTACGTAATGAGAGTTTTCATAGAATTGGTTGCAGCAACGTTATTGCGGCAACGTTTCGGAGATAACGTTGTAATTTACGTAGTTGCATGCAACGTCATATGACAACATAAATGTTACGTAATTAGAGCTTTCAAATAATTGGTTGCAGCAACGTTATTGTGGAAACGTTTTTGCGACAACGTTGATAAGATGTTGTCACCAAATGTTAAAGGCACAGTACGGCTCAAGTTACCGAATTTGACCTCCTATTGGGTTTTCCCATGAATAAATCAAACAGTTTTCCATTTAGACACTCTTCCAAACTGTGTGCAGTCATTTTGGTACAAAAAAGACTTTGTAGCCGATAAAAATATCAATGTTTGTTGATCAACAAACAGCAGGTGCGTGTTTCAGTACCCCGAGCTATTTTCCGAAAGCTGCTGGATAACTCCGTGACCAATCCCGATTCGCTCCGGTAATTTCTCTGTAGTACTGTTTGTAACCCCCGTATATACGCACAACTTGATGACGTATTACACATAGCGCATTCCGGAAGCATTTTGACATTTTTGTAAATAAAATAAATATTGGAAAATATCTCCTCGGATCACCTAACGACGACCGGCATTACTGTGTAATCAGGTAATTTTATGTTCCACTTCACATCCTCGGATACATACGAAAGTTTATTCGTTTATTTCACACAGGGTCATTTCGTACCTTTACCATTTCGTTCCGTGTTTGGTCAATTCGTACCCATAGGCGCATGTTTTCCGGTAATTTCGTAAATATACATGTAGGTTCGAATCGACCATAATGTTTGGTCATTTCGTACGCATTCTTGTTTAATTTTTTATATATTCACATATATATTTGGGCATATATTTGCATATTTTAAATTTGTTTTGATGAAAAAGCTGGGTCATAACTAGACTAACATGCCATGTCTCTATATCATGTTTAACTTCTATTTTTCATTATCTGACTTTTTTCATTTATTATTTTCTTCGCTATAGTGAAAGTAACGGTAGTGAAAGCCATAGTGCTATGTCTAGGTCATAACCTGAGATAAAATAAAATGAATGTTAGGTATAATTTAATCCTTTCACCCATAAGTAACTGGAAATTGGAATATATTTTTGGACCAATCCAATTGCCATCAAATTATGTTCAGACTACCTTAGTCCATTTATGAAAAGGGGATATTTTTGTTGTAAAAAATAAGAAATTATATGCAAAAAGTGCAGATCCTGATGAGCCGGCTCGTGATGGATTTTTATATGTTGATTTGCTGACCAATCCAATCGCCACAAAATGATTTTCAGACTAGTCCATTTATGAAAAGGGGATATTTTTGTTGTAAAAAATAAGAAAATTATTTGCAAAAAGTGCAGATCCTGATGAGCCGGCTCGTGATGGATTTTTATATCGCCATGCACAAAATGGTTTTCAGACTAGTCCATTTATGAAAATGGGATATTTTTGTTGCAAAAAATAAGAAAATTATTTGCAAAAAGTGCAGATCCTGATGAGCCGGCTTGTGATGGATTTTTATATGTTAGTTTCCGGACCAATTCAATCGCCACAAAATGGTTTTCAGACTAGTCCATTTATGAAAAGGGGATATTTTTGTTGTCAAAATAAGATGTTTTTGGCAAAAAGTGCAGATCCTGATGAGCCGGCTCGTGATGGATTTTTATATGTTGATTTCCGGACCAATCCAATCGCCACAAAATGGTTTTCAGACTAGTCCATTTATAAAAAGGGGATATTTTTGTTGTAAAAAATAAGAAAATTATTTGCAAAAAGTGCAGATCCTGATAAGCCGGCTCGTGATGGATTTTTATATCGCCAATGCACAAAATGGTTTTCAGACTAGTTCATTTATGAAAATGGGATCACGAGCCGGCTCATTTGGATCTACACCATTTGGCAATACCACTATACAGGTAGTGTTGAAACGGTTAAATAGATGTTAGTTGGCCAGCTAACAGAGAATTAGCAATCTACTCATTTCGTCATGTACATATGTAGCTGTGACTGGAGAAATGGGGCTTAGTCAATTTGTGGCCAGTGTAGCCCCTGATCAAATAGAACACTCGTGTAGCCTAATAGCGATCTATATTACATGCTACCCAATGATTTACCATATTTCTGGTAGCATTTATTTCCTTGAAGGAAATATTTCCTTCTGGCCATTATATAGCGAAACGTCATTTCCGGCGAAGAAAAACAATTCATACGCGAACGTCAAAATTGTCAATTTTGATATTATAAGCTGGTCTAAGACCAAATTTCACATTTTTCGAAAAAGCATGTAATATACACTACCATTTTGAAATACCCGCTTTATTTCCCTTGATATCTGTAAATCAGACAAAGAAACTTGTGCTCGCTCGTTTCTTTATAAGACTTCCAGATGTCTCGTGATATAAATCCGGTACATGTATTTCAAAATGGTAGTTGAATAAACTCTACATATTGCTTGTTAGACGCACAACGGACGTTTCATTAATGGAATGACAAACAGTCCAGTTCCTGATCAGACTGCGGATGCACATGCTTATCTGGATATACACTGGTCGCAAAACCCATAAGCCCCATTTCTCCAGTCACATATATATGTTTGACACTAAAAAGTCTTTGGGGTTAATTACTTGTATTTTGTAATCAGTATTTCGATGCATATCTGTTGATGTCATTTTATTATATTTTGTGTTGTTAATTAATTGGCAATTAACCGGAGGTACGAAATAGCGATTTCCCGAGTGATGGAACAGGCCCCACCACCACTTTCATAGGATTTATATACAATGTACATGTATGGGCCACCAAATCGCCAACCGTCATCAATAGCTTCCTTACATTGATCAGGCTCCAGATAAGGAATTAGTAATTGAGTATTTTCATTCCATCATTTCTGAAGCAATTGGGTGTTTCAAAATTTTAATTGGGTAAAATAAAATCACACTACTGTTTACACATCAACAGGCAGCAAGAATAAGAAAAATATGTTATATTTGTGGTCTGTTTATTGTCTTCTGCAGCATGCTACATGTACCACCAAATTGTAATTGCTTTTTTGATACTCGCTACTTCTGATTTCAATTGGGTTTTGGGCAATTTTAATTGGGTATTTAAGCAAATATGCAACTTATCTGGAGCCCTGATTGATATATAACCGCTCCGTGTAATTTAGGTGACATTGACCTACTTTCACGAAATACAAGTCACATCCGTCAAGTTGTATACATTGTACATCTCCTGATGTGTTGGATGTTCGCCAACCTTTATCAGTTGCTTCCTTACATTGATACCTAACCACCCTGGGTCATTCAAGTGAACATAGAAATCGCATATCAGTTGTTGTCGTCCAAAATTTTGGACATAGGTCCATTGTAGGTCCAAATAGTTGGATGTTCGCCAAACTTCATCAGTAGCTTCCTTACATTGATAGAAACCATTCTGGGTCCTTTGGGTGACACTGGCCTACTTTTCTCAAAATATAGGTCACATCCGTCAAAAAACTTTGACGTACGTCCCTATTTCGCATATATCCGGATACGTTTGTTGGATATATGCCAAACTTAATCAATATCTTTTGTCTCACTCATGCTAGATTGGCGGTAAAATTTAAAATTAGTAGCCGAAATTAACTGTCACAGTAAAATACTAAAATAAACAATACAATGTACTATTTTATATTACATATAGAGTATAATTTCTGACATATCAGTAGCAAAAATGGCCATCTGAATGATTTCTGAAATATTGGTAGCCAAATGGCCATTTGAGTAGCCAAATTGCGACCATCCTAGCTCATGATACTGGAAAGTGAGACAGCGGTCAAAATTCTGGTGTCGTCTTCATCAACAATTTTGGACAAAGTCCACATTTCGCATATCTCTTGATCTGTTAGGCGGATAATTACCAAACTTCATCAATAGCTTCTCACATTGATAGCTATCCATCCGGTGTCAGAACCTTAATCATGACCATAATTTCATCAATAGCAGTGTATTTCGACTGACCGTGACCATGGTCACTGTATCAACAACTTTCGACATAAAAAATATGTTGTTTTTTCTTCTTCAGGAAAACAGCAATGCATCAAGCTTGGACTCGAACTGGGCCATGTGAACACCGGATTGTCCACTGTGCATCTGGATCGATCGACATCAACAATTAGCAGGGAGGGTGAAGAAGAGAAGACTGGTCCATGTACACAAGACCCTTGGCCAGATAGAGAACAGCCGACAGACACTTATTTTATGACCAGTGTTTACAGACTTTATGCAGTTAATTTGGCTACCAGTATAGATGTGAATATGTTTGTTCAAACACAGTGGGTATAGTTTGTCACAGGCACCTGCTATTGGGATGGGGTGGACTGAATCAGGAAGGGAAAACCCTCCAATTCAGACCATACATTTTTTTTACATTCGCGATTTTGACGCGATTAAGCACAGCTATCGCGGAAAATTGATAAGCAAACCTGCCATTGCCCCTTTTTTGCTGGAAATAAGGACTGATGGGGTTCACTCCGATATGCCCCAAAATCGTTCGAAAATGCAGTTTATAGCCACGAAAAGAGATGCACGAACACGCATGTAATAATATTGCACATTCACCAGTCAGGAAAACTTGAATTTTATACCCTATTGCACCCCGTCTTTCCTTAATTCCAGCCAAATGTTTATGTAGATTTTCTCTAAATAACTCGTAAATGGCTGAATCTACGGGGACTAGAACATCGACAGGCGTTGCTGATCAATTTCCGGGTTATCTGCGCATAATTGCGTTAAAATGTTCTTACCTGATTCAGTGCATCCCATCCAAATAGCAGGTGCATGTGACGTACTATACCCACCGTGTAAAAGTATGCTAGACATTCCTATTCCATTGTTAAATAACATAGGTTGGTGCTACTGGTAGCTGCAGAAACCATTTTGTTACTGTAACAGTGATTTGGCTACTAATATTTCAAAATTTGGCTACTGAAAGGTTACGATTGGAAAAAGTAGTTTTGCAAATATTGGAGCTACTGGTATTGTAAAATTTTGTTCAAGGTAACCTTTAATTTTGACTATTTAAATTTCATAATCCTTGCGCTAACCTAGTGTTATAACAAACAGTGTAGACCCGGATCAGCCTGCTCGACTGTGACTGGTGATCCGAGTCTACTACATCTATCACACGGTCAGAAGATCCATTTTGTCAGTACATGTCATCTCAAAAACTATACATTTTTCAGTATTATACTGATGACAACCAGTATACTTAAATACATGTAGATACATGTACATGAATATAATGAGACACAAACTATAACAGTTGCTGCTGCTTTTATTTTCCTCATTTAAATGATTGTACATGTAATGTTGAGCCTACACACTGTAGCACATATGATAACTCTTACATTAAAGGTACTGTGTCTCGGGATAGATTCAGTGGAGGGCACATTTAGTGTTGCCCTTGTCCGTCCGTCCCCAACCTTGTAACTTGTAATACTTTTAAACAGTAATAGCTACAGACCTGAAACCTGGTATGTAGCTTTCTTATGAGTAGATGCACAAAGTTTATTTTGATTCTTTCAACCCCCGGGTCATGGATTATCTCCCCATTTTATTTTCGACTTAGAATTTTGCCTCATTTTACAGATGATTTGAACATATAATTTGGTTCCAGAAATACGATCTAAATTAACCTATTTTGTCCTAATCTGTTTCATCACATTCTAGGCATATCAGAGACCCAGTGCCTTTAATGCACCCGTTACAGATATTTTGTGAACAGTTCAGAAATTATCCGTAAAAAACACGAAAATCGGACTGATTTCATGATTCATCTGAAATCTACATGTGCTGTTTTTTTTTATAATTACCGGTATGCAGATAACCATTACGATATTAGATAACACTTGTATCTGACCAGGCTACTCATTTGTTCACAACTTCACAATTGATCAATAAATGCCGTCGATGATACAGATATTGAAAAGTGTGGGTTATTGGGAATATTATGAGCTACCGGCTGAGAAAAGGAACCCTAGAACATGTGCAATCAGCATGGTGAGTGCATAGATCTGATCATGACCTACATTGTTTGAATTACTGTCATCAGCAAAACATTTATATTTTATACTGCGAAGTGGACTTCTATCTACAATTGTTGGACATGTTGTCAGGTCCATTTTCTCGGCTGGGGGCTATATGTGGCTATGACTGGAGAAATGGGGCTTATGGGATTTGTGACCAGTGTAGCTCCTGATCCAATAGCACACTCTGATAGCCTGGTGGTCTATATAGCTTGGTAGAAGCATGACATGTGTATCATTCACGGAATGGCGAACAGTGCATATCCTGATCAGACTGCAGTCTGATCTGCAGCAATAGTGGTCGCAAAACCCATAAGCCCTATTTCTCCAGTCACAGCCACATATGTGATCTGTGTGAATGTTACATTATTTCTTCGTAACGATAGCTTTTACTCGTTTGTTCTGTATAAGCTACAAAAGCCATGACAGAACCATTTGCCCTTTCAGGGTATGGGGTCACGTGATTTCAGAACGACCCTAGATAATGTGTGATGTCGTTTTTACAGTAGATTTTCTTTACAATGTAATAAACCAATAATTTTCACGAAAAATAGAGTACATTTTATTTTGACATTTATTGATACTTGATTGTGGAGTCCGGTGATACCCATTATAAAAGTAAGAAGATTAGTACTAATCCTTTTACTTTTAGGAAGTGGAGTTAAATTATTCTGGTGAACTGAGGATATATATTTGTACATATTCAATTCGAGAACACAACTATGAGAACTGCCCTGATCAAACGGCCTTGTGACATTTGTGGCAAGTGTAGATCCTAATCATTATGCACAGCAGTAATAAGCATATGCTCAACTGTCAGAATAGCGACAATAGCCGGGGGGGGATGCTGGTCACTAATGTTGTTAGGTGAATTTTCACCGCTGGGGTGAGGGGACATGCAATTGTATATGATGTACATAAAAACTTACTTCTATAAGTAAGTTGAGGAACCGTTCTATACCTGATCATGTTTGATTCAAAGATAATTGCTTCGTAAATACATTTACATTTACTCTTTGTTATTTGAGACTATGACAATAGTGCAGTGGAGCTTCATAAATGTGAGAGTATATCTGGCCCATGTGTATTTACATATATCACAGTACAGTGTCTAGGAAAAGTGTACACGTTAGTTTATGTACATATTGAGAATGTTCGCAAAAGTACACCAATATCTCACTTAAAGTACATCTTGGTTTAGTATAACTTATAGGGAGTCCGTTGTCCTGGCTTTTCTATGTATGATTGGCCACATTATATCATATGTTCTACTTCTCATTGTCAGTTCTTTGTCAAATGCCGGAAGACGTGAAACTAGCTGATGGCTGGCACACACACAAACATGGCTGACTTGGCCACTCCATGTGCCGTATATGATACAGTAACGAGGCAGTGTTCATACATATATTCCATCACTTTTACGAAGCAATTGTTTGAATCATATGATGATCAGGGGTCCCATAATTATGTCCTCATCATGACATTAGTGTCTTGCAACTCGAAACTCCATGTTCTCAACTTGAAACTCGAAAATATTAACTTGAAGCTTTCAACTGGAAACTGAAGAATTCTGACTCGAAAGTCAAGAATGTCAACTTTCCTTAGTCTTTTGACCTTCAAAAAACAACAGTGAAAGTGAAAGGGTTAACGTCCCAGCAATAGCTAAGGTCATTGTGAGACAGGACAACAGTTTAAAGTCTCATCAGACAGACCAGTGGCAAGGAAATACTATGAAAGTATTTTTGGATGCCCTAGGCAAGGTTTGAACCCACAACCTCCGGATTGGAGTCAGGTGTTCTAACCCCTATACCAGAACCCATCCCTCATTTGACCTTGAACACAGGTGAATAATGGGCGGGCGATAGAAACCTTTAATGCAAATTTTGCCAAAACTTGGCGTTGACATTGGCCATTTAAGCCACATGGGTGGTGAAAGAGAATGGGTTTTATGTCCCAGCAACAGCCAAGGTCATGTAGGAATGGTAGATCATTTTCAAATCTCATCTGGTGGGATTTTGGGATTTACCCCCATCACAATACAACAAGTCTTTAACCTGGCCTAAAATGACCTTAGCTGTTGACAGGCCATTAAACACCATTCAATCAAATCATCCTTACTGGAATCCCAATATCCCTGATTTGACCCTCAGGTGCATGATTGCCTTTCTTGTTACTTGAGAGTTGAATCAGGTTATACCCATCATAAAAGTAGTAGGATTAATACTAATCCCATTACTTTTAGGAGCTGGGGCTAAGTGACTGGTGTGGCGAGAACCTGGCATCCGATCAGGTTCTTCTCTTATTTCACACCTGAATATATATATTTCAGTGACTTTCTCCCCATCGATGAAATTGAAATATGGGATTTGACTGTTAACCTGGCCTAAAATGCCCAAAGCTGTTAACAGGCCGTTAAACTCCATTAATTAAACTGGCAAGTATTCCTGTCCCATTTCCCACTAAACTCCATTAATTAAACAGGCAATTAGTCCCGTCCTATTTCACACATCCCAAGGACATCAAAGTCTTCTGCGGAGTTGACGGTTATGGCTTGTGAAGAAACTCAACACCAGTTAAAACTTGACTTTAGACATCATTAGGTCGATGACACTATGTTGACACCTCAGTGGCACCAAATACTCCTGCAAATACACAAGAACAACATTTTATATTTCTTTGCTAGGAGTAACCATTATGATTACAACATGCACATTTTCAAGATCCCCTGACTGGCAGCCTTGACAATAATAACATGTGCCCTCAGTGACTTGACATTGTCGAAAAGCATGTAGCGGTAATACATGTTAGCAACACCTTTCATTTTCTTAAATAACTTCTGATCCACTTTATCGATTTTAATAATATTTGGCCATAACGTGTGTCTAGGTATAGTAATTGGTTTTGCAAGCACCACACGTATGAATTAAGACACAAAGTTACGGTCACTGAGAACCTCGGGGGGGGGGCAAACTGGCTACAAATGGTAAAGCCCCAATCCCCCAGCCACACATATATATCAACAGTCACGACTGGTCACAAGTGCCATAAGCCCCAATCCTCCAGCCACATATAGAGACCAGGAGGCAGATAGGCCACAATTCATATAAGCCACATTCACAAAGGCCACATACATGTACAGAGATCTGTAGCCGATTTCATCAAAATTGCAAAGTATACTTTTCTAGCAAAGTATACTTTGAGGGAGTAATCATTTATTTTTCCCGAAATGCATTATTTCATATAGAACTAACGACTGCATATATTTGATGATTACATGTATGCAGAATTATTATACTGAATTTATTACATTATCACAGCCATTTTGGCTGTGATAATGTAATACATTCAGCATAATAAAAATTAATTAAATTTATCCTAAAATTAAAATTGAAAATTTCTCCTTCAAAGTATACTTTGCTAGATAAGTATACATGTACTTTGCAATGTTGGTG
>CM055271.1:42784606-42866887 GCA_029237695.1 Conchocele bisecta | reverse complement strand
ATGACACCAAAAAAATGCCTATTAAAAAAAATCCCATTACCCCACCCACTTGGTCTCGTACAGTACTATACGTTAATTCAAGGTGACAATAAATAGCGCTATTATAGAAAGAGCCCTCTTTTTTCCGGCTCGCACAAACACAATAAACATCGATTAAATGTATGAAATATGTCTCTGGCAATCGATAAAGATATTAGGTGTGTGAATATACTCACTCAAATCGCTGTTTCAAGTATTTATTGAGTTATTCGCGTTTTGATTACCCCATCCAAAGCGAAAGTTGCGTGTACTAAAGAATCTCACACAGAATCGAAGGCCGTCCGGCGTGGATTATCGGTCATATTTGACCAATAACTGATCGACAGCTCAAACTAAAGTGGTGCACCATGACCATATACATTAGCAACTCCAACCATACAAAGTTCGTCCAATTGTGATCATTCACCGATCTAAAAAACACCTTTTTTCCACTTTCATTCATGATTCACGTACTATCAGATTATGTCTTCCGCAATCCCGAAATAGGTTGAATGACGTCATACAGTTTAGATTTAGCCAATCAGAGATGTTCTTTACATAGACGCTTCCGGTTGTATTATGGAAGATGGTGCATTGACCCAGTTCCAGATAATGAACGAAATAAGACAAAAAAGTGTTTTTTAGATCGGCGAACGATCACAATTGGACGAACTTTGTATGGTTGGAGTCTCTAATGTATATGATCATGGTGTACGACTTTAGTTTGAGCTGGCAATCAGCTATCGGCCAAATATGACCGATAATCCAGCCGGACGGCCTCGATTCTGTGTGAGATTCTTTCGTACACGCAACTTTCGCTTTGGATGGGGTAATCAAAACGCGAATAACTCAATAAATACTTGAAACAGCGATTTGAAGTGAGTATATTCACACACCTAATACCTTTATCGATTGCCAGAGACATATTTCATACATTTAATCGATGTTTATTGTGTTTGTGCGAGCCGGAAAAAAGAGGGCTCTTTCTATAATAGCGCTATTTATAGTCACCTTGAATTAACGTATAGCACTGTACGAGACCAAGTGGGTGGGATAATGGAATTTTTTTTTAATAGGCATTTTTTTGGTGTCATAGGTCCGAGTCTTCCACCTGTGGGCACAGGGGCCGCACGGAAGGGGGGTAGAATGAAAATATAGATGATGATAAACACCCATGTGAAGTTTGAAGGTAATGGGCAAAGCAGTTGCAGAGATATAGTATAACAAAAAACTTTGAACCAAAAAACTTAACCAAAATACTTAACCAAAAACTTTAACCACAAAACTTAACCAAAAAACTTAACCAAAAACTTTAACCAAAAAACTTAACCAAAAAAAACTTCAAAGTAATTTGACCTTGACATTGGGCACTGGGGGCCGCACGGGAGGGGGGTAGAATGAAAATATAGATGATGATAAACACCCATGTGAAGTTTCAAGGTAATGGACAAAGCAGTTGCAGAGATATAGTATAACAAAAAACTTTAACCAAAAAACTTAACCAAAAAACTTAACCAAAAACTTTAACCAAAAAACTTAACAAAAACTTCAAAGTAATTTGACCTTGACATTGGGCACAGGGGCCGCACGGAAGGGGGGTAGAATGAAAATATAGATGATGATAAACACCCATGTGAAGTGTCAAGGTAATGGGCAAAGCAGTTGCAGAGATGTAGTATAACGAAAAACTTTAACCAAAAAACTTAAGCAAAAGAACTTAAGCAAAAACTTTAACCAAAAAACTTAACCAAAAACTTCAAAGTAATTTGACCTTGACATTGGGCACAGGGGCCGCACGGGAGGGGGGTAGAATGAAAATATAGATGATGATAAACACCCATGTGAAGTTTCAAGGTAATGGGCAAAGCAGTTGCAGAGATATAGTATAACGAAAAACTTTAACGAAAAACTTTAACCAAAAAACTTAACCAAAAACTTTAACCAAAGAACTTAACCAAAAACTTTAACCAAAAAACTTAACCAAAGAACTTAACCAAAAACTTTAACCAAAGAACTTAACCAAAAACTTTAACCAAAAAACTTAACCAAACAACTTAACCAAAAACTTTAACCGGACACACGTACGTACGTACGTACGTACGTACGTACGTACGCCAAACGGCCGACTATATCGCGCTTTCCGCAAGCGGGCGCGACAATAAAAACAAAGTCGAATGTGGGTCGTACTGGCAGCCTTGATAATAAAAGAAATGAAAAAAAAATCAACATTTTTGCCTTACAAATTTGCCTTAGAACCCTAGATACACATTGTGGCCAAATATTATCACAATTGGTGAAGCGGTTCGTGAGGTATTGAAAAATCAAAGGTGTTACTAACACACATACGTACATGGACTAGCGCTATATCCCCTTTTACCTATTGGCAGGGTTAATTACAGAATGTCTCTACCTTTCTCCATCATCGTATGTTGGAAAGATCAAGATACACGAAGGGAAGGGTCGTTTTAATATAGCTTGGTTATGTTGCGATACCTCATGTAATATGAACTTTTGATCTGGTGTCAAAATCCTATAGGTCGCGTGTGAACTAACTTAAAGGTAAACCTGTGATAGAATTCAATAGAGGATCTTACATCAATGATGAATTAACAAGTTTAACCCAATAAAGATGGGATACAATTATAGTACATGTGGTATGAAACTTTTATGAGAAAGTATATGATGTTACCACTCATTTGAACCGTCTCGACGAGACGGTTCAAATGAGTGGTAACAACATATACCTTCATGGAGAAATAATAAAAAATTTATACCGAGATTTTTTTAACAAAAATTATCGTAACCTAGACGGAAATGGGTTAATCATCCAGCAAGTTACATAACTATCTAGACGGAAATGGGTTAATCATCCAGCAAGTTACATAACTATCATATTGAACCAGAGCAAGGGTTCACCGATACCCCAGCCGCTGCCTGGTCCGACCAACAAATATTTTCTAATTCATTTGGCCTGGGCATGAAAATGAAGCGATGAAAAAATGGGGTTTAACGTCCCAGCAACAGCTAAGGTCATACAGGGATGGGACCACAGTTTAAAGTCTCATCCCACAGACCAGTCGGATGGAAATATACTATGAAAGTATTTTACATGGCCTAGGGTAGGTTTTGAACTCACAACCTTCAGTGTTGGAAGTCCTGTCTTCTACCCCCGAGCCACAACCACCTGGGTATGAAAGCTGCGTAGGTTGTCGATAGAATGAAATGCTTTCTTCTCAAATTTCCTTATTTCTCAAGCAAAAATGTATATGTTGTTACCACTCATTTGAACCGTCTCGACGAGACGGTTCAAATGAGTGGTAACAACATATACATCGGTTTAGGAATAAAGAAAGTAGCCGATTTAAATTTTGTAATTTGTTACCTGTTATCTGACCATACCTGTGTACATAGCAGCACTTTGAAGATGTACCCGCCTGTCTCTTGCCCATTATGCTTATCATCACAGTGCAGTCATAATACACTGTTATATGTATACAAACATTGAACTATTATCTCTTCTATTGGCCTTATTCTCAACCCAAGTATATGTTGTGAGCACTCATTCAAATGGAGGTAACCACATATACACCTGATGAGAAATATAGTAAAAAAACATTATATTTTGTTAAGGCCTAAAAAGTCTTGTGGTGCGGGCAATTCGACCTTACCTATGAATATGCCGCCGACCAGACTTTTTTGGCTGTTTAAAAAAAAGAAAATATTCATTTTTGATCCTTCGTGTGCTTAAGGTGTCCTTTAGGCGCTTGTCTTATACAATACCAATACATTTTATTCACTCTAAGTCACATACGTGACACACAAGGTATACAATAGATTACATAATACAACGATGGGTACAAATACAAAATGCATATGTATAAGCTCACTCTTCCGTTAGCCTGCAGCAATCTCAACAACAACTATCAGTATGGCTTCTTCTGACGTATTACATTGTGAAAGTCAACTTTACGTAGCAAATCTGCCTACCAGCCGGTGTATATAAAGTCGAGCAGCAGTTTGAAGCTGTCCCAGTCGATGTCTCGCCCTCCATCAAACTGTTTTCTGTACTATTTTTCTTATTTCTCAACCAAAGTATATGTTGTGACCACTCATTTGAACCGCCTCGACGAGACGGTTCAAATGAGTGGTAACAACATATACGTCGGATTAGAAATAAAGAAAGTAACCGTTTTAAATTTTTAAATTTGTTAATTGTTATCTCCATACCTGCCAGTGTATATGAAGCCAAGCATTGAAATATTTTCTGTTCAATTGTCCTTATTTCTCAACAAAAATATATGTTGTGACCACTCATTTGAACCGTCTCAACGAGACGGTTCAAATGAGTGGTAACAACATAGACATCGGATTAGAAATAAAGAAAGCAACAGTTTTAAATTTTTAAATTTGTTAATTGTTATCTCCATACCTGCCAGTGTATATGAAGCCAAGCATTCAAATATTTTCTGTTCAAATGTCCTTATTTCTCAACAAAAATATATGTTGTGACCACTCATTTGAACCGTCTCGACTATTAGAAATAAAGAAAGTAACAGTTTTAAATTTTTAAATTTGTTAATTGTTATCTCCATACCTGCCAGTGTATATGAAGTCGAGCACGAGTTTGAAGCTGTCCCAGTCGCAGTCGATGTCACGCAGCTTGAACATGGTCTGTCCGCGGTCGTCCTCCTCCGCGCGGTGAAACAGGTCGTGGAAGTAGCCGCTGGCCGCCGCGAGCACAGCTCGGTGGATGTTCATCTCGTGCTCGCCGACGACGAGGATCGCATCACAGAACCGTCCCTGCTTGTGTAGCAGCCCCAACTGGTAAATCAAATACAGAGATGGGGACATTTCCAAATGACAAATCCTGAAAACAAATACAGGGCTCCAGATAATCTAAAAAGTATTATACATGTACCACCGTATTATACATGTACCACCGTATTATACATGTACTACCGTACCACCGTATTATTACATTGTTACCACCGTATACATTACCACCGTTATTAACCATTTGTACCACCCAGTATTTATTACATGTACCCACCGTATGTACCACCGTATTATACATGTACCACCGTATTTCAAATTCAATGAGTATTTTACTTTTACAAATGTACTATTGATTTTCTTCCTTATTCAATAGGAACAAGTGATAAAAAATAAATCAAATTTAAAAATTCACTTATTTGAGCTGCAAAAAGCAAACGTTTGCTTTTTGCAGCTCAACTGAGTAAATTTTCAACTTTATTACAGTATTTTGACTACTGAATTTGAAAATCAATGTGTATTTTCACATTGCTGGAGTATTTTGTACTCCCACTTTTGATAAACAATGCGTTTTCTGCTAAAATAAGTGCGTAAAATACGCCAATACGCACCTTATCTGGAGCACTGCAAATATATTTTTGAACCCACAAACAAGACAAATGCATAAAAGTGTGCTTCCTATCTGGAAACATTAGTATTTTTCTGTAATTATCAGGACATATCCTGAAAATTCCCACCCCTGAAATAGAGAACAGAAATACTCGAGGTTATATGTGGTTGTGACTGGAGAAATGGGGTTTATGGGTTAGCGACCAATGCAGATCCAGATCAGCCTGTCTGATCAGGAACGGCACTGTTTGTCATTCCGTCAATGAAACACCCGTTATGCTTCTAGCAATATCGTTATCAGGCTACAGGAGTATGCTGTTTGATCAGAATCTACTCTCCACAAAACCCATAAGCCTCATTTCACAATTCACTACCACAAAAAATACTTTTACCGCGCTCAATTCAAATTGTGCTCAACTCGGGCGAGTCACTCACCTGAGCCAAGCATGAGTGTGCTCTGAATTCAAAGTTGTATAACCTTTAGCCCAGGTTTTGGTATTATTGTCAAATTTCCCCTACATTCAAGTATGGAGGCAAAATCTACAGTATTTGACTTGTTCCAAGTCAAATACTGTATATTTTGCCTTCATACTTGGATGTAGATAAAATATTTGTAGGAAAGTATGTACATGTATCGGTAAGCGAAATCCCCGGTATTAGATTTGAATTATCACATCACATAAACGCCATTGCAGCCCAACTGGTAAACAAAGAACAGAAATACCCGGTTGTAACAAATAGTCTTACAAACACAGCACAGGCCCAGGTTATGGTTTTGGTATTTTATTAAACTTTTCCCTACATACTAACTAGTGTGTATTAGGTGAAAGATCTGCATTTGACATGAAGGATCGCCTCCGTCTTAGCATAGCATGGAGCTGGCAAAATATTCAGCATTTGACTTCAATTCTTGAATGACGAGATTCGGATAATGTCCAGTGTGTTACCTGAGACAGGAGCTGGCCAGTGTGGTGGTGGTCGTAGAACTCGAGCATATTCTCTTGGAGACCATTCTCCGGTGACGATGGTGAGCCGTCCATCATGGCGCCGTGACCTCGTCACCTGCAAATATATATATCATGTTTATTCTAATAGTAGCCCCCTCTCTAATAGTAGCAGTAGCCCCTCTCCCATATTTGCATTCTAAATATGTTATTTTCACATACAAAAGTATAATTTAAAACATTGTTTTAAATGTCGTTTGTATGTGAAAATAGCATATTTTGATCCGACTTTCCACGTTTTGATCTCCATGGATTGCATAAATACAGTATATAAACCAGTCTTATCCCATTTCAGTCTGTCTGAGGTGGCCGGATTAGCTCAGTAGGTAGAGCTTTGGACTGCGGATCGGGAGACCCCTGGTTCGATTCCCACCTCAACCAGCTCCGAAAGGCCAATTTGGCGTGTCCTTGGGCAAGACAACTTTGTGCTAGCCTAGTCCTATCGGATGGGGACTTAACCCTTTCAACACCACAGACCTCTATAGAGACAATGTTTGCAAACAGTGCAGATCCAGATTTCAGGATCTCCACTGTTTGTTAATAATTTTAAACGTCGTACAGATTACCCTTTTAGAAGAATGGGATAATTTGAATGAACAAAATTAATGAAATAGCGTGAAACATTGGCATGGAACATCCTATTAAGTTACTTGGTGTTGAAATGGTTAAATAGTCGGTCCCCGACATGCAATTCTAAAGTAGTTATAGTGATGATTTAATATACTATTTATTACTTACTGATTTCGTAAGAAACAAAGCTATGCAGAGCTCCAGATAAGATTTGTATCTAAAGAGTATTATACCCTCATATTTCAAATTCAATGCGTATCTTACTTTTACAAATGTATTATGATTTTCTTCCTTATTAAGTAGGGAACAAAATTAATTAAGAAAAAAAATATTTGAAAATTCACTTATTTGAGCTGCAAAAAGCAAACACTGTTTTTTGCAGCTCACCTAAGTAGATTTTAAACTTTATGACAGTATTTGCACTACTCAATTTGAAAAGCAATGCATATTTTCACATTGCTGTGAGTATTTTGTATTTTGTACTTTTGATAATCAATGTGTATTCTGCTAAAATAAATGCGTAAAATACGCCAATACGCACCTTATCTGGAGCCCTGGCTATGTGCAGGTCTGTTCAACAACATGGCCATACATATACAGATGGGAATCAAAATCAGCAAGCTTCGTCGATCAAAACTGAACTATGCTGTCCAGAGTGTCTTGAGTTCCAATTGAGAAAACATGCTCTTGGAATTTTATAATTACGAGCCACGTTATGGAGCGATAATATATGCGTCCATGCAAAACCATGTCCGGACTCAATCTAGAATTCCAGCATATCTAGCCAATGGCCCATCTACATTTTACAACGAGACCATCTCTGGCTCAAACTGAGCCATCACAAAAATATGAGTCTTTTTCGTCAGAAAATTATTTTCTCGTTATGATTCATATTATACATCTAGTCCTCATTTATGCCAGATTCTTTATAATACAATGAAACTACCTTGTAGAGTTAAGTATACATCATGTGGTTATAAATCATGTTGTCATATTATTTCTGCTGTTCCCGTTCGATTTCTCCTCGGATATTAACCCTTACTACGCTGAATTAAATGTTGTCTTCTGCTGGTAATGTGTTATTTTCAATATTTCTCGACATTAACCCTTAGAATGCGGGAACCGAAAATAGTCGTCAGCTGATAATTCATATTTTGTCTTTTCTCTCAGTAAAAACATAGTTTGACAGCATTTTAGAATCATTTCCATTGGAAATGATTCTCAAGTTGTGCCAAACCAAGTTTTTGATGAGAAAAATGGAAAAATAAAAAATATTCAGCAGACGACACAAATTAATTCAGCATTGTAAGGGTTAACCTGTTTTGACAGCGCATGAGAATCGTCTCCAGTGCGCATGAGAATCGTCTCCACTGGAGACGATTCTCATGTGCTGTCAAAACAATTTTTTTGTTAATTAATTAATGCAAAAATTAAAAAACAGCAGACAATTTCCATCTCCCGCGTAATGAGGGTTAAATGGTGGCCCATTGGATTCATAATTCTGGGCCATTTCTAAAGTTATGGACCATTGTGGCCCCATCACTAATTATTCTTGGGGCCATTTATGACAAATAGGGCCATGGCCCCTCCTAGAATGAACACGAATGAAAATTAAGTGCAAGCTTATAATTTAGTACGTGCTAATAATTCCAGCACAAAAATATTTACACAATTCCCTAACATTTGATTGGCTCGTAGCAAGTCTCTGTCCAAAATTTATATCCCAGTAAACTCCCACGCCGAACTACTTTCCGTAACCGTGAGGCGCAGTTAAAATAATTCTTAAGAAAACGGAAAATAAACACATTTTCTTGATGAATTTATTTCAAATGCTGGAATTATAAGGAATTAATGGCCTTTTTGTGGAATTTATCGGGGATATAAACTTGGAAAAGTCGCGGAATACTGGACGAGCCTTAAAAAAATTACAATTTTTCGAAAAAAAAATCAAAAAAAAAAAAAAAAAAAAATTACAATTTTTTATCGCTTCGTCCAGTATTCCCGCGACTTTTCCAAGTTTATACCCCGATAAATTCCACAAAAAGGCCATTCATTCCTATAGTAACTTCACAACCAATGGAGGTCAGTGTTACAGTGAATTGCATGTAAACGAGTGTGTCGTGATTGTTTCACTACTTTTGTGGCTGGCTATCAATGATAAAGACAACATCAATGATAAAGACAACAGTACATAATCTCAAACATTATCTATCGCATGTCAAAAGGTATAAACATAAACCACATATATAGCATATTCTTTCTAATTTACCATGAACACATCTTGATATTTCATTTGAATTGTCTCCAAGGAGACAATTCTAATTAAATGCCAAGACTTGTTTTTATTTCGAAGCAAACTATTCAATAATTTATTTTACCCAATTAAACTTTTGAAATACCCAATTGCTTAAGAAATGATGGAGTGACAATACTCAATTACTACGGTAATTCCTTATCTGGAGCACTGCATAATCTCAAACAGTATCTATCACACTTACAACAGCTAACCAGATCAACCACATGTCAAAAGGTGACAAAACCCTCGGAGCATCCAGTAGCCTATTTCACCAACATTGCAAAGTATACTTTTCTAGCAAAGTATACTTTGAGGGAGTAATCATTTATTTTTCACATGAAATGCATTATTTCATATAGAACTAACAAATGAATATATTTCATGATTAAAATATGTAGAATTATTATACTGAATTTATTACATTATCACAGCCAAATTGGCTGTGATAATGTAATAAATTCAGTATAATAAAAATTAATAAATTTATCCTAAAATTGAAAATTTCTCCCTCAAAGTATACTGGCCTCGACAAATCCACCCGTCCGCTCGTTTGTTTGTTTGTGTGGTTGAGTTTAAACGTCTATCAACAGCTAAGGTCATTTTAAGGCCGGGTCAATGGGTTTAGTACTAAATCCCATATATTACCTGTACAAGTACATGGACATGTTCAAGTACATGTACAAATTTGGAGAAAATCCCAAAATCCGAACTGAATATTTACAATATATTCAGCCCTGAAATCAGAATAATCCTGATCTGATGCCAGGTCCTCGTATTGGCAAGTGAATTTTCGATCTGTGCCAGTTAGATTAATTGCAAAATTAACATATAAAAATCCATTCCACAATGTTAAGAATATAATACACCAGTGTAATAAATATGCAAATGAGAAACCACACAATGTGATTTTTACAGCTGCATTGAATGATGTGCTTATGCAAGAAATATATTCTAACATTTGTGATGACTATTCGGTATTCATATGAAACTTGTTGACATAAGAAACTAGACAGACACTTAAAACCATTCATTTCAGAATACACCTTTACGGGTATGAAATTTATTAAATAATAGAATGTTTTATGATAAATTAACAAATAATTCATAGTGTAGTATTTACCGTATACATGAAATCTATATAGACATAAACTATTGGAAATTCATTTGCAAAAGTAAAATACGCAATAATTTTAAAATCAGGGGCTATAGTACGCTTTGGACACAAAGCTTATCTGAAGCTCTGCATAACAGCTCACGGAAGTTCCGTTGACACGAATAGCTCATATTGACATTGGACAAATGGACAAAAGTCACATGGAAACTTTAGTGGTAAAGTGATCCTTTCTGCAGCAAGAGGCCGTGGGATATAGAAACTTGTCCGTTTGACCTTGGTTTGGTGTAAACTGCATTCCAAGTGTCAAGGAGACATATTAATTAAATGTCCATTATCACACTGGCCGGGCTATACAATTACAATTACACCATTGACATTTCTGTATACGGTCAAACAGGGGACAGACAGAATTCAAGGTTGCCGACTACTTCTAAATGCCGTGGTTGTTTACTTCAACATAGGTTCATCATAACTGTCCGGAGATGTCAAGGCTATTTCCACAAAGCTTAACCCTTAGACCACTACTCGCAACAATTGTCGTCTGCTGTTGCTTTTATATCTTGCCTTATTAACATGTTTTGACAGCACTTCAGAATCCTTTCCAACGGAAATGATTCTGAAGTGCTGTCCAAGCATGTTGTAAATTATTCTAAAGTGCGGTCAAAGCATGTTTTTGATGATAAAAATGGAGAATAGAAAATAAACAGCAGACGACAAAAAAATTAAGATATCGGTCCAAGGGTTAATACACCATAATCCCACTGTTGTTGGAATGCATGGTGGGTTTGTGGTCTATAGGCCGGGTTAACTGGATTAACCCTTCCTACGCTGTTGACGGAAATTGCCGTCTGCTGGTTTTCATTTTTGCTTTAATTCTTAACAAAAAACTGGTTTTGACAGCACACGAGACTCGAGACGATTCTCATGTGCTGTCAAAACCAGGTTTTTGTCGAGAAATATTGAAAATAAAACATTTCCAGCAGACGACAACTTTTAATTCAGCTTAGTAAGGGTTAAAACATGTATTTCACCTGTACGAATGGAGGAAAATTAAATCCCAAAATCGGAACTGAATATTTACATGTAAAAATATATATTCAGCCCTCAAAACAGAATAATTACCGCATGTTTAAAAAAACAACAACCAGTGGACATGATTATAAAGTGCTGTTAAAGCATGCTTTTGATAAGGAGAAAAAAAATCGTTATTACGAGGCTAATCCCCTCGCTGGCAGCCTTGATAATAAAAATAAAACATTTGCCTTACAAACAAGGTGAACGTAAGTCCTCAGTGACCTTGACCTTGGGCGGTCAGACATGGGGCATATGCAAAACAAAGCACCATCCCTTGACACACATTCGTTGTGGACAAATATTATCAAAATCGTCACAAAGGACATACATGTACTAATGCTGTATCGCATCTTGCCTATTGGCGAGGGGATAATAAACAGCAGACAGCAAAATAAATTCAGCAGCAAAAAAGTGCTGCAAAAAGCATGTTCTTGACAAGAAAAAATATTAACCCTTAGACCGCTACTCACAACAATTGTCGTCTGCTGTTGCTTTCATATCTTGCCGTATTTCTCAATAAAAACATGGTTTGACAGCATTTCAGAATCATTTCCAATATGATTCTGAAGTGCTGTCAAAGCATGTTGTAAATTTTTAGAAAGTGCTGACAAAACATGTTTTTGATGATAAAAATGGAAAATAAACAGCAGACGACAAAAACATTAAGATAGCGGGTCTAAGGGTTAAAATAGAAAATAAACAGCAGACACCAACATTTAATTCAGCATTGGAAGGGTTATATATAACACAGACAATATGTGACCGAATTTCGCACAAAACGAGGATATAATCGACCGGCTCAATTTGTCCAGTTCTACATGCCGCAATGCACAAACCAATTTCCGGTGATACCATTACAACGACGCGAAGACTGATCTCTATTGTCAACTCGTAGAACAACGGTGTTCAACTCTATATGATGCTACGACTGGATAAATGGGGCTGATGCGTATTGCGACCATGTAGATCCAGATCAGCCTGTGCATCCGCACAGTCTGATCAGGATCTGCACTGGTCGCCATTCCATCAATGAAACACCTGAGTGATGCTTCTAACAATGTAGTGGTATATGGTATAGATCGTTTTCAGGCTACACGAGTATTCGATCTGGATTATACACTGGTCACAAATCCCATAAGCCCCATTTCTCCAGTGACAGCCACATAGTTGCTTTAACCAACTTCATGCCGAGGATGCACTATTTTTCTGACAAACCTTGAAATATTTTTCTCATGTACGTACCGAAGTAATTTTATAATGTTGTGACTCATATGAATAATCTCACTGAGACGGTTTAAATGAGTTGGAATGTTTGTTTCCCATCTCCAATCCCTGCATTTTCGATGTTTTTCATCTCAGATCGTGCTAGTCATATATTAACCCTTACATACACCGCTATCGTTTATTTGTTGTCTGCTGTTTATTTTCTATTTTTCAATATTATCATCAAAAACATGCTTTGACAGCACATTAGAATAATTTACAACATGCTTTGACAGCACTTCAGAATCATTTCCATTGGAAATGATTCTGAAGTGCAGTCAAACCATGTTTTTATTGAGCAATAAGGCAAGATATAAAAGCAACAGCAGACGACAATTGTTGTGTGTAGCGGTCTAAAGGTTAAAACGCTGACCATTGGTAGACACCTGGACGAACCGAAAACGAGACTTATTTTGTTTAAATCAGTATTAAACTATTCCAGTCAGGTCGATTTAAGCGATCGGAATGGGACACTGCGAGACACCTATTTTATTATGGCCCAAGTAAGAAAAACAGAAAATACATATTAAGTTTGTAATATAAGTGCTTCAGCGACATTATGAAGGTAATAAAAGGTCAAGGTCATGTGGGGGTGGGGGGCATATACAAATATATTTTTTTCAAATTTTGGTACCAAATCTATATTTCACATTGCAAAATATGTTTCTCTTGTTTAACCTTCACATACATTGGAGACGAAAATTGTCGTCTGCTGTTTTTCATTTTTGCCTTAATTCATAACAAACAAGAAATGCGTCTGTCGAACGCAGATGCCACCTGCAGCATATTTGAGAAACTGTGACAAAGTGGTTAACCGAAAAGTGTGACGGACGGACAGACGGACGTACTCCCTGAAGTGGCGTTGTGGGGTTTGTTGCATGTGGGGTTTTTGGCCAAGTCTTTTGGGGTTTTCTGGTGCTATTTGTGGGGTGCAAACAATGCTAAAGGTGTTATCTCCCCTATACTAACTTGCTCTCGTTTTCTTATGTATCCTGCATGCACTTGTGGGGTATTTGGGTTTGATCAATGATCAGTTTGATCAGTGAAGTACAATATGTACTTGTGGGGAAATTTAGTCAGCCATTGTTTGTGGGGTTTGGATGGACGGACGGTTTTGACCATCACCCTCTGGGGTGTCAATTTTTTATTGCTTTTTTGGGCTTTTCAGAAGTGATGGAGTTTATTAAGATATAGTTGCGTATGGGGTGCACCCCACATGCATGTCATGTACTGGTGAATCACCCCACAACGTCACTTCAGGGAGAGCGGACGGACGGACGGACGTTCTTACAGTACTATACTTATGTGGCTTATCACATGTTAAATATTAGCCACATAAAACGATTTTAGCCACATAAAAGGATTTTTTAGGTGGCTAATTGTAACCAACCCTATCCTTTACTAAGTCCATAACCCTGTGGGGCTAGCCACATAAGTACCCTAATGTGTGCCCGGACGGACGGACGACAGACAGACAGATGGACGGACGGACACAGACGGACGGACGGACAGACACAGACGGACGGACGGACACAGACGGACGGACGGACGAACGAACTTACATTTCGGACCTTAGGGGGTACTTGCTATATAAAAGATCAAAGGAAATACCCCGTAAGACACAATAGGCTTACGGGGTACGGAATAAGTTCCATTGTCTTCTATTGTCTTAGGCCACGCCCCCTACCCCATAAGTACCCTAATGTGTGCCCGGACGGACGGACAGACAGACAGACGGTCCAAACACTATATGCCACCCGTTTCTTCGAAACCCGGTGGTATAAAAACATGTTTTGGCAGCACATGAGAATCGTCTCCAGTAAAGACGATTCTCATGTGCTGTCAAAACATGTTTTTATCGAGAAATATTGAAAATAAAACATTTCCAGCAGACGACAAAATTTAATTCAGCGTAGTGAGGGTTAACCTTCAAAGTAAACTGTACATTGCGACAACACATTTGAATTTTATCACAGCGACAATATTTCAGGGAAAATTGCTAAGTAAACGGGCAAAAGTAGGTCAAGGTCACTTGAAGGTCATGAGTTTGGCGGTGGGTTGTGATACATACCACTGGGCCGTGATCACCGGGTATGTGTGCAAGTATGGTGGCTGTCGGCCTTATGGAATTGAAGCTTGGCCAATATCTGAACCCTTCCACCCCTAACGTCACTGGAATGGATTCGGATATGTTAATTTTGCAGCCAATTCAATTGTCATAAAATTATTTTCAGACCAGTCCATTTATGAAAAGGGGGTGTTTTTTGTTCTCAAAAATGTGAAATTACTTGCAAAAAGTTCAGATCCTGATGAGACGGCTCGTCACGAGCCGGCTCATCTGGATCTACACTGTTTGCCAATACCACTATACAGGCATGTAGTGTTGAAAGGGTTAAACCAGACATTATAAATGGAATTTTTGCCAAATTTCGAAGCACATGATACATGATACAAGTTGACAAAAGGTAACTTACAAAACTACCAAATGTCTCCAAGTTCTGCCAAGACGTATTCACATTCCATTGAACTCTTTAACCCTTACTAAATTTTGTTGTCTGCTGGAAATCTTTTATTTTCAATATTTCTCGATAAAAACCTGTTTTGGCAGCATGTGCTGTCAAAACAGGGTTTTTGTTAAGAAAAAGGCAAAAAATTAAAAACAGCAGATGACCATCTTCGTCTCCCGCGTAGTGAGGGTTAACAGTTTTGTAACAAGAGAACGATTGCAAAATAGCACTATAATGTGTACAAGAAACAGACCTAGATCTAATATAACTAGAAATGGACGCTTGTCGACAAGCGCATGTGTATCCCCCTCCCCAGATACACAAGTAGTTTGAAAAAAGGGTGTCCGAGTTATGCTCCGGAGACAAAATCAGTGACGGAAAAACAAAGGGAGATAACTAAAGAATTAGTGATGCAAGAGTTGTCATTCTTGCGGGACACACCTTTAGGGTCGTGGTCTATGCATGTGTGAAGTTTCATGAAAATATTCCAAAGGGTGTTCGAGTTATGCTCCAGACACGAAATCAGTGCACGAAACAACAAAGGGAGATAACTAAGAAATTAACGACGCAAGAGTTGTCATTCTTACGTGCGACACACCTTTGTGTCGTCTTCTATGCATGTGTGAAGTTTAATAAACTAGAAAATGTGTTCATAGAACACGGATGTCCCACATATCGCTTTGATAATAAATGAGGCCAAATTGCAAGTCAAAATTTTCTTTTACCTGAGCGTTAAAGTTTTTGAAGCACCAAGTATGTGACCTTCACCCTGGGCTTGGCGGGGGCAGGACAAACGTGGATTTGGCACAGGGCGGTAGAGGACCATTAGAGCAATGCATATATGAAATATGAAGCTGATCCGTGAAAGAAAACAGAAATTATAAGATATTTACCTGAGCGTTAAAGTTTTTGAAGCACTAAGTATATGATGTTAACCCTGGGCTTGGCGGGGGCGGGACGAACGTGGATTTGGCACAGGGCGGTAGAGGACCATTAGAGCAACGCATATATGAAATATGAGTTGAACCGTTGATCCTAATGGAAAGAAAAATTATAAGATATTTACCTGAGCATTAAAGTTTTTGAAGCACCAAGTATGTGACCTTGACCCTGGGATTGGCGGGGGCAGGACGAACGTGGATTTGGCACAGGGCGGTAGAGGACCATTAGAGCAATGCGTATATGAAATATGAAGATGATCCATGAAAGAAAACAGAAATTATAAGATATTTACCCGAGCGTTAAAGTTTTTGTTTTGAAGCACTAAGTATGTGACCTTGACCCTGGGCTTGGCTGGGGGCAGGACGAACGTGGATTTGGCACAGGGCGGTAGACGACCATTAGAGCAACGCGTATATGAAATATGAAGTTGATCCGTGAATGGAAATAAAAATTATAAGATATTTACCTGAGCGTTAAAGTTTTTGAATGCACCAAGTATGTGACCTTGACCCTGGGATTGGTGGGGCAGGACGAACGTGGATTTGGCACAGGGCGGTTAGAGGACCATTAGAGCAATGCGTACTATAAATGGAAATATGAAGATGATCCATGATCCATGATCCATGAAAGAAAACAGAAAGTATAAGATATTTACCCAAGCGTTAATGTTTTTTTGAAGCACTAAGTATGTGACCTTGACCCTGGGCTTGACGGGGGCAGAACGAACGTGGATTTGGCACAGGGCGGTAGAGGACCATTAGAGCAATGCGTATATGCGTGTTCGAGTTATGCTTTGGATACAAAATCAGAGCACGAAACAACAAAGGGAGATAAGTAAACAAGAATTCCGCGGAATCAGATGCCTCGCCTTGTCCGCCTTGACCTCGAGCCTGGGCCCGAAAGCAATTTTCACTGGCCCGAACATATTATACAATTATTGACTAGTGAACCATAGAATATCAGATTATATTCTATGGCTCACTAGTCAATAATTGTTTTATTATATGATAATAGTCTGTATATAGCACTTACGACCTTATGCTACTAGACAAAAATTGAAAAAGAATTTGAAAAAAAAAATGAAAAAAAAAAATGGAAAAAAAGTTTAAAAATTAAAAATAATAATGCTTGCTACTGGAGCCCAGAATTTTTTTTAATAGTCCTATATTTATCTACATATATCTGCACAGGTCCACATAATGCCACAATATTTTCAACACAGTTTACGGAAATGTAATATAATCATTTACCTGTATAAATTACCTGTAAGTGGTCAGTGGTCAGTTGCACATGCTAGCACATGTACAGGTGAATAGTCTGTATATAGCACTTACGACCTTCTGCTACTGGACAAAAATTGAAAAATAATTTGAAAAAAAAAATGAAAAAAAAAAAATGGTCAAGCAGTGGACATCTGCACATGCTAGCCCATGCTTAGCACATGGTTCTCCCAGTTTCTATTGTTCTCTCTACAGGTAAGGTGTACAGAGCACACGAGAAAAGGTATACAGAGCAGACGAGAAAACAGGTCTTCATGCATTATTGTCCAGTTTGTAGAGTGCGCAAAACAAAAAAGGGAGATAACTGAAAAATTAGCTACGCAAGAGTTGTCATTCTTGTGCGCGACACACCTCCGGGTCGTGGTCTATGCATGTGTGAAGTTTCATGAAAATATTCCAAAGGGTGGTCGAGTTATGCTCCGGACAGGAAATCAGTGAGCGAAAACAAAAAAGGGAGATAACTCAAAAAAAAATTAGCTATGCAAGAGTTGTCATTCTTGTGCACGACACACCTTCGGTTCGTGGTCTAATTGAATGTGTTAAGTTTCATAAAAATATTCCAAAGGGTGGTCGAGTTATGGTCAATCAGTGCGCGAAACAAAAAAGGGAGATAACTCAAAAATTAGCTATGCAAGAGTTGTCATTCTTGTGCGCGACACACCTTCGGGTCGTGGTCTATGCATGTGTGAAGTTTCATGAAAATATTCGAAAGGGTGGTGGAGTTATGCTCCGGACACGAAATCAGTGCGAGAAACAAAAAAGGGAGATAACTCAAAAATTAGCTATGCAAGAGTTGTCATTCTTGTGCGCGACACACCTTCGGGTCGTGGTCTATGCATGTGTGAAGTTTCATGAAAATATTCCAAAGGGTGTTCGAGTTATGCTCCGGACAAGAAGTGTCTGCGGCGGACGCGGACGCGGCGCGCTGTCAAATCGGTAGTCTGGGGGATACAATAATAAATCATTATGTACTAACCCTTTCACCCCGGAATATCCAACATTAATTGACTTTTCCATGCTAATTATTGGACTATTCCATTAACTCTTAGACAGCTATCTTATTTTTTTTGTCGTCTGCTGTTTATTGTCTATTTTCCATTTTTATCATCAAAAACCTGCTTTGACAGCACTTTAGAATAATTTACAACACGCTTTGACAGCACTTCAGAATCATTATGATTCTGAAGTGCTGTCAAACCATGTTTGTATTGAGAAATAAGGCAAGATATAAAAGCAACAGCAGACGACACTTGTTGTGAGTAGCGGTCTAAGGGTTAACTCTTTCAATTCGCCATGGATATTCTACATCGGCTTTTACGTACTAATTTTGGACTATTCCATTAATGACAAAATGTGGATTATTTAGGTGAATAAAACTGGTAAATGCTGCAGATCCAGATGAGACAGCTTGGAGGAGCCGGCTCATCTGGATCTAGTGTTTGCACATCTTGCCTTTTCAAATGACTCTGTACGCAACATAAACTTTCATTGAGAAATAACAAAAATAAAAATAA
Source organism: Conchocele bisecta (assembly GCA_029237695.1). Taxonomy (NCBI): domain Eukaryota; kingdom Metazoa; phylum Mollusca; class Bivalvia; order Lucinida; family Thyasiridae; genus Conchocele; species Conchocele bisecta. Next base: position 42,847,923 of record CM055271.1, on the reverse strand, counting down.
AATAATGTAAAGGTTAAATGATCAAAACCGATTGGCCGAGGAACAGACAGTAGTGTATGTATTTCACAACAGGTATATATTTCACTACAGGTATATATTTCACATACCTATTTCACTACAGGTATATATTTCACTACGGTATATATTTCACAACAGGTATGTATTTCACTACAGGTATATATTTCACAACAGGTATATATTTCACTACAGGTATATATTTCACTACAGGTATATATTTCACAACAGGTATATATTTCACTACAGGTATATATTTCACTACAGGTATATATTTCACAACAGGTATGTATTTCACTACAGGTATATATTTCACATACCTATTTCACTACAGGTATATATTTCACTACGGTATATATTTCACTATAGGTATATATTTCGTATATATTTCACTACAGGTATATATATATTTCACTACAGGTATATATTTCACTACAGGTATATATTTCAGGTATATATTTCACTACAGGTATATATTTCACACTACAGGTATATATTTCACTACAGGTTCAACCATTGCATCATTGTCTTACTATCAAAAACTACGAAGCAAGTTGGAATAGCAACAATGCAAATGGCAGTAACTGACGACCAGAAAGATTTGAGACTACATTGTCAGTATAGGATGATCGTCTATAATGGCAGAGCTTTGGAATTAAATACCATAGGCCTGGAAGATACTACAACAGCCACCTCTCTACCGCTCTACAACAGCCACCTCTCTATAACAGCCACCTCTCTATAACACCCACCTCTCTGCAACAGCCACCTCTCTACAACAGCCACCTCTCTACAACCGCCACCTCTCTATAACACCCACCTCTCTATAACACCCACCTCTCTGCAACAGCCACCTCTCTACAACAGCCACCTCTCTATAACAGCCACCTCTCTATAAGGATGATCGTCTATAATGGCAGAGCTTTGGAATTAAATACCATAGGCGTGGAAGATACTACAACAGCCACCTCTCTACCGCTCTACAACAGCCACCTCTCTACAACCGCCACCTCTCTACAACAGCCCACCCACCTCTCTAGCCCACCCACCTCTCTACAACAGCCACCTCTCTATAACAACCAGTCTTGAGTCTTCCCATAGGTGGACTGTTGTAGAGTTGCACTGTAGTTATTTATATTTCCATTATTACAAATCAGTTTTCTGGTGTTCGTGTTCGGAGCTAATATCATGGATCGGTCGGTCGACTATGTCAGCGTAATAATTGCTATGGTAGAAATTCTCACACAATGGCCTATATTATATGATGACCTTTGCATCATTCTGTAACTTGGCCAAAAATTACATGGCAAGTGAAAGTGAATGGGTTTAACGTCCCAGCAACTGCTAAGGCCATATAGAGACGGGTCTGAGGTGGGAAAACATCCCTCGGGCTCGAGTTATGCATAACACTACTGGTGACACTTGTAGTAAGGAAGTTTTTATCAGTCGATGGCACAAAGGAAGGTTTCCATCACTAATGATCAGCACGTATAACCTCTGGCTACACAAGGAGTTTATTACAGCAACTATTTATTACGATGATCTGACAATCCCAGCCACCGTAGCAATGCAATAAGAAAGAAAACATAGGATAGTGTACCTTATCGTCGATAGACATAGAAAACAATTGATTGCAAGATATTTTCAGTACAATTAATGGCATCAACAATTGGCAACAATTACATAGTAGACCCATTGGTCTATGGCTGTATTATTTTTTTTATGTAAAAAATCTGATTATAATTTATTTACTTCTTCATAAAAGTACATGTTGTTACCACTCATTTGAACCGTCTTGATGAGACGGTTCATATGAGTGGTAACAACATGTACTTTCGAGAAGAAATAGAGAAAACAGCAAAAAGAAATTCTCCAAATTTTCATTTTACTGTAATTATATCCATCCTAGAACAAGTTAATTCTGCATCTAGTATGACATAATTTAATTGCAAATTCTCGACATCATTTATTGAAAATATCTCCCAAATTCACAATTCTGCATCGTTTCTGAACTTTGTGACAAAATTCAACATAATTTCCTGAAATGATCTCAATGTTTCGGCAGTTGCTCGGATAGTATTTTCATATTTTGATATCATTTAAATAGAGTTATTATACCCATTTTTTTAAGCAAAATGGGTATATTGTTTTCGTCACGGGTGTCCGTCCGTCCGTCCGTCCGTCACGTTTCTTGTAAGACGTAAAACTTTTTAACCGTAATAGGTAAGGACTTGAAACTTGGTGTGTGCCTTACTTATGGTATGCAGATGCGCAAAGTTAATTTTGATTTTTTCTATTCGACCCCCGGGTCATGGATTATCTCCCCCTTTTCGACTTAGAAGTTGCCAAATTTGGCTTGTAAGAAGTAAAACTTGTAACCGTAATATGTACGGACTTGAAACTTGGTGTGTGCCCTTCCTTAGCAATTGGGTTATTTAAAAATTTTAATTGGGTAAATTAAAATCACACTGCTGTTTACACATCAACAGACAGCAATTATTGAATGGTTTGCTTCAAAATGAAAACAAGTCTTGGCATTTCATTAGAATTGTCTCCTTGGAGACAATTCTAATGAAATACCAAGTTGTGTTTTCTTAGAAAATAAGAAAAATATGCTATAAATCTGGTCTGTTTATTGTTTTCTGCAGCATGATAAAGGTAACACAAAATTTGTATTGCTTTCTGATACTCGCTAGTCATGAGCCGGCTCATCTGGATTTACACTGTTTGCAAACACCGCAATAGAGGTCTGTAGTGTTGAAATGATTAACCCTTAGAGCGCTATCTTATTATTTTTGTTGTCTGCTGTTTATTTTCTATTTTCCATTTCTATCATCAAAAAGATACTTTGACAGCACTTTAGAATAATTTACAACATGCTTTGACAGCACTTTAGAATCATTTCCATTGGAAATGATTCTAAAGTGCTGTCAAACCATGTTTTTATTGAGAAATAAGGCAAGATATAAAAGCAACAGCAGACGACAATTCTTGTGAGTAGCGGTCTAAGGGTTAATAGCATAGTTTATAAAGAAAACAAATTCCATTCGGATCATATTTAACCCTTTGAACCCGAAATCCCGCTATAGCGGTTTATGCAAAAAGTGCAAATCCAGATGAGCCGGCTCGTAACGAGCCGTCACATCAGGATCTGCACTTTTTGACAGTAATTTCAATATTTCTTAGAACAAAAACACCCCCTTTTCATAAATGGACGAATCTGAAAATCATTTTGTCACCATTGGATTGGTCGGAACATTAGCATATCAGTCCATTCCAGTTCCTTAGGGTTGAAAGCCAATTCCCACCCTTAAATATGAGCCGAATCGAATCGAATAGAAAACAAAAGAGAAGTTTCCCAGCATGCAAATAGCGTGAAATGGAAATAAGCGTGAATGGAAATGTCAATTCAACCTGCACAATATGAATGGATTTCACACACACTACAGCTGTCTGCCAGAAGTTGCAGGGAAGATTTTGACTCCTGTCACCAGAAACCAGGAAAACATGCCGGCAACTGGCAATGAAGATCAAACCAGCTGTTAATTGGATGGACTCTTTGCATGCTAGCGGTGAAAATAACATCCAACAACTTATTACGTTTCTTATTTATCTCTGTAAATATGTCTTGCAATTTCATTAGAATTGAGTCCAGTGGACTCAATTCTAATGACATTCCAAGACATATTCATGATATTCATAGGGAGAAATAAAAGAAAATACAGTGCATTGTCATCTGCTACTTTCAAACTATTTATAGCCCGCGTGTATACAACTTAGCAATTAACACAACAGTGAATCAGGCGCGGATACAGAAATAATTGCAGGGGGGGGGGGGGGGGGGGGGGGGGGGGGTGTGGGGGGGGGGGGGGGGGGGGGGGGGGGGGGGGGGGGGGGGTGGGGGGGGGGGGGGGGGGGGGTCTGTAATTAAAATTCGGCATAGCTGACCTCCGCGAGCACGAAATCGTAAAGTAGGGGGGTCTGTCTGGGGTCCTCCCCCAGGAAATTTTTAGATGCCAGATCGCCGCAGATGCGATTTCCTGACATTGTATTGTAGATTTTCGTATTTTTTTCTTTTTTTTGCCAAAGCAGGGGGGGGGGGGGGGGGGGGGGGGGGGGGGGGGGGGGGGGGGCGTGCGTCCGGAACCCCCCCCCCCCCCTGTAATCCACGCCTGTGAATACAATAGTAATTATATTAGACACCCAGACTTTTGTTAGACAAGATTTCCGCCATGTAAACAAGGCAAAAGTCCAAAGGGGGAGATAATCCATGGCTCAGTATCAAAGCAAAAATAGTAATTCACTTGGTGCATCTACACACCATAAAGAAGCTACACACCAAGCCTCCAGTTATTATGGTATGGAAGTTTTACAAGTTGCAATGCAAAATGGTGAAATTCTATGTCATCAAGGGGGAGATATCCATGAAACAGACTTAAACCTTTCCCTGTTTTGCGATATATTTTGACTCATCCAAATCCAAAACATCTGAATAAAAGAATGAAATGCTGGGTCAAATGATGGTTAAATTATCTGATAGAGTAGAAAACATTGTGGGAAAAGGAGAAATTGCTTGTTACAAGCAATTTCTCCTTTTCCCACAATGTTTTCAAAAGACATCTTCTGCAGAGGCGTGAAAAGTCGTCTCTATCAGGGAAAGGATTAACAGAGGTCTAATACAAATCTAAATACACTTTGTGCATCTACTCATCATAAGGAAGCTACATACCAAGTTTCAGGTCTGTAGCCATTATGGTTTAAAAGTTTTACGAATTACACGGCATAATTGCGAAATTCTAAGTCGAAAAAGGGGAGAAAATCAATTACCTGGGGGTCAAATAAAAAATTGAATTTTTTTTGCGCATCTACTCATCATAAGGAAGCTACATACCACATTACAGATGTGTAGCTGTTAGGGTTTAAAAGTTTTATGAGTTACAAACGAAAATTGTAAAATTCTAAGTCGAAAAGGGGGAGATAATCCATGGGTTGAATCAAAAATCGAAATAAACTACATGTACTGATCATAAGGAAGCTACATACAAAGTTTCAGGTCTGTAGCTAGTAGGGTTTAAAAGTTTTACGAGTTACAAGGTTGGTGACAGACGGACGGAAGATACAATGTGAACTACTTCATGTTAATTTTACGTCTTCAAATTACAGTGGAACCTCTCTAAACCGGACACCGAGACAAGTTAGTTGTGCTGGTTGTGTTGTAATTTTGATATGTTTTTGACATTATCTCCAATGATAATGTCTGTCCATGATTACAAAGCAACATCACTTGTCTTGAAGTCTGTTTTACAGCGAAACCTCTCTAAACCAGACACCCTGGCCTGGGGACCTCTCAGGGTGTCCGGTTTGGAGAGGTTCCACTGTGCATGATTTACCCAACTCAACAAACCTACCAAAATACCACCTCTTGGATGGAAATGATCCCACATTTTGATAACCTCACTTTCAAAGAGGCGCCGATGGGTAGGTCCGTTAACCCATTTTGGCTAAGGATACGATAATTTTTGTTGAAAAAATCTCATTATTTTGTTTATTTCTCGATAAAGGTATATGTTGTTGACACTCATTGGAACCGTCTCGTCAAGACGGTTCGAATAAGTGGTAACAACCTATACTTTCGAAAGGATTTTTTTCTCTCAAACCGGTTCATACTACTATAAGTGTATCTCGTCTGTAATTGGATAACTTACAAACAACCTTTGGTTCACCTTCACTTCATTATACATAAATGAACCTGTTATCTGTCCTTACCGTCCAATGAAAATAATCAATTCCAACGGACAAATCTCTAATATATCTACATCCACAACCTATCTCGTAAACTTCTAACTAATTCAGTAAAACGTATCAGAGCGAGTGATTTTGTCACACACTGAGTGGAACAGCTGACATCCAAGGTGTTGTTAATCTATTTCCCACCAAACCAAAAGCCGACTTATAATGACAATCACCTAACATTGCCAGGGTATGAACAATGGTCACTGCTTAGAGTTTATACGTCTATATCAGGACACGAGAAAAATGCCTTGTCACTTGCAAACAGCGTAGACACCGATCAGACTGCACACTGTGCAGTCTGATCTGTGTCTACGCAGTTTGCATAAACACATCTTGATCTAGATAACGGTGTAAATATGGAACACGGGATGGATTTATGCAATGAAAAATTACATCTTATAAAGACGATCACAGTGCCTGATCTGCAGGGTTCAAGCTAACCCTTCTAAATAGGGCGAAGTTTTCACTAAAAACAAATAGAAAATAGACCATTTTTTCCCCAACAATTTCTGTTTTATATAGTGAAAAACTTCTCTCTCAACTCAAAATAGAGAGAAGTCAGACAATTTAGCGAGAGAATTTCGCCCACTCCGCCCTGTAGACTGATCCCTGGATCTATAAGGTTATACTGGTGGTAAAAGGCAAATTGTGCCGTTTGGCGTGATAAAGTACAGCTTAAAGATCCCAAATCAGATTTAGGTAAGCTTTCATGAATCAAACTTGACAAGCTAATCAATAGCCAATTCAACTTAATACTGACCGAGTGCAATTGAGGACTATTACCAGCGTAGGCATTTATACAGGCTCCAGATAAGTTTTGTATCTAAAGAGTATTATGTAACCCCCATATTTCAAATTCAATGCGTATTTTACTTTTACAAACGAATTATGGATTTTCCTCCTTAAACAAATTAATTTTTTTTTTAAATTTCACTTATTTGAGCTGCAAAAAGCAAACACAGTTTGCTTTTTGCAGCTCAACTAAGTAAATTTTCAACTTTTAAATATGACAGTATTTTCACTACTCAATTTTGCTGTGAGTATTTCGTACTCCCACTTTTGATAATCAATGCAAAGTCAGCTAAAATAATCCCTGGTGTAATCTTTACTTCCAAAACATTAAACAAAATCCCCATTAAGTGGTGTTATTGTTACCTTGCACTCCCCATGCATATCGTGCTGTGTCATATGATATCATAAAATGATATATTAATATTTCTATTCAAACGACAATTTTGGAAAATGTATATAAATCACGAAAATAATCTAGCAATTAACAATACGGGCGGGTGGGTTGAGAATTTGCCAATTAAATTTCTCGGAATTATATGAGACATGCCATGTGTTTTTGTACCTTCAGACATCTGCGCAATTTCTTGAAATATGTTGATAAAATTTACAACATTTTCCGTAAATGGCGTAAAAAGCTGACAAGATTTTCAGAGTACAATTATATTCCGCATGTAATTTTGTTAACTTTTGACTTTATTTATGAAAAATATTGTAAATTTTGTAAACGCATTTAATAGCATTGTGAATTAAGCCCAATGTTATGCAATATACAATAGACGTAACATACAATAGATGTCCTCAATATACAAGGTGTATGAATATGTGGTTACAACAATAAGTACTGAAACTTCCAGAAGCCCTCCGATTGGAAGTATGTATTCTTTTATTTTGTCCGTACTATTTAACAGATTTTGATGAAATATGGCGCATCAAACGCGTCTTGTTAAGCTGCATTTGGTGGTCTCGGTAACTTCTGTCGTTTTTGCGAAGAATCGATTTCCGTGTCTACTGACACGGAAATCGATTCTTCACAAAAATGACACAAGTATGTGCCGAACTCCCGGGGACACCAAATGCAGTTCATGAAGACGCGTTTGCTGCGCCATATTTCATCAAAATCTGTTGCCTATTAAGGAAAATATCAAATAATACTTACATGGGAGTGGGCGCGCTTTCAACACTTTCAGCCATTGTTGTTGTTGTTGAAACCACGTGATCACGCACCTTGATATATATATATTATATATACTGCATTGGAAATCGCAAAGTGCTGTTAAACCATGTTTTGATGAGAAAAATGAAAAACAAGAAATCAGTAACACTGATTTCTAATTCATTTGACCTTGAACTATTTCTAAATCATTTGACCTTGAACTTGAGAACATGTGCCGCATTGGTGGGCTATTATAAGAATGAACATATGGATGATGATAAATAAGCATATCAAGTTGCAAGCCAATCCAACTTACGGTTACGGAGATAGTATGTACCCGAAAAATTAACCCAAATCTCTGACAGACAGACAGATGGACCGACAGGGTGGCGACTAGCATTTTTTTCTCTCCAGAATTCAAAGTAACAAAATTAAATACACATTGTAACATCAGACAACCCTTTAATTCAGCATTGTAAGGGTTAAATCTGTCAATACAGTTGCGACCTTGTTCTTGGACAAATTATAACTCCTCTGAAGTACTCAATCAAAATCGAACGGTAATCACAGTATCAACTTTTAGGAAGAAATAAGTAAGAAATATTTAGAAATTTTCCATACAAATAGTGAATTAGCCCTTACACCCCTGAATTAATTTTGTCGTCTGCTGTCTATTTTTTTATTTTTCTCGTCAAAAACATGCTTTGACAGCAGTTTAGAATCATTTCCAACGGAAATGATTCTAAAGTGCTGTCAAACGATGTTTTAATGAAAAAGAAGGAAAAATACAAAACAACAGCAGACAACAATTTTTTCGTTTCCGCCCAGCGTTCTAAGGGATAATAGTTACCTAGTAACAGTGATGTTGTATTCCGTCTATCCGACAGAGGTTGTGTCTAACACACCAGAACAATCTGTGATCATTCTCTCACTGACGTAGGACAGGTCGGCCTATTTGCACCAAGTCCAATATTGTTATCCACCATACTTACGTTCATGGTAACCTGCAACCGTTATTATCCCCTCACCGATAGGCAAGAGGCGATATAACGTTAGTCCATATATGTACGTGTGTGCGTGCGTGCGTACATGTAGGAATGTACGTTGGTAACACCTTTGTATTTTTTAATTAATAACTTCACTTCCGCGTCACCGATTTTGATAATATTTGGCCACTATGTGTGTCTAGGACTGGTGCTTTGCTCTGCATACGACCCACGTCCAACCGCCCAAGGTGAAAGTCACTGAGGACTTATTTTCACTTTGATTGTATTGTAAGGCTTTGTAAGGCAACTGTGTTAAAGTTTTTTGTTTTGTTTTTTATTATCAAGGCGGTCAGCGAGGCGTTGTTGTACTTTGTATCTACTAGAGTTCACCTTTAACCCTTTCAATGTTGAAAAATTGCTGTTGTTTAATTTCCGTTTTTCTCATCAAAATCATAGTTTGGCAGACAACAATTTTATTTACATCAGCGGGAAACAAAAATTGCCGTCCGACATTATTCTTAATAAAAAACATGGTTTGGCAGCACTTTAGACGGTTCAAATGGTGGTCGCGTCATATACTTCTGAGCACAAACATAATGGCGTATCCTCAGCATGAAAATTAAGACTTGCGAGTCCACTTATCAAAGATTACATCACAGACGATCAAAGTTGCCATGAAATATGCCAGAAACTTTGCTGCAGAACGTTTCAACATTGCCAATATCCCAAGTGCTGCCAGCGTGTAAGAGGATTATTTACTGAAGAATTAACCACAAGTGCAGGTTATCTAATGTAATATTATGAGAAATGGTTTTGCTGTTAACCCATTAAAGACGGGATACACTTATAGTAGTATGAAACTTTTTAGGGGGAATCCTATTTTCTTCATTTCATCTCGAAAGTATAAGTTGTTACCACTCATTTGAACCGTCTCGACGAGACGGTTCAAATGAGTGGTAACAACATATACATTTATGGAGAAATAAACAAAAGAATGAGATTTTTCCAATAAAAATTATTGTATCCTTAGACTGAAATGGGTTAAAGGTACATGCCCACTCAGTAGGCACAAACTGTTCTTTATATCGGGGACATCATCCGAGACATTTTCTGGCCAAATAAACATTCATTCATCATTACCCACGTATTGATTGGCATTATTATACATTTTATATCGGACGTAAATGTTCACACCGATATCAGGGGCGATAACCGTGTTTCCTTAAAATGTTAACGGATATTACTATTTAGTATCTGTATTTATATTTTGATGTGCAATGATCATACTTAATAATCTGTAGAAAATATTATTTTTTCAGGCGACGCATTTAATTAGTATAAATAATTAAAAAAATAGCATGCCTCATTTGCATATGAAAATAGCCTGATACCACCGCGCGTCAGTAAAATATTTATTACTAAATGATTATATCTGTATAGCGGGCACTTGTAACTTTTAGAACTGGTGGAATAGTGAAACAATTATACACTTATTTAATTCCTATAAAGAACATTTTGTGCCTACTGAGTGGGCATGTACCTTTAACCTCAGTTGGATTCTCAGATGACAAAAGGCAATTTGCAATGTTCGCGAACAGTCTAGTCCGATTGGACCTTGACTCCTAACTGAATATATTCTGACCACTAACAAGGGCATCGTTATCACTAAGCTAATCCCCTCACTAGCAGCCTTGATAATAAAACAAGTTATTGAATACAGGAATGAATGGCCTTTTTGTGGAATTTATCGGGGTATAAACTTGGAAAAGTCGCGGGAATACTGGAAGAAGCGATAAAAAATTACAATTTTCGAAAAAAAACAACAAAAAAAAAAAAAAAAAAATATTTTTAATTTTGTTTCGAAAATTGTAATTGTTTTAAGGCCTCGTCCAGTATTCCCGCGACTTTTCTAGGTTTATATCCCCGATGAATTCAACAAAAAGGCCATTCATTCCTTATAATTCCAGCATTTTAAATAAATTCATCAAGAAAATGTGTTCAAGTTATTGAATAAACGAAAAAAACTTTAGCCTTACAAACAAGGTGAACGTAAGTCCTCAGTGACCTTGACCTTGGGCGGTCAGACATGGGTGGTATTCAAAACAAAGCACAAAGACACACATTGTGGCCAAATATTATCAAAATCGGTGAAGCGGTGAAGTTATTGAAAAATAATTCCACCACAAAAATATTTACACAATTCCTTAACATTTGATTGGTCCGTTGCAAGTCTCCGTCCAAAATTTATATCCCAGTAAACTCCATTCCGAACTACTTTCCGTAACCGTGCGACGCAGTTAAAATAATTCCTAAGAAAACGGAAAATAAACACATTTTCTTGATGAATTTATTTCGAATGCTGGAATTATAAGGAATGAATGGCCTTTTTGTTGAATTTATCGGGGATATAAACTTGGAAAAGTCGCGGGAATACTGGACGAGGCCTTCCGGCCTTCGTCCAGTATTCCCGCGACTTTCCCAAGTTTATACCCCGATAAATTCCACAAAAAGGCCATTCATTCCTATAATGAAAGGTGTTACTGATGTATGCCTGCACGGACATGGGTTAACGCTATATCCCCTCTTGCCTATCGGCGAGGGGATGACAAAATCAAGTGCTGTATAAGCCCAGAGCTCCATATAAGCATAAGCGTTGTGTCCAAAGCGTACTATACCCCCTGATTTCAAAATCATTGCGTATTTCATTACTAAATACTAAGGGAACAAATGATAAACAAAATATAACAAATTGAAACTTTTACTTATTTCAGCTGCAACTTTATGACAGTATTTTCACTACTCAATTTTCGTATTCAGCTAAAATAATTGCGTAATAATTCCAGCACAAAAATATTTACACAATTCCCTAACATTTGATTGGCTCGTAGCAAGTCTCTGTCCAAAATTTATATCCCAGTGAACTCCCATGCCGAACTACTTTCCGTAACCGTGAGGCGCAGTTAAAATAATTCTTAAGAAAACGGAAAATAAACATTTTCTTGATGAATTTATTTCGAATGCTGGAATTATAAGGAATGAATGGCCTTTTTTGTTGAATTTATCGGGGATATAAACTTGGAAAAGTCGCGGGAATACTGGACGAGGCCTTCCGGCCTTCGTCCAGTATTCCCGCGACTTTTCCAAGTTTATACCCCGATAAATTCCACAAAAACGTCATTCATTCGTATAAAATACGCCAATAGGCATCTAATCTGGAGCTCTGCATTGATGTTGATGTTATTCATCAGCGTCAGTTCGTATATGAAAACTACTTAATTAAGCTGATTTTCATTAGTTGAACATCGTCAACATCATGGTAATGTCTTCAAGCAACTAGTTTTCAATGCATCAGAGTTAAGTACTCGCATAAGGTTCATGCAATTTCAAATATAACGATCCTTGAATATAGTTTGATTTTTTAGGTAGAGTGTACTACCAATACATGAATACAAAGTTCAAGATATGTTTTGTATCTAAATACGCCCAGACAGCGCTCCAGATAAGGTGCGTATTTGCTTAAATACCCAATAAAAATTGCCAAAAACACAACTGAAATCAGAAGTAGTGAGTATCAAAAAGCAATGAAAAATTTGTGGTATCTTTATCATGCTACATGTACATAAAACAATAAACAGACCATAAATATAGCATATTTTTCTTATTTTCCCATGAAAACACATCTTGGTATTTCATTAGAATCGTCTCCAAGGAGACAATTCTAATGAAATGCAAAGACATGTTTTCATTTAGAAGCAAACTATTCAATAATTGCGGTCTGCTGATGTGTAAACAGTAGTGTGATTTTATTTTACCCAATTTCTTCAGAAATGATGGAGTGACAATTGCTAATTCATTATCTGGAGCCCTTCCCCCACCCCAGATTTCAAATTCAATGCCTATTTTACTTTTACAAATGCATTATGGATTTTCTTCCTTATTAAATAGGGAACAAATGATAAACAAGATGGCCATGATGGCCCTATATCACTCACCTGTGCAATGTCATAAAAATCAAGCAATAAACTACTATTTAAAGTTGCCACTAAATAAACATCAAAATAAGCCCACGACAGGCACATACGGTAGTGTCAATGTGACAAACTTGAGAAGTCGCCAGGGTAGGAGTTGTCTCGCTATAATATATGTACAGATATATCTGACACAACTTCTCGAGATTTGGAAACCACAACAGGATGCTTCCAGCTTACTTAAACTATCGGAAGCAATTGATTAAATGGAGTTCTACATCCGTTTTAGTTTTAACCAAGTAATTCTGGAAGTCAGACATCGTCCATTTCGCACACCTGCAGGTTATAATGATCTCCCCTGTTGTGGAGTGCAGGGGGAAATCTGACCCATTTCCTATATAATTTAATCATTTTTGAAAGGTTCAAACATCTAAATTCCAATCGCTAAATCAAATTTAAATGCAGATTTATAATGTTAAATGGTCATTAATTCTTTGCTATTGCGAGCGGCGAAAATATATCTGCCAAAGGAATTAGGAGTATATGTTTTATTTCTCTCTGTAAATATGTCTTGAAATTTCATTAGAATTGTGTCCTCCGGACACAATTCTAATGAAATTCCAAGACATATTTATGACATTTATAAGGAGAAATAAAAGAAAATATAATGAATTGTCATCTGCTATTTTTGAACTATTTATAGCCCACAAATTTCCCAGCATGCAGTTAAAAAAATATTCTTATCACAATTTCGAATTGTCGTAGACATCTGGTTTCAGGAGTGTGCTATTTGATCAGGAGTGTGTTATATTTGATCAGGAGTGTGTTATTTGATCAGGTGATACACTAATCACAAAACCTATAAGCCCCATTTCTCCAGTCACAGCCACATATATATAAACAGAGCTCCAGATAAGGTGCGTATTTGATTATTTTACGCAATTATTTTAGCTGAATACGCATTGATTATCAAAAGTGGGAGTACACAATACGCAGCCATGTGAAAATACGCATCGATTTTCAAATTGAATACTGTCATAAAGTTGAAAATTCACTTAGTTGAGCTGCAAAAAGCAAAGTGTTTGCTTTTTGCAGCTCAAATAAGAGAATGTTTAAATTTGTTATATTATTTTTATCATTTGTTCCCGATTTAGTAAAGGAGAAAATCAATAATCCATTTGTAAAAGTAAAATACGCAATGATTTTTAAATCAGGGTGTATAGTACGCTTTAGACACAAAGCTTATCTGGAGCTCTGTATATCCTAGAATGAATAGTCATACTTCCGCTCTCGCTACAATAGCCGATTATCGCTACGCATATTGGAGCTCTGTATATCGCTGGTTCGACTCTAACAATCCTAATAAACTGACAGTATTTTTATGATCTCAGCATCTGGGGCCCGTTTCACTAAACTTCGTACGACTAAAATGTTTGTAAGCGTAAATTTAGGATCGTCTGTAAATTTCAATTGATGGATTTACATTTATTGAGCATAGGCTGCATATGCAGCCTATGCTCAATAAATGTAAAATCCAACTAGAAAAAGTCGATGGCGCGCCATCGCAATATACCCACTTTCCCCAAATGCTAAGTCCGAAAGGGGGAAGTAATCCATGATGGAGGGTCGGATAAAAAATCCGAATTCACTTTGCGCATGTGCACATGATAACGAAGCTACATAGGAAATATGAGGCGCGTAGGTATGAAGGTGAAAAAGTTTTTCGAGTTACAAGGAAAAAGGAAAAAATGGGAAATTCTGAGTCGGGAAAGGGGGAGGTAATCGATGATGGAGGGTCGGATCAAAAATGGGAATTCACTTTGCTGCATCTGCACATAACGAAGGTACATACTAAATATCAGGCGCTGTAGGTATGAAGGTGAAAAATGTTTTTCGAGTTACGAGGGAAAAATGGGGAAATTTCTGAGTCCGAAAGGGGGGAGATAATCCATGATGGAGGGTCGGATCAAAAATCCAAATTCACTTTGCGGCATCTGCACATGATAACGAAGCTACATACCAAATATCAGGCGCGTAGGTATGAAGGTGTAAAAAGTTTTTCGAGTTACGAGGGAGAAAATGGGATATTTCTGAGTCCGAAAGGGGGAGATAATCCATGATGGAGGGGTGTCGGATGATGAGGGTCGGATGAAAAATCCAAATTCACTTTTGCGCATCTGCACATGATACGAAGCTACATACCAAATATTCAGGCGCGTAGGTATGAAGGTGAAAAGTTTTTCGAGTTACAAGAAACGTGACGGACGTACGGACGGACGTACGGACGTACGGACGGACGGGGGGGGACACCCTTGTGACGAAAACAATATAACCCGTTTTTTTTTTTACAAAAAAAGTGGGTATAACAAAAAAAAGTGGGTATAATAAATTAGATAATATCATACACTGGCACTTTATTCTGGCACTGGCGCGTAGGTATGAAGGTGAAAAAAGAAAAATTTTTCGAGTTTACGAGGTAAAAAGAAAAAATGGGAAATTCTGAGTCCGAAAGGGGGAGATAATCCATGATGGAGGTCGGGGATGGAAAAAATCCAAATTCATCTTTGCGCAACTGCACATGATAACGAAGGCCTACAATAAATAAATCATCCGGGCGTTAGGTATGAAGGTGAAAAAGTTTTTTTCGAGTTACGAAGGAAGAAAAGGTGGGGAAATTGTGAGTCCGAAAGGGGGAGATAATCCATGATTGGAGGGGTCCGGATGAAAAATCCAAATTCCACTTTGTTGGCAATCTGCACATGATAACGAAGCTACATAACCAAATATCAGGGCGCGTAGCGGTCTAAGAAGGTGAAAAAGTTTTTCCGAGTTACAAAGAAACGTGAAGGGTTACGGGGTACGTGCGGTACGGCGATGTACGGACGGAACTGGACACCCGTCGCTAACGAAAAACAATATACCCGTTTTTTTTTTACAAAAAAAGTGGGTATAAATCAAAAAATTACGTGGGTAATAATAGTATTAGAATATATCATGACACTGGGCACATTTATACTGGCACTGGCGCGGTTAGGTATGAAGGTGGAAAAATAGTTTTTCGAGTTACGAGGGAAAATGGGGAAATTCTGAGTCCGAAAGGGGGAGATCAATCCCCATGCGCATGGTAAGGGTCGGATCAAAAACAAATCCCAAATTCACTTTGCGCATCTGACATGATAACTCGAATGCTACATACCCAAATAATCAGGCGCGTAGGTATGAAGGTGAAAAAGGAAAGTTTTTCGGTGTTACGAGGTAGAAAATGGGAAATTGTGAGTCCGAAAGGGGGAGATAATCCATGATGGAGGGTCGGTATGAAAAATCCAAATTTCACTTTGCGCATCTGCACATGATAACGAAGCTACATACCAAATATCAGGCGCGGTAGGAATAATGAAGGTGAAAAAAGTTTTTCGAGTTTACAAGAAACGTGACGGACGTACGGACGGACGTAAAGTACCGGGTACGGAACGTCTCGGACCGGACGGTACGGAAACCCGTTGGACGAAAAAAAAATACAATATACCCGTTTTTTTTTTTTTACAAAAAAAGTGGAGGGGTATAATAAAGTTAGATAATCTCCATACCACCTGGCCACCATTTTATATACTGGCACTGGGCGCTTAGGTATGAAGGTGAAAAAGTTTTTGTTTTCGAGTTTACGAGGGAAAAATGGGGAAATTTCTGAGTTCCCGCAAAGGGGGCGATAATCAATGATGGAGGGTCGGGATCAAAAAAATCCAAAATTCACTTTATTGGCGCATCTGCAACATGATAATGAAGCTACATTACCAAATAAATCTGGCAGGCGGATAGGGTATTGAAGGTGAAAAAAGTTTTTTCGAGTTACGATGGAGAAAAATGGGAAATGTGAAGTCCGAAAGGGGGGAGATAATCCATTGATGGAGGGAGGGTCGGGATGAAAAACATCCAAATTCACATTTGGCCGCATCTGCCAACATGATAAACGAAGGCTACATACCAAATATCTGCGGCCGGTAGGTTATGAAGGTTGAAAAAGTTTTTTCGAGTTACAAGAAAAGAAAACGTGACGGACGTACGGACGGACTTACGGACGGTTACGGAGTACGGACTGCGGAACGGAACACCCGTGTCGACGAAAACTCATATACCCGTTTTTTTATTTAGACCTAAAAAAAGTGGGTATAATAAATTCTTAGCTAATTAATCATACACTGGCCACATTTTACTGGCACTGGCCGCGTAGGGTATTGCGGTTGAAAAAGGTTTTTCGAGTTAACAGGCGGGAAAAATGGGAAAAAGAATTTTTCTGAGTTCCGAAAGGGGGAGATAATCCATGATGGGGGTCGGAAAAAATCAAAAAATCCAAAATTCAGGGCTTTGCGCAAATTGCACATGGTAACGAAGCTACATACAAATAATCAGGCAAAGGGGTAGGTATGAAGGAGAAGAAAATGGAAGTCCAATGTAAAGTGGAAAAGGGTTTTTCGAGTTACGAAAAATAGCCAAATTGGGAAATTTTGAGTCGAAAGGGGGAGATAAATCATTTGTGGAGGGTCGAACGAAAAAATCAAAATCACTTTGGATCTGCACATGAATAACGAAGCTACATACCAAATATCAGGCGGTAGGTAATGAAGGTGAAAAATAGTTTTCGAGTTACAAGAAAACGGTGACGGGGAACGTAAACGGACGTACGGCCGGACGTAACGGTCGTAAGGACGGACACCCGTGCCGCAAAAAACAATATACCGTTTTTTTTTACAAAAAAATTGGGTATAATAAATTAGATAATATCATACAACTGGCAGGATTTTATGGCAAAACTTGGGCGGTAAAGGTTATGAGGTGAAAAAAGTTTTTCCGAAATGGGAGTTAGAGCGGAAAAAATCGGAAATTCCTGAGTCCGAAAAGGGGGAGGGATATCCATGATGGAAAAAAGGTGTCCGGAAATTCAAAAATCCATTTGACTTTGCGATCTGCAATATGATAACGAATCTACATAACCAAATATCAGGCGGTAGGTCTGTAAGGTGAAAACAGGTTTTTTCGAGTACGAAGGAGAAAAGGGAATTGTGAAAAGTCCTTTTGAAAGGGGGAGATAATCAATGATGGAGGGTCGGATGAAAATTCCTCAAATTCAACTTTGCGCAAATCTGCACATGATAGAAGCTACTACAAATATCAGGCGGAGGTATGAAGAGGTGATAAAAGTTTTTCGAGTTACGGCAAGAGAAACTTGGACGGTACGTACGGACGGACGGTACGGACGGGTACCCGGTAGGACGGAAAACACCGTGACGAAAAACAATATAACCCGTTTTTTTTTACAAAAAAAGTGGGTATAATAAATTAGCTAATATCATACACTGGGCACATTTTTATACTGGGCACTGGGCGCGTAGGTATGAAGGTGAAAAAAGTTTTTCGAGTTTCGAGGGTAAAAAATGGGAAATTGTGGAGTCCGAACGGGGGAGATAATCCATGATGGAGGGTTCGGATCAAAAATCCTAAATTCACTTTGCGCATCTGCAACATGATAAGAGAAGCTACATACCAAATATCAGGCGCGTAGGTAATGAAGGTGAAAAAAGTTTTTCGAGTTACGAGGAGAAAATGGGAAATTCTGAGTCCGGAAAGGGGGGAGATAATCCTATGATGGAGGGTACGGATGAAAAACCATATTCCAAATTCACTTTGCGCATCTGCCACATGATCAACGAAGCTACATACCAAATATCAGGCGCGTCGGTATGAAGGTGGAAAAAGTTTTTTATCGAGTTACAAGAAAACGTGACGACGTCGGGAGGCGGACGTACGGACTGGACGGGCGGCACGGACCCCGTGACGAAAAACAAATATACCCGGTTGTTTTTTTTAACAAAAAAAGTGGGGTGTAAAATTAATTACAAAAAAACGTGGGTATAACTAAATTAGATTAATATCTCTACACTGGCACATTTTAATACTGGCAACTGGGCGTGAGGTATGGAAGGGTGAAAAAGTTTTTATTTTTCGAGTTACGAAGGGAAAAATGGGAAAATTATTTCTGAGTCCGAAAGGGGGAGATAATTCCATGATGGGTGCGGGTCGGCGATTCGCAAAACAAAATCCAAATTCTCTTTGCGCATCTGGCTACATGAATAAACGAAGTGACATACCAAAATATCAGGCGCGTAGGTAATGAAGGTGTGAATTGTTTTTCGAGTTACCGAGGAGAAAATGGGAAATTGTTGAGTCCCGAAAGGGGGGCGGGAGATAATCCAAAATGGATGGGAGGGTCGGATGAAAAATCCAAAATTCACTACTTTGCGCATCTGTGTCATGATAACGAAAGCTAACCATACCAAATATCAGGCGCGTAGGTATGAAGGTGAAAAAATAAAAGTTTTTCGAGTTAACAAGAAAACGTGACGGACGTTACGGGACGGACGGTACAGGGACGGACACCCGTGACGGAAAACTGTTAATACCGTTTTTTTTTTAACAAAAAAATTGGTGGTAAACAAAAAAAGTGGGTGGGTAAATAAATTAGATAATATCCTACCACTGTGCACATTTATACTGGCACTGGCGCATAGGTATGAAGGTGAAAAAGTTTTTCGAGTTACGAGGGAAAAATGGGAAATTCTGAGTCCGAAAGGGGGAGATAATCCATGAATGGAGGGTCGGATCAAAATCCAAATTCACTTTGCGCATCTGCACATGATAACGAAGCTACATACCAAATATACAGGCGCGTAGGTAATGAAGGTGAAAAAGTTTTTTCGAGTTACGAGGAGAAAATGGGAAATTGTGAGTCCGAAAGGGGGAGATAACCATGATGGAGGGTCGGATGAAAAATCCAAATCACTTTGCGCATCTGCACATGATAACGAAGCTACATACCAAATATCAGGGTAGCGCGTAGGTATGAAGGTGAAAAAGTTTTTCGAGTTACAAGAAACGTGACGGACGTACGGACGTACGGACGGACGTACGGACGTACGGACACCCGTGACGAAAACAATATACCCGTTTTTTTTTTTTTACAAAAAAAAACTTGTGGGTAATAAATTAGATAATAACATACAACTGGCACATTTATACTGGCACTGGCGCGTAGGTATGAAGGTGAAAAAGTTTTTCGAGTTACGAGGGAAAAATGGGAAATCTGAGTCCGAAAGGGGGAGATAATCCATGATGGAGGGTCGGATGAAAAATCCAAATTCACTTTGCGCATCTGCACATGATACGAAGCTACATACCAAATATCAGGCGCGTAGGTATGAAGGTGAAAAGATTTTTTCGAGTTACGAGGAGAAAATGGGAAATTGTGAGTCCGAAAGGGGGAGATAATCCATGATGGAGGGTCGGATGAAAAATCCAAATTCACTTTGCGCATCTGCACATGATAACGAAGCTACATACCAAATATCAGGGCGCGTAGGTATGAAGGTGAAAAAGTTTTTCGAGTTACAAGAAACGTGACGGACGTACGGACGGACGTACGGACGTACGGACGGACGGACACACCCGTGACGAAAACAATATACCCGTTTTTTTTTTTTACAAAAAAAGTGGGTATAATAAATTAGATAATATCATACACTGGCACATTTATACTGGCACTGGGCGCGTAGGTATGAAGGTGAAAAAGTTTTTTCGAGTTACGAGGGAAAAATGGGAAATTCTGAGTCCGAAAGGGGGAGATAATCCATGATGGAGGGTCGGATCAAAAATCCAAATTCACTTTGCGCATCTGCACATGATAACGAAGCTACATACCAAATATCAGGCGCGTAGGTATGAAGGTGAAAAAGTTTTTTCTCGAGTTACGAGGAGAAAATGGGAAATTGTGAGTCCGAAAGGGGGGAGATAATCCATGATGGAGGGTCGGATGAAAAATCCAAATTCACTTTGCGCATCTGCACATGATAACGAAGCTACATACCAAATATCAGGCGCGTAGGTATGAAGGTGAAAAAGTTTTTCGAGTTACCAGAAACGTGACGGACGTACGGACGGACGTACGGACGTACGGACGGACGGACGGACACCCGTGACGAAAACAATATACCCGGTTTTTTTTACAAAAAAAGTGGGTATAATAATTGTTTACAAGAAAACATTGTTAATGTGCTATTTACGGACTATCATAATTTTGCACTTACGAACATTTTAGTCTTACGAAGTTTAGTGAAACGGGGCCCTGATCTTTTTCTGCCAATTCATGCATTTTTATACCCACTTTTTTGGGGGAAAAAAATGGGTATATTGTTTTCGTCACGAGTGTCCGTCCGTCCGTATGTCCGTACGTCCGTCACGTTTCTTGTAACTCAAAAAAAAATTTCACCTTCATACCTACGTGCCTCATATTTGCTATGTAGCTTCGTTATCATGTGCAGATGCGCAAAGTGAATTCGGATTTTTGATCCGACCCTCCATCATGGATTATCTCCCCCTTTCGGACTCAGAATTTCCATTTTTTCCTTGTAACTCGAAAAACTTTTTCACCTTCATACCTACGCGCCTCATATTTGCTATGTAGCTTCGTTATCATGTGCAGATGCGCAAAGTGAATTCGGATTTTTCATCCGACCCTCCATCATGGATTATCTCCCCCTTTCGGACTCAGAATTTCCCATTTTTTCCTTGTAACTCGAAAAACTTTTTCACCTTCATACCTACGCGCCTCATATTTGCTATGTAGCTTCGTTATCATGTACAGATGCGCAAAGTGAATTCGGATTTTTCATCCGACCCTCCATCATGGATTATCTCCCCCTTTCGGACTCAGAATTTCCCATTTTTTTCCTTGTAACTCGAAAAACTTTTTCACCTTCATACCTATGCGCCTGATATTTAGTATGTACCTTCGTTATCATGTGCAGATGCGCAAAGTGAATTCCGATTTTTCATCCGACCCTCCATCATGGATTATCTCCCCCTTTCGGACTTAGCATTTGGGGAAAGTGGGTATATTGCGATGGCGCGCCATCGACTTTTTCTAGTATATGATATAAATTTGTGAACCATCACTGATCAAAGGTTCCTAATCTGATAGGATATTATCACGACCTCAATATAGATAATTAGCTATAATATAAAATGAGAAAAAAAACAACATGTCCTTGCGCAGCAGGGTAAAAGTACACATAAAAGTTCACCTATTTTTTACCAAGAGTCAAAATCTTCACAGCAAGTATACCATGAAAATGTTCAACCCTTTCAAAACTACAGACCGCTATAGTCGTGTACATCCAGATGAGCCGGTTGATCAGGTTCTGCACTTTTTGCAAGAAATTTAGATATTTTTAGACATAAAAACAGCCCCTTAAGTAAATGGACTGTTCTGAAAATCATTTTGCAACAACTGGATTGATCGGAAAATTAAAACATATCAAAATCCATTCCAATTATTTAGGGGTGAAAGGGTTAAAGAGGGCAATAGGCGGGCAATGGAATAAAACAGTCACCTTCAGTGCTCCAGATAAGGAATTAGTAATTGAATATTTTCACTCCATCATTTCTAAAGCAATTGGATATTTCAAAATTTGAATTGGGTAAAATAAAATCACACTACTGTTTAAGTCAACAGACAGCAATTATTGAATAGTTTGCTTCAAAATGAAAACATGTCTTGGCATTTCATTACAATTGTCTACAATTCTAATGAAATACCAAGATGTGTTTTCGTGGAAAATAAGAAAAATATGCTATATTTGTGGTCGTTTTTTGTTTTCTGCAGCATGATAAAGGTACAACAAATGTTTTCTTTCTTTTTGATACAATTGGGTTTTTGGCAATTTTAATTGGGTATTTAAGCAAATACGCAGCTTATCTGGAGGTATGAATTTTAAAATGGTGGTCGTGACATATTTTTGAGCGCATAGAAGGAAAATATTTAGGATTTTCCGCAAACATAATGGCATATCCTCAGCATGAAAAGGATTAAATATATAACTTTTATACATAATCTACCGACGGATGTGTATTCAAGAAGAATGCCATCACCGGCACGTATCCTATTGCTGTGGTGGCTGGATCATAAACATGCATCTTGATACAGTAAAGAAGTTATTGGAGAATAGAGGAACTTGTATGCATATAACTGAAACAAAATATGGATGAGGACAAACATGCATATGAAGCTTCAAACGGTAAAGAAGTTACAGCAGAATGAGTTTACTGAACCGGAAATTTATTTGAATTTTATTTGAAAGTTATTTGACCTTGAGTATGGATGGGTGGGGAATGAAAATATGAATGATGAGAAACATACAAATGAAGTTTCAAGCCAATATGAATCGCTGATACAGTAAAGAATTTACACAAGCATGCACACACATCTACCGGATGTAAGTTATTTGACCTTGACCATAGGAGAATGGACGGGGTGCGAAATTAAAATATGGATGATGGCACATTATGAAGTATGAAGCGAATCACTCATCTGCTAAAGTGGTTGTAGAACTAATCTGCCGATTCAGAATTGATATTTAAAATCTACTGGTAATTTTTACCTTGACCTTGGGCATGGGGGAGCATGAGTGAGGCGGTGAATGAACATATGGATGATAACAAACATACACATGACGTTTCAAGCCAATCGATAATATGGTAAACAAGGCATAGTAGAATAAAAAACGTGACAGAGAGAAAGACAGACAAGAAATTTTTGTCCCATCGTGTAACGAAAATGGGATATAAGAACGCAAAACTTGTCCGTTGGCACACCCACCACCGTAACTACGAATGGTATGGAAAATATGAGGGGGTGGGACATATCTTGATTCCTGACACCTGTGTTTAGCACAGATTGCGTCATCGGTTATCGGTATTGTAAGGAATGAGCTGGCAATCTGCGCACAGCTTATCAAAAACAGGTGTGATTTGCAAAACAAAAGGGGTACAGGATGCCTCGGTGACGAGTGTAGCCACTGACCGGAGTCTGCAAAGATTCTTAGTTTGATCATGGCCTGCATTCAGTCAACCCTTAGAATGCGGGAACCAAAAAATTGTTGTCTGCTGTTGTTTTCATATTTTGTCTTCTTTCTCACTAAAAACATGGTTTGACAGCACTTTAGAATCATTTCAATTGGAAATGATTCTAACGTGCTGTTAAAGCATGTTTTTGATGAGAAAAGCGGGAAATAAAAATAATCAGACAACAAAATATTTTTTTAGCGCAGTAAGGGTTAATAGTTTAACCCTAACATTATCGTGCAATTAAATTTTCTCGTCTGTTGTTTATTTTTTATTTTCCATTGTTCAAAAACACGGTTTGCTAGCACTTTAGAATCATTCATTTCCAATGGAAATGGTTCTAAAAGGCTGTCAAACAATGTTTTTAAAGAGTAAAAAGGCAAACTATAAGATTTCCCGCAGTCTAAGGGTTAACCCGTCATATTTCGAGTACGCTTTTAGGTGTATGGAAATTTTGACATTTTTTTGTTTATATTTTTCCGCTATCTCGTCGAAAAAATATGTTGTGACCAGACACTTGAACCGCCTCAACGAGACGGTTCAAATGGTGATCACAATATATATACTTCTGGCGAGACGTAAAGAAAATATTTAGAACTTTATTACAGTAAAAGTGTGTATCAAAGAATGTAATGGAATACCGAATATTGCATCCAACAAAAAACTAAACAATAAATCACTACACGACCGCCTGCACTAACTTTGCCAATATATTGTCAATTATTTTCAAATATGTGATTATTGTGCTTGAAATCAAGCAGCTCGATTGACTGAGCCTGAGCTGCGCCGCAGCTCAGGCTCAGACAATCAAACTGCGAGTGGGCTTGCCGATAGATGTTCACAAACGTCGATTGTCTACGCTGGTCTCAAAGCGCATGAAGGCACAATTCTCCAGTCACAGATCAGAGATATGGAGCCTGATCAACGTGTATACTCAGCTCACCGATTTACTGCGTTCTCAGGAATCGCACACGCAGGTACAGGTACTTGACAAAGGTTTACAGCCGCATGCTAACGACCATCCAGTAATAGGGAAATAATTAACGCAGCATACCAGGTAACTAGGGTACGAGGGGGATTCAGAAAGCTTTGCAAGCAGCATGTTGGCAACTACATCGTAAATTCCATTGCAACAACATTGTGAAATTATTTAGGATTTCGTGTAAAGTTTTTGGAAATTGTCCCATTCCAAAACTTTACACAAAATTCTAAATAATTTCACCTTGACCCTGGGCCGCATGAATGGACGATGGAATGAAAATATGGCTGGTGATAAGCAAGTATATGACGTTTCATGTCAATCGGACAGAGATATAGCTACCCAAAAAATTATGTCTAAACTAAAATTTGAGTTAAAGTTTAGACATATTTTTTTGGGCCACACATTGGCGGGCTATAGAATGAAAATAAAGATGGTGATAAACAAGCATATGACGTCAATCGGACTTTGGGGTTGCAAAGATAATCGGTACCGAGAAACATTAATGCAAATCGGACAGACACCCAGACTGATGGACTGTCGGCATATGATAATATGTCCCATTATTCAAACGGGCGTATAAAAACAGAATATCCATCCAATAAATTTGAAATCAGGGACTACAACACTCTTCACAGAAAAAAAAGCTTATCTGAAGCCCTGCTTAACTCTTAACCCATTTGCAGATGGGATACCATTAAAGTCGCATGAAATTTTCTAAAGAAATCCCTATTTTCCTCATTTCTTCTCGAATGTATACGTTGTCACCGCTCATTTGAACGGTCTCGCAGAGTGGTAACAACATAAACTAGAAAATCAGATTTTGTTCAACAAAAGTTATTGTATCCTTAGACTTCAATGGGTTAATTCAGTAGTAATATGTTGAGATACTATAGGAATGAATGGCCTTTTTGTGGAATTTATCGGGGTATAAACTTGGAAAAGTCGCGGGAATACTGGACGAAGGCCGGAAGGCCTCGTCCAGTATTCCTGCGACTTTTGCCAAGTTTATATCCCGATAAATTCAACAAAAAGGCCATTCATTCCTTATAATTCCAGCATTTGAAATAAATTCATCAAGAAAATTTGTTTATTTTCCATTGTCTTAAGAATTATTTTAACTGCGCCTGACGGTTATGGAAAGTAGTTCGGCATTGGAGTTTACTGGGATATAAATTTTGGACAGAGACTTGCTACGGACCAATCAAATGTTAGGGAATTGTGTAAATATTTTTGTGCTGGAATTATAAAGTAATCAAAGGTAGTTACACAAAGTTTATCTGGAGTGTCATCTGTTAATTTAAGTACATGTAGCATGTGGCGGTGACTGGAGAAATGGAGCTTATGGGATTTGTGACTAGTTTGTTTGTTTGTTGGGGTTTAATGGCCTTTCAACAGCTACGGTCGTTTAAGGCCGGGTCAATGGGTTTAGTACTAAATCCTATATATTACCTGTACATTCAAGTACATGTACAAAATAACGGCTGTAATCGCGATGCTGTGGCAAGTTATGTCACGTAACCCGGCGCAGTTGACGTCAATTTCTAGAAACAACGCTTTCAGGTGTTTTAATGCGTTAATAGTGAATAGATGTGTTTTGTAGCCATTGGAGTTAATTGAATTACTAATTGCGCTCATGGAAACTAGTAGATGTTAGCAGCGCATTTTTGATGACATCATGGACAATGTGTGACGTCACATCTGCTTCCAGTCATTTCCGTCGTCCATTAAGAAAACAGAAAGATAAGCGTCGATCAGAGAACAGAGATAATGTTTTGCGTCTTAAACAAGAAATCTAGACAACAAGCAATAACATGCTTTAGATGGCCTATGGGGAAAAGTGAAAGTGAATGGGTTTAACGTCCCACCAACAATATAGAGACGGGACACACAGTTTAAAGTCATCCGACAGAACAGGGGGATAGAAATACTATGAAAGTATTTTTGATGTCCAAGGCGAGGTTTCAAACCACAATCTCTGGATTGAAAGTCTGTTCTAACCCCTAGGCCACAACCCATCCCTAATGGGGAATCCGAGATGAAAGAGAAAACAATTTATGAGTGGTACAGGTACAACATGTCTGAAAGCGGAAGGAACACATTGTGCAATAGTGTCCTGGGCATTCAGGACGTCCGTCAAATGTGACGCCGGACTTGACAAGACAGATTAAGGAGCTGCTCCATGCCGATCAACGAATCACCAAGAATTATTTGCTTATCTGGTTGCCCTGCTGGGGAAATCATTAACACCTGAGTAGTTGGTGCCATGCCAGATAGGAGAAGGATGTAGCCAGGATGTTGTAACAGTTACACAACAACAACAAGGTTACTACTGGTATCCCATCTCTCACTGCTCCTGGTATCACATCTCTCACTGCTCCTGCCGAAATCAATATGTCCGCCTGTCGTCACAAAACCATCATTATTCACTTATTTGGAGCGTTCGTAATTGTATGATCTGTAGCCGATTTCATCAAAATTGATGATTAAAAGTATGCAGAATTATTATACTGAATTTATTACATTATCACAGCCAAAATGGCTGTGATAATGTAATAAATTCAGTCTAATACAAATTAATAAATTTATCCTAAAACTTCAAAATTCGTATTCCTGTAGCCTATTTTCACCATGTTCACCAATACTTATCTAGCAAAGTATACTTTGAGTGAGAAATTTTCAATTTAAGGATAAATTTATTGATTTTTATTATACTGAATTTATTACATTATCACAGCCATTTTGGCTGTGATAATGTAATAAATTCAGTATAATAATTCTGCATACTTTTAATCATCAAATATATGCAGTGGTTAGTTCTATATGATATAATGCATTTGGGGAAAATAAATGATTACTCCCTCAAAGTATACTTTTGCTAGAAAAGCATACTTTGCAATGTTGGTGACAGACAGTTTAGCTTGCTTGCCAGCTTGTAAATATAACAGGATTACAGTGGAACCTCTATACATCGGACACCTGACCAGGGTGTCCGGTGTATAGAGGTCCCACTGTAATTCACGTATACAAGCACTACAAGACACATGTGCTTGCAATCATAAGTACAGTCTCCGCAAAAGTCGTCGGTCCGTCGGACATGTCCATTAAAATTGCCGCCGGTCCGAGAAGTCGCCGGACCGAATGTCCGACTATGTTTTGTTTTTTTTACTTTGTTTTCTATTTTTCTAACCTTCAATGAAATCACCTTCCTTTGGTATGCGCTTCTGGTGCTAGCTAGCTTTTCTTATATGACTGATATACTTAAAACTAAAAAGCTCTTAAATATCACACAAAATCAATTTTATTTTTTATAAAACTAGTTCGCTGCCAGGTTCGTTCCACAGCAGTCACTTTGTTCCAACCCCAAAAGTAATATGATAAGCACTAATCTTATTACCTTTTAATAACAGAATTTAGCTCTCAAGTATCGCATGCTTCCGACCAACCACCGACCTGGGGCCCGTTTCACTAAACTTCGTACGACTAAAATGTTCGTAAGTGCAAATTTAAGATCGTCTGTAAATTTCAATTTATGGATTTACATTTATTGAGCATAGGCTGCATATGCAGCCTATGCTCAATAAATGTAAATCCAATAATTTTTTACAAGAAAACAATGTTAACTTGTTATTTACAGACTATCATAATTTTGCACTTACGAACATTTTAGTCGTACAAAGTTTAGTGAAACGGCCCCCAGGTATATAGAGGTCCCACTGCCGTTCAGGTAAACAACACTCAAAGACATACATGTGTGCTTGCAATACTGAGCACTCGTCATTAGAGAAATTAGAAACGATCTCGGTACTGTGGTTTAGTTTTTCTTTGTGTACCATGCTCCATAAGGAATTGAGTAATTGAGTATTGTCACTCCATCATTTCTGAATATTGGGAGATTGCTCGAGATTGTGTTCCAGGGCTCCAGATAAGGAATTAGTAATTGAGTAGTGTCACTCCATCATTTCTGAAACAATTGGGTATTTAAAAATTTCACTTGGGTAAAATAAAATCACACTATACTGTTCACACATCAACAGACAGCAATTATTGAACAGTTTGCTTCTAAATGAAAACATGTCTTGGCATTTCATTAGACTTCCTTGGAGACAATTCTAATGAAATATCAAGACGTGTTTTCATGGAAAATAAGAAAAATATGCTATATTTGGATTCATATTTTCACACATGTTAATATTATCGCAACCGGTGTAGACGCAGATCAGACTGCACAGATGTGAGGTCTGATCTGAGTCTACTCTGTTCATAATATCAATGGTTGTACTCGGCGTTTAGTAAGAAATAAATGCTAAAATACACAGGACTGGATCTCTATAGATTTGCAAAGGGAAATAACTACCTACGATCGCTCATTAGTAGTACGTCTCACCAAATCAGTCAAGTGCAGAAAATTCATATACCGCATACTCAAAATTTTCCATTAACATAGACAGCGATTATAATGTGACTAGCTATGTCAAAAAGGGGCTAATTAAATGTTTAACAAGTCATCTGTTCTTCATGAATATGTATCCACAGTCTGATCTGGGCCTACGCTGGTCGCGAATTCAATACATGCAAACCCTTTTCGCAATGACAAATTCTCATTGCAGATATTACGTGATATAATCTATGTAAATTTGGGTATGATATTGGCTATAGAACTGTATTTCTAATCAGTGTATCAGATTTATGCATGTTACGGTGATTACCGGTACCGGTATTCAAGTTAATAATCGTCAACAATTCCATATAACCGACTCCATATGTGGTGTTTTTGTTACTTAACCATAAATGGACTCAATAGCCTGCAAAAAGTGTGTGTTCAGCAAAATACATTTACAAATAACTGTGAGTCACATGCCGCGTAAAGGACAATGAATAGGTAAATAACAATCGGACTCGAATACTAACAAGGGCATCGTTATCACTAAGCTAATCTCTTCGCTAGCAGCCTTGATAATAAAACAAGTTATTGAATATAGGAATGAACGGCCTTTTTGTGGAATTTATCGGGGTATAAACTTGGAAAAGTTGCGGGAATACTGGACGAAGCGATAAAATTCGACAAAAAAAAAATTAAAATTTTTTTTTTTTTTTTTTTTTTTTATTTTTTTTTTTTCGAGAATTGTAATTTTTTTTAAGGCCTCGTCCAGTATTCCCGCGACTTTTCCAAGTTTATATCCCCGATAAATTCAACAAAAAGGCCATTCATTCCTTATAATTCCAGCATTTGAAATAAATTCATCAAGAAAATGTGTTTATTTTCCGTTTTCTTAACAATTATTTTAACTGCGCCTCACGGTTACGGAAAGTAGTTCGGCGTGGGAGTTTACTGGGATATAAATTTTGGACAGAGACTTGCTACGGACCAATCAAATGTTAGGGAATTGTGTAAATATTTTTGTGCTGGAATTATTAAACAAACAAAACATTTAACACATTGATCGTTGGTCATATGCAAAACAAAGCACCATCCATAGACACACATTGTGGTGAAATATTATCAAAATCGGTGAAGTGGTTTATAAGATATTGAAATGAAATATGAAAGGTGTTACTAATGTACGCACATACGCACGCACATACAAGTACGTACGCACGTACATGAATTAACGCTGTCGACAACAAGATAACAACTACAGCACGCCTTCAAACTGGTACAAAATTTGTTCCAGTATACATACAGTAAAACAAGTGAATTTGATGCCAATTATAACCAGCATCGTTATACAAACTGTTAAGAAATCAAGGAATTTCATAACATAGTACACTAGAGCACATATACCCACAGGTTGAAGTAACGGACCGAGGTCTATAAATACATTAAATATGCCTAAAAGCATCAATAAATGAAGGAAAAAAAAACATTTTTTTTACCCCATCCATCTAATCTTATGGGGAAGGTGTCCAACTTTTTAATAGGCTGAGCCCATATGGGCTCGAGACAACGGACTCTCACGAATCGTCAACCGAGTTATATCATTGTTGTCTATTGCAGAAGTTGGGACAATGTTATTATTCCGCAACGATATATTCCCCATTGCGCTATGTCAACGCGTTTTCGAGCTATCGATTGTTTTGTTGTAAAAAAAGTATCATCGGGAAAGAACGGACACATTTCCGAGGCCGATATTGCTATATGAAGGAGTAAACATCGGGTTCAAAATACACTTTTACGTCGTCCCGGCTCGTAAAGAAACATTTTGCATAGATAAAACATTGTTTCCAATCGAACATTTGATCAAACCTACATTTATACCCGTCCTGTGCGTCACGACAGACAATTTAATCACACAGACATTTCTACATTTCTCGGGAAGCCATTTTGTATTAAAAACATCGTGGGACAGGTTTGTTATTCGCCGGAACTCGTGCACTTACTATGTGGTAAAAAAACGGAACTTTTAGAAACGGTTATAATTCATATTTTATAATACCTATGTTGATGGTAAAAGTATCAAGTTAAAGGTATGTCTCTCTACTCCGATTTCAAGTTTTGTCAAAATATATTTTTTTCTAATAAACATGTTTTGGCAGCATATGAGAATTGTCCGTGGGGTCAAATTTTATGTTTGACCGAATATGGTCATGTTATATGTCAAATCGAAGGTATCAACGAGGCGATCACTCTGGTGCATTTTTTTGTCGAAATCGGATGGCTATGTCATCCAAGATGGCCGCCGAAAGGTCAAAAGGGCGTTCTTTTATTAGATTTAAAAATTCTTCTTCACATGAACCGCTTGGCCCATGGTGGCCAAACTTAAAAATTATGGTCCATGGGTGAAGCATTTTCAGATTTGTTAAAACGGAGATCATCGCTAATCCAAGATGGCCGCCGTCTAAAAATAGCATAAATTCTTTAAAAAATCTTCTTCGGTCCCGTGGGGTCAAATTGGGGTAAAATTTTATTTTTGACCGAATATGGTCATGTCTATATCAAATCGAAGGTATCAAAGAGGCGATCGCTCTGATACATTTTTTGTCGAAATTGGATGGTCATGTCATCCGCGATGGCCGCCGAAAGGTCAAACGGTCGTTATTTTATTAGAGATTTCAAAATTCTTCTTCAGACGCACCGCGTGGCCCAAGGTGGCCAAACTTCACAGTTATGGTCCATGAGTGAAGCCTTTTCAGATTTGTTAAAACGGAGGTCGTCGCTAATCAAAAATCTTCGTTCTCATGAACCGCCAGCTACGCCCATTTTTTATTTTACCCCTGGGTCACCATTTTAGCAACATTGAAAGAGCATTGTACATCGATCATTCCATACCAAGTTTCGCCGAAACTCCGGTGGCGGTTCATGAGAAGAATTAAGAATTTATGCTATTTTTAGACGGCGGCCATCTCGCCTTCCGCTTTGGAAATATATTTTGCTGTAATCCGAATTATAAAATGCAGGTAACGCAGGGCGACTTTCCCCGTGTTACAGACAGAAAATTCGGGTTAGTTTTGCTCATGCGTGTTGATGAGATCATGAAGCAAAAATGCGCGATCTTCCATCTCTGGGGGAGAGGTTACGAAAAAGCAAGATTGGATAGGATAGAATCTCGTATTTTCGTCTCGCAATCTCGTGATCATACTTCACATTTTCGCGATCAATATATGCTTGATATCGCGAGATTGTAAAAGTTTTGACCCCGTGTCACCATTTTAACAATTTTGAAAGAGCATTGCGTATCGATCATTCCTACCAAGTTTCGTCGAAATCCGGCTAGAGGTTCAAGAGAAGAAGATTTTTTAAGAATTTATGCTATTTTTAGACAGCGGCCATCTTGGATTAGTGATGACCTCCGTTTTAACAAATCTGAAAAGGCTTCACCCATGGACCATAACTGTGAAGTTTGGCCACCATGGGCCAGCCATCGGCCATGTGGTTCCTGAGAAAAAACGTTCAAAATCTCGAATAAATGGACCTTTTGGAGGCCATCATGGATGACATAATCATCCGATTCCGACAAATATTGCACCAAAGCAATCGCCTCATCGTTACCTTCAATTTGATATATGACATGAGCATATTCGGTCAAAAATAATAAAATTTGACCACACGGGCCCATTTGAGGCCGGAGTCACTATTTTAACAACTTTGAAAGAGCATTGTACATCTATCATTCTTACCAAGTCTCGTCGAAATCCGGTTAGCGGTTCATGAGAAGAAGATTTTTTTAAAGAATTTATGCTATTTTTAGACGGCGGCCATCTTGGATTAGCGATGATCTCCGTTTTAAACAAATCTGAAAATGCTTCACCCATGGACCATAATTTTTAAGTTTGGCCACCATGGGCCAAGCGGTGCATGTGAAGAAGAATTTTTAAATCTCTAATAAAAGAAACGACGATTTGACCTTTCGGCGGCCATCTTGGGATGACATAGCCATCCAATTTCGACAAAAAAAAGCACCAGAGTGATCGCCTCGTTGATACCTTCGATTTGACATATAACATGACCATATTCGGTCAACATAAAATTTGACCCCACGGACAATTCTCATATGCTGCCAAAAATCATGTTTATTAGAAAAAAATATATTTTGACAAAACTTGAAATCGGAGTAGAGAGACATACCTTTAACTTGATACTTTTACCATCAACATAGGTATTATAAAATGAATTATAACCGTTTCTAAAAGTTCCGTTTTTTTACCACATAGTAAGTGCACGAGTTCCGGCGAATAAACCTGTCCCACGATGTTTATACAAAATGGCTTCGAGAAATATGGTAGAAATGTCTGTGTGATTAAATTGTCTGTCGTGACGCACAGGACGGGTATAAATGTAGGTTTGATCAAATGTTCGATTGGAAACAATGTTTTATCTATGCAAAATGTTTCTTTACGGGCCGGGACAACGTAAAAAGTGTATTTTGAACCCGATGTTTACTCCTTCATATAGCAATACGGCCTCGGAAATGTGTCCGTTCTTTCCCGACCTAGCAATGATGATACTTTTTTTACAACAAAACAATCGATAGCTCGAAAACGCGTTGACATAGCGCAAATTTTTCGGGGAATATATCGTTGCGGAATACTAACATTGTCCCAACTTCTGCAATAGGCGACAATGATATAACTCGGTTGACGATTTGTGAGAGTCCGTTGTCTCGAGCCCGTATGGGCTCGGCCTATTAAAAAGTTGGACACCTTCCCCATAAGATTAGATGGATGGGGTAAAAAAAAAAATTGTTTTCTTCATTTATTGATGCTTTTAGGCATATTTAATGTATTTATAGACCTCGGTCCGTTACTTCAACCTGTGCATATACCCACTTTTCCCCAATGCAAAGTCAAAGAGCCGAACCGTACGTACCCTGAAAAGTTCGCCATTTGGTAGCTGATAAAAAAATTCCTGTATCATTTTATGTCGCGACCAATTAAAAGTGACATTACAACATTTGTGACCATCCCAGATCAGCCTGTGCATCTACACAGTCTGATCATGTCATACGCTGTTCACAATTTAGCTACAATAATTTGCCTCCGATATGTTGTCTATATACAGGCCCGTAGCCAGGGGGGGTCGGACGACCCATTCAAAAAATGTGAGCAACCGATGTGCATACCCAAACATGTTGCATCTCACCGGTCAAAATTTATTAAACTCTTAAAACTGTATATTTTATACCAAGATATAGTCACTGTTCTCATGGATCTGTGTCCCTAAGCACATAAATTCATATTGTGTTATATTCTGATTAATTCCTGAAAATGTATACATCAACATAAAATTCAAACACTTGACTGAGTGCACATAAGGAAAACAATTGTTGTTTATGCAAGTCTTAAGAGTCCCAAGAAATAACCCACCCGTGTCACCTAAATGATCTTGAAACTTAATTCTCATCATGCAGGTTCGTGCCTTACAACATTTTGCAAATTTGAGTGACATTCCTTGATCACTCGTACAATAAAGAATTGTTGCTGCCTAGATGCATCAAATTTAAATATAGTGAAGTCCAGGGCCCCGTTGCTCAAAGCTTCAGTTAGCTTAACGGACTGTTAAATCCTTAACTGAATGGTTAAAATCTCTGTTCAACATATATCACATTTTATGCATAATTTGTGAACAGACCAGACCCTCTTCAGATTAAGGAAGTGTGTAGAAAAATCACAAAATAGGTTATAAATCACAATTGTATGTAATTGTACGTAACTTAGAAAACCGTGGGAAACAACGTAAATACCTTTTTAAAATAATTTTGAATTAACACTATTCTTAGAATATGCTTATTCACTTGTTTTCTAGGGGCATGAATCAATGAGAAATAGAGGTGCAACGATACGGTCAAACCCGTATTGCGATATATTGCGATACAACAAACCCATATTGCAATACGTATTGCGATATTATACCATGTATGAACAAATAATAATAAAAACAAACGGGAGATAAAGAACAGTCTTTATTGTTTATTATTGTCATTAGAACACATCAAACACACTGTGTGGGTCAGGACTTTGCCCAGAAATGGTTGACATTAATGATTATTTCTGGACGAGAGGAAATTAGGGACAAGTGATCAAAATCATATTTTCCTTCATTTTTTCTCTTACTTATAGTTATCGCGTAACTGTATACCGTATATAGCTAGCCATAAGTCGAGGCACGAAAATGAGCCCAAAAAATCAGTCTTGAGCCAAGTCGCGGCCCATAAGTAGACTACTGCAAAGTTTATCGTAAGGTAAAAAGTCAAACAAATATAGACATATTACAAAAGGATCTTGATAGTCTATGTAAGTGGTCAGAGGATTGGCAGATGGTCTTCAATGAGTCAAAGTGTAGTGTTATTCATTTTGGTTATAATAATCACAATGCCAAATACATAATGAACGGTACTGTTCTTGAGTCTGTTTCAACAGAAAGAGATTTGGGTGTCGTTAATATCAAATGATCTTAAACCATCTCTTCAATGTGCTGAATCTGCTAAGCGTGCTAATCGAATGCTGGGTTGCATCAATCGGAATATAGTGTACAAGCGGAAAGACATCATCGTCAGGCTTTATAAGCAGCTAGTACGGCCCCATCTAGAATATTCAATTCAGGCCTGGAGCCCTTGCTTAATGAAAGATATTCAGCTTCTGGAAAAAGTCCAGCGTCGCGCAACAAGGATGATTCCTGAAATAAGAGAAAAACCATATCCTGAAAGGCTGAGAATTTTACATCTTTCATCTCTTCAACTTAGAAGGCATCGCGGTGACATGATCGAGGTCTTCAAGATTTTAACCGGCCGAGAATGTATCCTGGAACATCACCTATTCGAAAGAAACCTAACCGAATCTACACGGGGACATATTCACAAGCTCTATATGAACTACAGCAGGCTAAACCTACGTAAAAGTTTCTTCTCACAGAGAACAATCTTGGCCTGGAACAATTTGCCACTCAGTGTAGTAAGTGCCACTAGCATAAACATGTTTAAAAATAAACCGAATTGACAAACACATCAAGAGAACATATGGGGTTGTAATGGATGCCATACCGCTTACCCCATTTCCGCGGCCGGGAACCTGAGGGGTACCAGCTGCGGGTACAGGTAAATACAGGTAAATACTGAAAATTCGTCGGCTACTGGGTGCAGGCGAAATTAGGTCATGAATCGCCTGTATTGCTTGGCTAAGTTTTGTGCTTTCTGTAGTTTGTTTGAAGCAAATATGCTTCGCAT
The DNA here is from genome assembly GCA_029237695.1 of Conchocele bisecta. Lineage (NCBI taxonomy): Eukaryota > Metazoa > Mollusca > Bivalvia > Lucinida > Thyasiridae > Conchocele > Conchocele bisecta. The sequence continues at coordinate 42,811,627 of CM055271.1, read as the reverse complement.
AAACGTAGAAAATATATCATTTATATGCTTACTGTACTATATTTATCGACTGTCACCCCCAGTGAAATGTAAATGGTCGTGTTTGAAGCATTTTAATACACACATGTTCAATCGATGTGTTGTAAAAATGGGCTGTTACGTGAATTGGACAAACTTTATAATAAACTAGTTAATCAGTTGCAATACTGTTGTTTTTATATTGCAATAATACTTGTGTACAAGCATAAACATCATGAACTGCTACAGAGACGAACTAATTGTATTTCTATCAAGTAAATAATGATAATAGCAACTGGTCACAAATATTAGGAGGTAAATAGAACAGCCGTTATCTGGCAATTTCACAGGTGATCGGGTTAATGACCGGATACAGAGGCTTGTTTGATTTCAAGTCTGAATTGACTGGTGATGTGTGCAGTGCTTTTCTCTCATTTTTTGGCTGTGACGGGAGAAATGGGGCTTATGGTATTTGCGACCAGTGTAGCTGCTAATCAAATTGCACATCCATCTAGCATGAGAACATTCTATTTTGCTTGTTATTATCATGCTGGGTGCTTCATTGATCGAATAGTGAGCTGTAAATACCCGAATTGTCGTGATCGCTATGCCATATACTGGTCGAAAATGTACTATATATTTTGCCAGCCGACAGTCCATACCGGTCGGTATTAGCCTCTCCTGTAGGATATTGTCCACGGGCGCACACATCAGTGAATGCCTTTACATAACACTGTATATGTTTCCAGTCTCACGCAACGGGAGACAACATTATGCAGGCACAATTAGCAACAGGTTTTTAGTCATTTATGCTTCTCGCAAATTTATTGTGTTAATCGAGCAGACCTTCATTTCGCGGATGTCGCGATTTTCCCTGACCATTTTGTATCAGACTTTCGGTATATTATTTTTATACCCCAGCCATAAAATTACTCGCTACATGTATTAGTCATCTAATTGTGGCGTGTTTATTAAAAAATATTGACTTCTGTCATATTAAAAATTAAGTTTTTAATGATTTTGAATAATTTTACACAATTATTTTAACACAAGATGGCGACCGAGAATATGGTGTAAATATCGCGATACGCGAAAACAGTACCGCGATACGTATCGTCAGGATGACATATCGCAATATACCGGTATACCGGTATACCGGTATATCGTTGCACCACTAATGAGAAAGCACGAATAAATGAGAATTGGGGCTACATGTAAATGTCAGATAAACATACAGTAGCGTAACCATTTGTCGAGAGTACCCCCGCGTCGGGAATTTTCGTAAACCGCATTTGTCTGTAATCACGGAAACTTTCACGGTCAGTTTCCCGGACATTTTTTTCAGAAGACTCCTATCTGTCAAATGGAGAAAAATATTCCACATCGCCCTTGGTCATGTAAGGTTTTAATCAAAATTATTAGAATACCTTCAAAATGTTGTATTTCAGCTATTCCCACTTTTGTCCACTCATAAACATCATTATTGAAAAATATTTACAAAGCATGGTTCTGTCAGTCTGCGTCACTGGATCCTTTAGCCATTTTGAGAAGTCAATGTCATGTAAACACAGACTGGTAGCTGTCAAATTACCAGAATAGAGCTTCTCATTATACTGGGGGGTCTTATATGAAAAACAATAAAAAAAACTAACACAGAATTATATTTGATTACACAGATGTAGATATAAACTCTGTGTTTTTAATAGAATTTATTGTTCTGTTGATTATAAAAATTATCAGAATAATAGTCTACAGTTTGTAGATTGTTATTATCTTGTTGTTGGTATAAATCCTGCCTGTAGTGTGCACCATAATGAATATGGTAAAATAGCATGTACCACAAATGAAAATTAAACGTGATCTGAAAGCATCTTGCATTATGATTATTAGCCTTGTGATAATATTATTGTCATTTATGACTGGTAAAGGAAATGGTCAAAAATTGTTTACTATACACTCCTCTGATAATTTAGATAACCATTTTCTACTCTGATCCGATGGTGCGCCACACTACAGGATGAGAATAACCCAACAACAAAATTCCAGAGTCTAAGGTCACAGTATATTTTCTACAAATGCCTGGATGATACGTTAACAAAATGGACGACATGGAAACAAGCAGAACTTTCAGATAAATCTGGTTTCACAGCACTTTTACGATAAGTTTATTGTTTTAAAAAGTTTTGAATAATTGTTTTTGTATGCTTATAGCTCTAGTAACTTGCCAACGAAGGCTTATTATCCAGCACCTAGGTATATCCACTGTATGGACACGGTAAAATAACCAATTTCTGCATGTGTATGTTCTTTATTAATAATTTATTGATACAGCTTTGACAGTTTTATATCGCTAATATATCAAACACACCGGATAACCAATTGAAAAAAATCACTTTTGAGAGGTATGGAGCGAGGTAGCAATTTGTTTCTATTCACAATTCAGTAACTCCAGCAGACTTAGTGGAGTCAGCCAAAACATTTGTAAGATTTTGATTCTATATTCCAACGATGTGATTATGCACACCGCCATCATATGGAAGTATTTAGGCAAACTCCAGTGCAGTTTCCCCAACACAATACATTACCCCACCCACCAGTCTGTCCACTGGACACTTCAAAAATGAAAATCAAAACACGGATTATCATAATTTAATCTTCGTCGCATAATCAGCAAAAACCGGCACTTCAACGCTGTTAATGAAAGTCTAATAACGCCCTTAGTGCAATATCAAATGCATGACAACTTGTGGTTATAAACATACCTTGAATTTATTTCCTGGTTCCGATCAAAACATCAACACCGAGCCGACATGTGCGATCGCCCAGCTGCGGCACGAACAGTGACGTCAGCCATCGATCCAATCCGATCGTCCGCGCTTTCCTGGCGAACTGTAAAGCATGGACTGGGCCGGAGTAGAACGGAGGGTGTTTCTCTACGCGCCGGCGTATGACATTCAGGCCCGTACGCAGGAATTAATTTAGGGGGGTTCGTTATCGACCGCGCGAAGGGCTAAACAGACCTTGGCAGATTAACCGCTTCACCCATAAGTAACTGGAATGGCGTTTGATATGTTAATTTTGCAACCAATCCAATTATCACAAAATATTTTCCATACCAGTCCATTTATGAACATGTGATGTTTTTGTTCTCAAAATTATGAAAATACTTGCAAAAAGTGCAGATGCTGATGAGACGGCTCGTCACGAGCCCGCTCATTTGGATCTACACTTTTTGCCAATACCACTAATGCACTATACAGGCCTGTGGTATTGAAATGGTTAATGGGTGTGGGGGGGGGGGGGGGGGGGGGTGGGGGGGGGGGGGGTGTGCGTACGCACCCGTCGCACCCCCTCTGCGTACGGGCATGTATGTTTCACGTTGAAACAGGCGCAAGATTCCTGGCGAATTCCCATTCAGCGAAATCAATAAGATACTGCATAAACACATTTTCGTCTAGTAACCGGTGCAATAAATTTGCGCCGGTTACTAGACGAAGATGCGTTTGTGCGATAGATCCAAGTAGAGCCGAGTAGCATCTCGTCAGGAAACCCAAGGGCGGATTCATGAGTAAAGATATGTTTGCTCTAAAATGCGCCAGAACGCAGCAAAATGCCATGGGGAGTAGATATCAAAAATATTCTTGAAGGCACACCGCCGGACCCACCTAGCTCCGCTCGGTCGACGAACAAACGGTGCTAGTTCGAACATGTAGTAAACTACATCCCCTAACCTGAAATCATGGATCCGCCCTGAACCGGTGCATTTTTCGACATGAAACATTTTACGACGGTGTGGAGTGTAACGTCAGTGAGATCGCTGTCCGTCGAGGATTCGTTACAGTCGGATGTCTTGTGGGGTGGTGAGAGATTACCACGGTTTATCCAGTTTAATATTGGCATTTTTGTTAATGTTAGTTCATAGACAAAGTATCTCGCCCACCAGGTGTCCGCGACAAGGATATTGTCATTGTCACGCCCTTGTGAGATTTCCTTGTCTCACCCTACACGCGCGTGTCTCACATCTAGCAACGACAAATTGTCTAATAGCGCAATAGTATGGCTAATGTGTCTTACAATTGCACCACACAATAACTAATACGTTTGATGTTTATGTTTTTCAATTGTTGTTGACGTGTCTAAGCCTCGTTTCCGACGACATATTCTGACACTCGGGTGAAATATCCTTGTCCCACACTAGTGCATATGATTTTTGTTTAAAGTTCCACGACTATATATCTACTTAGCTTCTGATTAAATATCTGCTTACAAGCCAAGGTGGTCGCCATACTGGGTGAAAAGATTGTATGTATACCTATTACACCGTTTTAGAGAAAAAGAAATAGGTTGACACATGTCTCCGAAGTTGCTCAGTCCACCTGGGAGATTTGTGTTTGTTTGTTGGGGTTTAACGGCCTACCAGTATCAACAGCTAAGGTCATTTAAGGCCGTGTCAATAGGTTTGGTACTAAATCCCATATATTACCTGTACAAGTACATGTACATGTTCAAGTGCAAGTACAAATGGGGGGAACATCCCAAAATCAGAACTGATTATTTACAATAAAACAAAATATAATATATTCAGCCCTGAAATCAGAATGACCCTGATCTTATGCCAGGTCCTCGCCACACCATAATCACTTAGCCTACTCCCAAGAGCAGTATGATCAGTACTAATCTTACTACTTGTATAATGGGCAATAACCCAATACTAATTCAACTCAACTCCCAGGTAACAAAAGAGCCAAAGATAAAAACGTACCTGAGGGCCCAACCAGGTAAATCGTGATTCCTATCAGGAGGAACCCATACCGTTAATTTACGCCGTCGCGTTCGCCCGACCAACACCCACCTCACCTCGTAGAACACAACAACCTGTCTAAAACGTTATAGTGTACACTATCATCACCAAGCCGACCAAGTGATCTACTAAGGATGATCCAACGTTTTTGTTAAATACAAGAATGTAAGTTTTATTTGGCACCACATGTCGGCCCCCCCCCCACCCCAACCCCCGACATCCACCCGAAAATAATTTAAACGCTCATAAGCCTATGACATATTATCTCTCTCATGTGTATGTTTGCCTGCCATTTAGACCACATGCAGTTAGATCATGGTTCGACCGCATGTACGAGGAGATAATCCGCGAGCTTTAGTGCATTGCGCATGTGCTGTGTAAATGCAGAAACAAAACTCGAAAATGTATCAAAAATGTGATAATTATAGTTAAATGTGCAGCAAGAATAATATTTTCTTTTGCACCACCTTCTTTTCTCTGTATGTTCTGCCTCTCTATAGGCACACCAAGGCCCATCTGTTGATAGCCCTTGTAGATATTGTCGGTAGGTAGGTACGGTTGAGTTAGAATAGTAAATTGTAACTGGAAAATGCTAAATATCACTCTGTATACCGGCAACCATCATTCCCTCAGTAACTTAGCTCTTTTCAAATGGAGTGTATTACATAGTTATGTTGATATTCTATCAAGTAGGTGTAGGTTTGCAGTGTTATTAGTGTTATTAATTTATTCCTCATTCCCCCGCAAATAAATGAAACGCTCATAATCTTACGACTATGACACATTATTTCTCTCAAGTGAATGTTTGCTCTAATTTGTTATCTTTGTGTAGTTTGGCCTAAACTTTAGAAGTGGTGCAATAAATCTTGTCATAAATGAGAGACATTCAAATGGAAAACATGCGAAATGACCGGGGTCAGAGTTCACGGCCAAAGTTCGTGATGTGGCGGTATTATTCGTGTGCACTGGTTTTAGATAAAGGTCACAGTGACATATGGGAGTAACTGGGAAACTGGTACTTAATTATGGGTTTGCGACAAGTGTAGATCCAGATCAGCATGTGCATCCGTACAGTCTGATCAGGATCTGCACTGTTCGCAATCGAAATTCCATCAATGAAGCACCGCCATGGGTCTAACAAAGAATGTAGATCGTTATCAGGCGACATAAGTGATATTTTATCAGGACTGAGGTGTTACACTGGTCACAAATACCATAAGCTACATTTCTCCTGTCATAGCCACAAATGTCATACACACCATTTCCAGATCGAGTTGTAGGTCAGAACAAGGATTACAAGTCAATAAAGGCCAGCCACGGGAAGTAAAAATTTATTCACAGGGTCATTTATATAGTAATTGTGCCATTGGGACAACAAAAGTGTGTCCTTTACAGCCAGGTGATTGCTATTCGGAGGTGGTCTTTAGCACAGGTTCGACTGTATAGTATTTATGTCGGAACAATACTAGACACACAAGTCCCTGTTTTTTTGCAGTCAGCTATTTTCAGATATATACTGTTATTGCCCACAAATGTCATACGCCCAATTTCCAGTCCTGGGGCGGATCCAGCATTTGGGGAACGGCGGGGTTGTCTAGTTGCGACGGTAACTTGCAATCTACTCCCGTACCGTACGGGAGTAATTTCAAGAGTTACCGTTCGCAACTAGGGGGTTGTCCTATTTTCGAGCTCTTCGAAATGCAACCCCGAACCCCCACCAACCCCCCCCCCCGGATCCGCCCCTGCAGTCCCCCATCATAAGTTAACTCAGTAACTGTCACATTACATGCACTATTTCTCCATTCCCATACCAGGAGCTAGATTGTATCAGGTAACGAGCTTTGTATTGCCGAGCACGTACCTACTGATAACATATTTCAGGGATTTATGGTTAGATGTACGTACATGTACGTCTCTGTATATTCACGGTACATAAACGGTTTAACCTAACCGTTACTTATGGAACATCATAGCTGTCTGAGGTTGTTAATTGTTATGGTGTCTTGTCAGAGTAACGTGTGAACTTGTCTAGGAGCATGTTATTATGTTAAACTGCTATGTTGTCTTGTCAGAGTAACGTGTGAACTTGTCTAGGAGCATGTTATTATGTTAAACTGCTATGTTGTCTTGTCAGAGTAACGTGTGAACTTGTCTAGGAGCATGTTATTATGTTAAACTGCTATGTTGTCTTGTCAGAGTAACGTGTGAACTTGTTTAATTAGCGTAATATTATGTTAAAGTGCTATGTGGTTTTGTCTACCGAGCATATTATTATGTTAAACTGCTGCTATGTTGTCTTGTCAGAGTAACATGTGAACTTGTCTACGGAACGTGTTATTATGATGTGTTGTATTATACGTTTTTTGTTTGTTTACCGGTGTTTAACGGCCTATCAACAGCTAACGCAAGTTAAGGTCGGGCCAACGGGTTCGATCCCGCATTTAACCTGCTGCACTGGGAGAAAACAATCCCAAAATAAGAACGGAATATTTACATTGAGATAAATATATATTCAGTCCCTGAAATTAAAATAACCGGACCTGGTGCCAGGTCCATTCCACACCAAAGCCACTTTTTTCACATACAAAAATGCCAAAGACGTATGTGAGGGTCAAACCTATAGCCTATAGTAGCCTATTTCATCAACATTGCAAAGTATACTTTTCTAGCAAAGTATACTTTGAGGGAGTAATCATTTATTTTTCCTGAAATGCATTATTTCATATATAACTAACGACTGCATATATTTGATGATTAAACGTATGCAGAATTATTATACTGAATGTATTACATTATCACAGCCAAAATGGTAATTTTGATGAAATCGACTACAGGTTAAAATGACTGTGATAATGTAAAAATTCAGTATAATAAAAATTAATAAATTTATCCTAAAATTGAAATTTTTTCCCTCAAAGTATACTTTGTAATGTTGGTGAAATAGGCTACCGGTCTCCAGTCGCGATTCTGGTAAGGATGAACCCCAATCGTTAAATTACCCATCCCATGATCCCACCAGCCACCCACTGTCTTGTCAAGAGTAACGTGTGAACGTATCTAATGGTCGTGTTATTATGTTAAACTGGAATTCATGTTGTCTTGTCAGAGCAACGTGTGGACTTGTCTAATGAGCGCGTTATTATGTAAAACTGCGATGATGTCTTGTCAGAGTAACGTGTGAACTTACTACAGAACGTATTATTATGTTAAACTGCGATGTTGTCTTGTCAGAGCAGTTTAACATAATAACATGCTCTGTAAACAAGTTCACACGTTACTCTAACAATACAACACGCAGTTTACAACCTCAGGCAGCTACGGCGTTCCATAGTTACTGGTACTACGGGAGTAGACTTTTTACCAAAGTAGGCTGCGGAGTGTTTACCAAATGTTCAGGCGCGGATCCAGACCCCCCCCCCCCCCACACACACACACACACACGCCTGTCCCCCGTGCCCCCGGCACGAATTCGTGGCCTAAGTAAGTGTCAGGAAATCGCATCTGCGGGGATCTGGGGCCCGTTTCACTAACGAACTAAGCAAGTACTTTTGTCATAAGTTATAACTTAAGTCCGGAGTACGTGCTTAGTCCGTTTCACAAAACATCTTGGCAAGAACGACAATCGAAATTTACTATGAAAAACTAAGACAGGTAGCTAGCAGTCTTAAGTTATAACTTAAATATTTAAGGCGGAACTTATGAAATAAACAAAGATGGATGCCCCCCATGTGAGCCGAGGTGGAGAAAACAATTCACTGACAGCAGGTAAATGTTTACTTCATACGTACTATTTTAGCAATTATCTGCCATATAAACCATATATGCTTACATATAGATAGCCACACTTGTGCTAGTTACCCGTGTATTGCTATTTGTGATGTAGGTCATGTCGTTACCAGTATTCGTTATGCCCAGTTATCGACAACATTTACAACCACTGTAGATCCAGATGAGCCGGCTCGTAACAAACCATCTGTATGCTGTACATGTATGTCTGTTTGTCGGTTGGTGTCAGTCAGTTGGTCGGTATCAGTTGGTCGGTGTCAGTTGGTCAGTGTCGGTCGGTGTCTGTCGGTCTGTCAGTCGGTCGGTCGGTGTCGGTCGGTGTCGTTCAGTGTTGGTCGATCAGTCGGTGTCGGTCGATCAGTCGGTGTCGGTCGGTCGGTCGGTCGGTCGGTCGGTCGGTCAGTCGGTCAGTTGGTTTCGCATGGTCGGTGTCAGTTGGTCGGTGTTGGTCGGTCGGTGTCAGTCTGTCGGTTGGTGTCGGTCGGTCAGTGTCGGTCGGTGTAGGTTTGTCAGTGTCGTTCGGTCAGTCGGTCGGTCGGTGTCGGTATGTCGGTATCGGTCAGTTGGTTTCGCACGGTCGGTGTTAGTCGGTCGGTCGGTGTCGGTCGGTTGGTGTCAGTCGGTGTCAGTCGGTGTTGGTCGGTGTCAATCGGTGTCAGTCGGTCGTTGTCGGTCGGTCGGTCCGGGTCGGTCGGTGTCGGTCGTTGTCGGTCGATTGGTGTCGGTCGGTCGGTCGGTGTAGGTGTGTCGGTCGGTCGGTGTAGGTGTGTCGGTCGGTCGGTGTCGGTCGGTCGGTCAGTGTCGGTCGGTCGGTCGGTCGGATCTCTTGGTCGGTCGGTCGGTCGGAGTGTCGGTCGGTCGGTCGGTCGGTCGGTCGGTCGGTCGGTCGGTCGGTCGGTCGGTCGGTCGGTCGGTTGGTCGGTTGGTGTCGATCGGTGCCGATCGGTGTAGGTTTGTTGGTGTCAGTCAGTGTCAATCGGTGTCAATCGGTGTCGGTCGGTGTCTATCAGTGTCAATCGGTGTCGGTCAGTGTCAATCGGTGTCGGTCGGTATCGGTCAGTGTCTATCAGTGTGAATCGGTGTCGGTCAGTGTCAATCGGTGTCGGTCAGTGTCTATCAGTGTGAATCGGTGTGAATCGGTGTCGGTCGGTGTCGGTCGGTGTTGGTTGGTGTCTATCAGTCTCTATCAGTGTCAATCGGTGTCGGTCAGTGTCAATCGGTGTCGGTCGGTGTCGGTGTGAGTTGGTCGGTCGGTGTTTGTCGGTCTCTTGGTGTCGGTGTCGGTTGGTGTCGGTCGATGTAGGACGGTGTTGGTTGGCCCTGCCCTGCCCTGCCCTGCCCTGCCCTGCCCTGCCCTGCCCTGCCCTGCCCTGCCCTGCCCTGCCCTGCCCTGCCCATGCCCTGCCCTGCCCTGCCCTGCCCTGCCCTGCCCTGGCCCTGCCCTGCCCTGCCCTGCCCTGCCCTGCCCTCCCTGCCCTGCCCTGCCCTGCCCTGCCCTGCCCTGCCCTGCCCTTCCCTTCCCTGCCCTGCCCTGCCCTTCCCTTCCCTGCCCTCCTGCCCTGCCCTGCCCTGCCCTGCCCTGCCCTGCCCTGCCTGCCCTGCCCTGCCTGCCCTGCCCTGCCCTGCCCTGCCCTGCCCTGCCCTTCCCTGCCCTGCCCTGCCCTGCCCTGCCCTGCCCTGCCCTGCCCTGCCCTGCCCTGCCCTGCCCTGCCCTGCCCTGCCCTGCCCTGCCCTGCCCTGCCCTGCCCTGCCCTCGTCCGGCCCTGCCCTCGTCCGGCCCTCGTCCGGGCACATGTTTGGGATCTTAGGTGGTTGGAGGTGTCGCCTAAGACAAACAAAAACAATGCAACATATTCCGTAACCGAAGCCTTTTGTGTCTTAAGTGGTCATTCTTTTCTTTAAAAACGATGAATATACCACCTAATGGTGTGTCATGTATGAACGTCCGTCCGTCCATCCGTCTGATTGACTATCCGACTATTGTTTGTTCTTTCTTTACAGAACATACAAACGATGGCAGCTGCATTTGCTATAATCCAGGCGCGTAATTTACGACGGGAACGAGTCCTTTAGGACCGAACCAATCCCCCCCCTAGACTTCATGGATAACGAGGACCAAAATATCGAAATTCAGGCTGTCTCGTGATTTCTTTCTACAAGTATGCGACATATTGCACATACTGACATTATACGGTCAAACCTGAGATCACACAGTCTGTCAGTGTCATTGCAAGTGTTGACTGCATTCGATTTTACGCAACTGGTAGTTTCCTGGCGGTTACTGGAGATATATACAACATTAGCAAATCAAGTGGTTCTAGAAAGTGGAGTAGAAGTTTTGCGGACAGTGTTAGCCTGTGTTTCGTTTCTGATAAGGAGATACCTTGTTTTCAGACTAGATGGAGAAACAGTCCTGACGCATTTAACAAAAATTTCAGACCCGTCCGCTGAATGCACGTGCGCATTAATCCAGTCCTATACTGGTCAACATGTTTAGGGGCAATCCTATATGTGTGACACTGACTCACACAGTGCATGCATTTCTACATGTAATCAACAAATTACCCGTGTCCAGTTCAAATAAATATATATGTCATTCAGTAGTTGTATCAGATACATCCATATCTGACCGGGCATACCATTAATAATCGACAGTACATGTGTTCTGCTGACTCTGAAACGTGATTTCTGAGTTTATGAGGTAATCTAAGTAAAATTTAAAAAAATGGTCGAACTACCATATTTGGAATGTAAAAATAAAAACAATTGTTAATTGCTTCTTTTGTTGCTGTTTCATGTCATATGCCAATTTATATTACAGTATAAGGTTCACTAGTTGCCAATAAATATATCCACTGTATTCAATGGCGTCGGAATATTGAGATAAAATTTATATTCTACGTGAGATTATTTTTAAAAATTAATAATATTCAACATTAGGCTTGCAAATCCGTTATTTTAGATGTCAAAACACATAAAGGGAAAGTAAAGTCATCATAAAAATATAAGCCCCGAGCTGGATTCGAACCCGCGCGGCACATACCGAAGCTGTAAACAATAACTAAGTTGTAACTTATGACGGACTTGTTATGACCGTCTTAAGTTTGTGTTGTGAAACCAAATAAGCAATGACTTAAGTCGGTCATAACTTTTGTCATAAGTTATAACTTAAGTTCAAACTTATGAACAAACTAAGATTTGTTAGTGAAACGGGCCCCTGGTATTTAAAAATTTCTTGAGGGAGGACCCCCAGACTTTACGATGCGCATCGCGCTTCGCGGAGGTCGTCTACGCCGACTTGCAATTGCCCTGCAATTATTTCTGTATCCGCGCCTGAATGTTTCAGTTGATTCGTGACCGCACAACATTTTCCGTTGCTGAAGGTACGTTTTTCTGCATATGCGCTGCAGAATACGATTACAACGCATATCTACTATGCAGCCAGTCTATTTCGTAGCTAGTATCTAGAGGAAATGCATATGTTTTGAGATATTCGTAGTGAAAAGGCTATAAATTGGACTCTCTCTAAACCGGACACCAAGGAAACATATGTGATCTTATTTCTGATGAGTTTCTTGGTTATTTATCTCATGTGATTATGTCTGTTCGTGATCGCATAGCACACAACTATGACTCAGAGTGATCAAATGCCTGATTTACAGTGAAACCTCTCTAAGCCGGACACCCTGGGGAGCTCCCAGGGTGTCCGGTTTAGAGAGGTTTCACTGTTTCACTGTATATCAAGTTGAATATGGCTTATAATGGGATATATAACATGCATAAAAGTCATTATGATTTACCAAGTACCATTTCACCAAATGTTTGCTATTTTGGAACATGTTTACCTTCTGTATTTCTAACTTATATTTTACCATAAGCGTTCACATGCGACCGAGTCTTTCAAAACACAGATGGAAGACTAGGACCTGACACCAAAAAATGTCCATTAAAAAAATCCCATTACCCTACCCACTTTGTCTCGTACTATACTGTACTTACCATATACCACCCATTTGGTCTTTTGAATGGCCTTTTTGTGGAATTTATCGGGGATATAAACTTGGAAAAGTCGCGGGAATACTGGACGAGGCCGGAAAAGGCCATTCATTCCTTATAGTTCCAGCATTTGAAATAAATTCATCAAGAAAATGTGTTTATTTTCCGTTTTCTTAAGAATTATTTTAACTGTGCCTCACGGTTATGGAAAGTAGTTCGGCGTGGGAGTTTACTGGGATATAAATTTTGGACAGAGACTTGCTACGAGCCAATCAAATGTTAGGGAATTGTGTAAATATGTTTGTGCTGGAATTATTGGGCATTTGTTTTGGTGTCACAGGTCCGAGTCTTCCACCTGTGTTTCAAAAGGGCAACAATGGACTTTTGATTTAAGGAGGGAGAATTCATCATTTTTGACTGGGTTCATAGAAAATTGACATTTCGATCATTGGTCAAACAGCGTCATATGACGTTACTGAATTATGCCTGTGGAAAGATGTCACGGAAACAATCAACTTTAACCCTTTGAACCCAAACTCCCGCTATAGCGGTTTATGCAAAAAGTGCAGATCCAGATGAGCCGGCTCGTAAACGAGCCCTTTCATCAGGATCTGCACTTTTTGAAAGTAATTTTAATATTTCTTAGAACAAAAACACCCCCTTTTCATAAATGGACGAATCTGAAAATCATTTTGTGACCATTGGATTGGTCGGAACATTAGCATATCACAGTCCATTCTAGTTCCTTAGGGTTGAAAGGGTTAATTTCAACAAAAACAATATCATAATTGCTCATGCTGTAGCCAACAATGTTACCTGATATATAGTATACCATGCTAGCGTCTTTTGATATCAGGCTTGACTCTGAAACGGTAGAGATTCCTTGATGAGCCTTGAAATTCCTACGCGTTTTCTAGACTTTCATGATAAACATCAACCGACACTACCCTGTTATTCTATATGGCCACACATGTCATAAGCCCCATACCTACAGTCACAGATCAGGAGCCATAAGCCATATTTCTACAGTCACATATCAGGATAGAGACCATGTAGACTGACCACATATACCAGAAATGCTGCACAAAATACTCACAGCAATGTGAAAATACGCATGGATTTTCAAATTAAGTAGTGAAAATACAATACAGGTCCGAGTGACAGTCTTCCACCTGTGTTTCAAAATGGCAACAATGGACTTTTGCTTTAAGGAGGGAGAATTCATCATGTTTGACTGGGTTCATTGAAAATTGACCTTTCGATCATTGGTCAAACAGCGTCATATGACGTTACTGAATTATGCCTGTGGAAAGATGTCACTTTAACCCTTTGAACCCGAAATCCCGCTACAGCGGTTTATGCAAAAAGTGCAGATCAAGATGAGCCGGCTCATAACGAGCCGTCTCATCAGGATCTGCACTTTTTGAAAGTAATTTTAATATTTCTTAGAACAAAAAACACCCCCTTTTCATAAATGGACGAATCTGAAAATCATTTTGTGACCATTGGATTGGTCGGAACATTAGCATATCACGGTCCATTCCAGTTCCTTAGGGTTGAAAGGGTTAATTTCAACAAAAACAATATCATAATTGCTCATACTGTAGCCAAAAATGTTACCTGATAAATAGTATACCATGCTAGCGTCTTTTGATATCAAGTTTATCAGGCTTGGCTCTGAAACTGTAGAGATCCCTTGATGAGCCTTGAAATTCCTACGCGTTTTCTAGACTTTCATGATAAACATCAACCGACACTACCCTGTTATTCTATATGGCCACAAATGTCATAAGCCCCATACCTACAGTCACAGACCAGGAGCCATAAGCCATATTTCTACAGTCACATATCAGGATAGAGACCATGTAGACTGACCACATATACCAGAAATGCTGCACAGCGCTATAGATAAGGTGCGTATTAGCGTATTTTATGCACTTTTACTTTTAGCAGAATACGCACAGATTATCAAAAGTGGGAGTACAAAATACTCACAGCAATGTGAAAATACGCATGGATTTTCAAATTAAGTTGTGAAAATACAATACAGGTCCGAGCCTTCCACCTGTGTTTCAAAAGGGCAACAATGGACTTTTGATTTAAGGAGGGAGAATTCATCATGTTTGACTGGGTTCATTGAAAATTGACCTTTCGATCATTGTTCAAACAGCGTCATATGACGTGGAAAGATGTCACGGAAACAATCAACTTTAACCCTTTGAACCCGAAATCACGCTATAGCGGTTTATGCAAAAGTGCAGATCCAGATGACCCGGCTCGTAACGAGCCGGCTCATCAGGATCTGCACTTTTGAAAGTAATTTTAATATTTCTTAGAACAAAAACACCCGGACGAATCTGAAAATCATTTTGTGACCATTGGATTGGTCGGAACATTAGCATATCACAGTCCATTCCAGTTCCTTAGGGTTGAAAGGGTTAATTTCAACAAAAGCAATGTCATAATTGCTCATACTGTAGCCAAAAACGTTACCTGATAAATAGTATACCATGCTAGCGTCTTTTGATATCAAGTTTATCAGGCTCGACTCTGAAACGGTAGATTCCTCGATAAATTTACTGAGTTTTTAAATTTGTTTTATTTTTTATCCTTTGTTCCCTATTTAATAAGGAAGAAAATCAATAATACATTTGTAAAAGTAAAATAAGCATTCAATTTGGTTTAAACAATATTTATTTTATGAATCACAAATAACAATATACATTACAATACAAGAAAGGTGGGATTCGAAAACAAGCCATATGACTTATATGAATTCATCTCCCAGAGCATTGAATTTGAAATCTGGGGGTATACTACTTTTTAGATACAAATCTTATCTTGAGCTCTCGAGTGCAAATGTCTAGTCACAGACCAGAATCTTCAATAATCACACATGCCACAAGCCCAGTTTCTCCAATAACAGACCGGAAGCTCGAATGACCACATAAGTGGGGTGATAACAAAATATGTGCATTTTTGTTATAGTTTGTTTATTACAAGGTGCATAATCCTGAAATTTTACACCAATGTACATCTAGTAAGTTGACATATTCATATATAAAATGACTTGAACGGTGCACATTATTTGTGTATTTCTGTATCCATAGTAACAAGGTACATGTATAGTCGCAACCCAAATATTCAAATAGTTTGTTCTGCAATAGTGAAATAGAAAATAAAGTATATGACCAGCAAATTCCGCTGAACGTCGTCTGCTACTATAGATCAGGCATGTTAACTCTTTGCATGCTAGCTGCGAAAATATCCGCCAAACAAATTAGGAATATGATTTATTTCTCTCTGTAATTGTCTTGAAATTTCATTAGAATTGTGTCCTCCCTAACGAAATTCCAAGACATATTCATGTCATTTATAAGGAGAAGTAAAAAAAAATATAATGAATTATCATCGGCTATTTTTTAACTATTTATAGCCCACAAATTTCCCAGCATACACAGAGTTAAACGATGCTATTATTTCAGATATCATGGCGCATGTAGTAATAAACTGAATGGCGATTTTAAAGCTGTTGTCACATGTTAACTCTTTGCATGCTGGGAAACTTGTGGGCTATAAATAGTTCAAAACTAACGGACAAAAATTCATCATATTTTCTTTTATTTCTCCTTGTAAATATCATGAATATGTCTTGGAATTTCATTAGAATTGAGTCCTGAGGACTCAATTCTAATGAAATTCCAAGACGTATTTACAGAGAGAAATAAAACATATAGTCCTAATTTGTTTGGCAGATATTTTCGCCGCTAGCATGCAAAGAGTTAATATGCAGAAAGCGTCGTCCTCAGAATGGCCAGAAACGAGTGCAACTAGAAAATATGGTCTGTCGACGTACTTAGGGCCCCTATAGGTGATTTGAGACATATAAGTAGGGAGGGTGGTGACTAGTTGTATTAATGTGGAAAGATGTATTGTTACTTATGTAAGGCATGTGTACAATATGAAGATATTAGCTGAAGGTAAAGAGAAATTCAAGTATATGTGATTTGAGAAACTCTTACATAAACAGTTTTGCGACCTGTGCATATCAGGGTCAGCATGTGCAGCTGCAGAGTCTGTTCAGGAAAATTTACTTAGTTGAGCTGCAAAAAGCAAACAGTGTTTGCTTTTTGCAGCTCAAATAAGTGCATTTTTAGATTTGTTTTATTTTTTATCATTTGTTCCCTATTTAATAAGGAAGAAAATCAATAATACATTTGTAAAAGAAAATTACGCATTGAATTTGAAATATAGGGGTATAATACTCTTTAGATACAAAACTTATCTGGAGCTCTGCATCCTGCAGCTGCGACACATTAGTCACATGCCACAGGTTGAAGTAACAGACCGAGGTATATAAATACATTAAATATGCCTAAAAACATCAATAAATTAATAAAAACAAGAAATGCGTCTGTCGAACGCGGATGCCACCTGCAGCATATTTGAGAAACTGTGACAAAGTGGTTAAGTCATTTAAGTAACCTGGTGAAGGTCAAAAGGCGAAGGTCATATAAATTATGAAAAGGCAGGTGTGGCACACATACCAATAATGAAGTGTTGAAGTATTGAAGCGATTAAGCAACATATGTAGATTGAAGCGATTAAGAACATATGTAGATGATATGGCCAGTTGAGAAACTGTGACGAACTGGTTAACCAAAATTGTTAAGTCATTTAAGTAACCTGGTGAAGGTCAAAAGGCGAAGGTCATATAAATTATGAAAAGGCAGGTGTGGTACACATACCAATGAATGAAGTGTTGAAGTATTGAAGCAATTAAGCAACTTATGTAGATGATATGGGCAGTTTGAGAAACTGTGACGAACTGGTTAACCAAAATTGTTAAGTCATTTAAGTAACCTGGTGAAGGTCAAAAGGTGAAGGTCATATAAATTATGAAAAGGCAGGTGTGGCACACATACCAATGAATGAAGTGTTGAAGTATTGAAGCAATTAAGCAACTTGTGTAGATGACGGATATGGGCAGTTTGAGAAACTGTGACGAACTGGTTAACCAAAATTGTTAAGTCATTTAAGTAACCTGGTGAAGGTCAAAAGGCGAAGGTCATATAAATTATGAAAAGGCAGGTGTGGCACACATACCAATGAATGAAGTGTTGAAGTATTGAAGCGATTAAGCAACTTATGTAGATGCTATGGCCAGTTTGAGAAACTGTGACAAAGTGGTTAACCGAAAAGTGTGACGGACGGACAGAAGGACAGACGGACGGACAGACGTCTGTCCGTCCGTCTGTCCGTCCGTCACACTTTTCGGTTAACCAATTTGTCACAGTTTCTCAAATATGCTGCAGGTGGCATCCGCGTTCGACAGACGCATTTCTTGTTTCTTCTTCATTTATTGTTGCTTTTAAGCATATTTAATGTATTTATAGACCTCGGTCCGTTACTTCAACCTGTGTCACATGCACTCTGCATGCTACAACTGGTACTAGGATGTTGCAAAGCTACACACCCGCCACATTGATTTAGAGTAAGGGAAATAACTCAGATCTCCAGATATGTTTTGTATCTAAAGAGTATTTACCCCCAGATTTCACTGTAACATTTACAAAATGTATTACTGATTGTTATCCTTATTAAATAGGGAACAAATGATAAATCAAAGTACTGAAATATGTCCTCTTCACAAAAACTGATCACTTGCGGAATTAGAGACTGAAAGTTGCATATTTTCTCAATCATCGTCCAGAGGCAAATGTACTGTGATGGTGCAAACCCATTCCCATACATACGTTATCTCTAGAATAAATTACTGTTTGAAACTCCACAGAAAAACTTGTACGAAACTGGCAGCTAACTGTTCACTGCTACCTAACTGTGAGAACTAAAGATGATAGCTGCCGTATTCATACGCACAAAATGTCTTGATTAGTATTTTCCAGAATTTAACTGATAAACTGTGAAAATGTTCATGGGCATGTGCTAAAGATAACATCACAACAAGAGTGCCGTAAGTCACAAAATACGCCCGTCGAAGACGGGCCAGACAGCGAAGATGCCAATGTGAAAGCTGTCACCAAGGTAAGAAACATTAATGAGAATTTGAAAATTTATTATAGGAATGAATGGCTTTTTTGTGGAATTTATCGGGGCATAAACTTGGAAAAGTCGCGGGAATACAATTTTCGAAAAAAAATAATGTTTTTGATTTTTTTTTCGGAAATTGTAATTTTTTAAGGCCTCGTCCAGTATTCCCGCGACTTTTCCAAGTTTATATCCCCGATAAATTCAACAAAAAGGCCATTCATTCCTTATAATTCCAGCATTTGAAATAAATTCATCAAGAAAATGTGTTTATTTTCCGTTTTCTTAAGAATTATTTTAACTGTTACGGAAAGTAGTTCGGCGTGGGATATACATTTTGGACAGACACTTGCTACGGGCCAATCAAATGTTAGGGAATTGTGTAAATATTTTTGTGCTGGAATTATAGTATCATGTCTTCCTCTTGTTGTGACAACTAATTTAGGTAGAGATGTGTGAAGTAGAAATTACATGTATATAGAATTGGATACATATTGTATCACATATTCAATATGTGTAGAAGACGTGTGTATAGTTTCAGATCGATTGACAGAACGGTTTCAGAGGAATTGTTTACACAATCTATGCAGTTGTTCTGTCCGCCGCCCGTCCGCCCTGCGGTAAAATATAATAATGGTAATATAAAAACCGTCAGAGCAGTGCATGCTTAAAACACGAAAAAGGTCAAGGTTGAAGAACTTTTTGACATAAAAAAATGGCTAAGTGTTTCCTATATCATGTGAAGATTTTGTTTGTTTGTTTATTAGTGTTTGTTTATTGGTGCCAGGTCCATACCACACCAAAGTCACTTGGCCCCTTCACCTAAAATAGGATTACGAATATCGTAATACTCACATAAGGGGTATAACCAGATTCAACTGTCACATAGAAAATGCGAAAGACGTATGTGAGGGCCAAACCAGGTCTCCTGTGACAGTAAAGGTCATGTTAATGGCGGCATGAGTATGTTCCAAATGCTTACATATGAGTCACGTCGCGAGAAAACCTGTCTTCGGGAGTCTGACGACGTCACAAGATATTACGTCGTGAACTTAACTGACGTAATTTCAGCCGAGATTTCCAATTATCGACGTTTGTCAGACCGCCATGTTAGGTTTGTTCCGTTGTGTTAAAGTTATCTAACGAACAGAATATATCTATAATCGGGCGTATTTGTTTGAAAAAAAACGAAACAGTCTTCGATCTGTCATGGATCCTGTCTGAGAATGTATTGGATGAACGTTAAACTGCCGTACTAACGGTCGTATGATCGAAATCCACCATTTTAGTCGAAACTGGCACATCTTGTATTATGTTTTTGTTAACAATAATGGCGTAACGGTAACTTTTTTTTATTATTTTGCTGCTGATATCACATATAAAAATGTTTGTCTGTTATTGATATGTGTTTTTTATGTTCCGTTATTTTGACATATAATATTTTCTTTGACACAGTTTACAGATAACTGTCCACATTAACTGCTATTGACCACCATTTATAGGTGAAAACTCTGTGTAAGCTACATTTTTTATTTACATACGCGAATTTTCAGTTTATTACTCAATTCTTTCTTTCTACAAGTAATGTATAAAATTAACATTTAGCGCAACCTTTACCTGCAAAAAAACAACAAAGCCATGGATGTTACGATGTCTCATCTGTGCATATGCACCGTAGGATGTCCGCCATTCAGTCACTAGGGAATCCTTTCTCGATTACCGACAGGATATGGGTCGCTGATCTTACATTTATTGCAGATAGTATAAGGTCCGGTTTTTTTCAACAGGTGGTCCATACAGCTATAAGCGGGGCGATGTCGTGAACATTCGACATTTCTGTTGTCTGAATATGAAAAGCTTAAATCTGAATGCACACTGACGTGTGAGTCATGTTAATATAAGAAATAGATACGGTGGGGTGATATTTCAAGGCAACATATGTTGGAGACATTAGTATTATGGAAAGTGATCTGCACCACTAGAGGATATTTTTTATTTTTTGCAAAATGACCCCCTTTTCTGCATAATGGAAGTCTCAAACTTAACACGAAACAGTTCATTTCAGTTACTTAGGGGGTTACGTGTTAATCGTCAAAGGTTATGTTGTAGCAGCATTGTCAATGAAAAAATAGCAGTATGGTAAAACTTTTAAAAATCTAATATCGTATCCACATGAATCTTCGGAATATCAAATTCTTGGTGTATTAACTGTACAGTTGGTCTAAGACATTCACAGACGGACGGATGGATTGACGCATGCACAACGTGTGATTACTGGTATTTAACTCATTTAATTTATGAAGTATCTCCCCTGTGTATCACAGTCTATTATAGTATACATATCAAGTAAAATCCTCGGATTTTGATCAAATACAATCGTGAGTGTGTATTGTGATAATATAAATAGAAAATTTGCATTATGGACAGCAAAAACAGATATAAAACTGCACGTTTTTGTATGAATAATATCGTCTAGCATTACAGGATCCGGACCCGGACACGGATAACAAAACGTCTGATCGAATATCAACATGATTAATGGAAGAAACTATTTTTAGTTGAAATTAACATGAAAATAAGACGACACACTACAGGGGTCCTACCAATTATCCGGACAATCAATTTATCGGACAAATCAAAATAGCTGTTAATTAAACGCATTCATTTGATCCTATTTTGCAACGGACACACCTAAGTCACTCAGGTGCTTGCTGTTTCCATGCCAGTGTGAATAATATATCGCCAAGGTAAACATTTTAGTAAAATTTGCCGAAAACATTCCCCCACTATGTCCACAAGTTGTTTACAACGTCAAACGTCGCGCGGGGGCTTGTATCTGTCACTGCGCATGCGCATAATTTGAGGCCCCCTATAGAGTGTTTCAATACTCTGTTGACGTGTGAAGTATGCAGACGATACGATGCATTCCTCCAATATCATTTTCAGACTGTTTAATACACAATGTACAATACAGAGCAGATAGGAAGGAATGCGAAAATGTATCATGATAGAAAAAGAACGAAGAGCTACTTATTCAAAAACAAATAATAATTGTTTCAAGGCCAAATCGCCCCAAGCCATTTCGGACCCAAGCCATTACACACCATTTCGCACCCATATTCATTCGTGGATACAATCGACAGGTGCGAAAACACCAGTGTACGAAACGATCATTACCGCGGAATTTCCACCAAATTATGAAGAGCTCAATCGAGTGCGCCCATTACGTCATTGCAGAGTTGTTCTATAATACAATACATTCTATAAATACGATGTTTTCCAAGAAGCGAATGGTGATTGTGTTTTCTGCAAAACAACACAATGCTGTTTATACTGGTTTTCAGGCTATAAAATTATGATTTTAAGGTGAGAATACAAAGTTATAAGACGGTTATACATTTGTCCGGATAATTGATTGTCGATGTTAATTTTGGGGCAATGTTACGACTGATGATCTGACCCAATTTTAAGTGAGAAAGATGGCACAGTTTGCTAAATAGTTTCCATGCGTTGAGAAACCAAGAACCGACGATTGTTCTGTGAAAATTGTATGCCCGTAGTTGCTATTTTAAGAAAAATATCCTAACAAAACAGCCATTTTTGTCCGATAATCTGGAGGATCCCTGTACACTTATTTTCACGACCATGACTATTTGAAAAGCATAATAAAGGGGGTTGAATAAATGCTGTTTATATCTGAAGTAACCTAATATGTTATACCTGAAGTAGCCTAATATTAGTCAGTCTGAACAGCAAATTTAAGATGGCGGCGAATTTTAAAATCGAAGTCGCTGTCGGTCGAGCTGAATTTTGTCCATTTTTACAGTAACAGTATTTGCGACGTAACCAACGACACGGACATGTCCATTATGATTGCAATGCTTATTATGACAACTGTGTAGTCCAACTCGAGCCAATATTGAAGTGCATTGTAAATAAATCGGAGATTTAATCCGATACAACACCGAATCTACCTAGCGTGGACGCCGCCATTTTGCTTTGAATCACGTCACTGGATTTGTGACGCATGGCGAGGGAATGACGTCAAAACATGACGTCACGCACGTTCAAGCAATTACGTTTAGTATGCGGTATAAAATAAATATATGATTAGTGCGGTAGAATATAAAATATATTCGGTTTCATATATATTTTATATTCGACGGCACTAACCATACAGGGGTCATACCAATTATCCGGACAATCAGTTTATCGGACAAATGAAAATACCTGTTAATTAAGCGCATTCTTTTGATCCGATTTTGCAACGAATGCATCTAAGTCATGCAGGTGCATGCTTTTTCCATGCCAGTGTGAATAATATGTCGGCATGGTAAACATTTTAGTAACATTTGCTGAACACATTCCCAACTCTGTGCAGAAGTTGTTTACAACGACAAAAGTCATGCGGGGGCTCAATCGAGTGCGCCCAATTACGTCATTGTTCTATAAATACAATACATTCTATAAATACGGTGTTTTCCAAGAAACGAGGGGGAGGGGGCGACTGATTTTTCTGCAGATATAACACAATTGCTGTTTACACTCGTTTACACGCGATAACATTATGATTTCAACATGAGAATAGAAGTTATATAAGACGATAAGTCTATATGTTTGTCCGGATAACTGATTGTCGATGTTAATTTTGGGGCAATCTTACGACTGATGATCTGACCCGATTTTAAGCGAGAAAGATGGCACAGTTTGCTAAATAGTTTACATGCGTTGAGAAAGCAAGAACCGACGATTGTTCTGTGAAAATTTTATTCCCGTAGCTGCTATTTTAAGAGAAATATTGTTAAAAAACTGCCATTTTTGTCCGATAATCTGGAGGATCCCTGTATATTTACTATATACTGTAACGTCGTTTGACGTGGCTTTTACGTGACGTCTCATTTGCTCAAACGACATGAATAGTGGTGTTGTATAAAATATAATATCTTAATGAATATTGCAGATATCGTGATCAAATAAAAAGCATTCAATTCATCATACAAATACCATCGTCATAGTAACAAAATGTTAATTTGAGCAAGAATTTCCCGAAGACAGGTTTTCTCGCGACGCGGCTCATATATCAGGTGTCCAAATCTTGAAGCAATCCATTAAGTAAAATTAATGTTATACGATGATTAAGAAACTTGTAAAAAAGAATTGACGCAAAAAATGGCTGTAAGTGTTTCCGCAAAAATGTAAACGTACAAAAGGTCAAGGTCATGTTAAGGGGGTGGGGGAATATTTAAAGTGTGTTCCAAATGCTCACATGTATCAAGTATCCAAATATTGAAGCAATCTGTCGAGTAATATTATGATGAAGAAACTTGTACAAACTTTTTGACGCAAAAATGGCTTGTTTCCGCAAACATGTGAAGACAAAAAAGGTCAAGGTCATGTTAATGGCTGCATGAGGGTGTTCCGAATGATCACATGTATCAAGTGTCCAAATATTGAAGCAATCCGTCAAGTAATGTTTGTTTTTTGTTTGTTGGGAGTTTAACAGCCTATCAACAGCTAATGTCAATTAAGGCTGGGTCAATGGGTTTAGTACTAAATCCCATATATTACCTGTACAAGTACATGTTCAAGTACATGTCCGTCAAGTAATATTAAAGTTATACCATGATGAAGAAGCTTGAACAAGCACGATGACGCAGCTTGCACAAAGTTTTTGACGCAAAAAAATGGCTAAGTGTTTCAGCAAACATTTGAAGGTAAACAAGAAATGCATCTGTCGAACGCGGATGCCACCTGCAGCATATTTGAGAAACTGTGACAAAGTGGTTAACCGAAAAGTGTGACGGACGGACAGACGGACGGTCCAAACACTATATGCCACCCGTTTCTTCAAAACCCAGTGGCATAAAAAGGTCAAGGTCATGTGAATGGCGGCAATAGTGTGTTCCAAATGCTTACATGTATCAAGTATCCAAACATTGAAGGAATGCGTCAAGTAATGTGAAAGTTATAGCAGGATGAGGAAGCTTGTTCATTTTGACACAAAAAAATGTGTTTCAGCAACAATTTGAAGGTAAAAAAGGTCAAGGTCATGTGAATTGGTGGCATGAGTGTGTTCCTAATGCATACATGTATCAAGTGTCCAAATATTCAAGCAATCTGTAAAGTAATATTAAAGTTATAGCATGATGACGAAGCTTGTACAAAGTTTTTGACATTTCGGACGACGACGGAAAAAGCGGCGACTATACTCGCGCCTTCTGTTAAAGCAGGCGTGACAAATGAAACAAATTAAAAAATTCACTTATTTGAGTACGTAAATTTCAACTTTATTACAGTATTTCCACTACTCAATTGAAAATCAATGAGTATTTTCACATTGCTGTGAGCTTTTATTTTGTACTCCCACTTTTGATAATCAATGCGTATTCTGCTATCATACGCACCTTATCTGTGCTCTGTAACTGCAAATAATTATGTAAACAGAAAAGTTGCTAAAATCTATGGTTTGGAGTTCAAACTACAGTTTAAGCTTTTATTTGATTACTATCTCAAATCAGTCGCCAAATGCACAATAATTGCTCAAACAATGGTTTGGGGGCGTACTCAGAGCTCCAGATAAGCTGCGTATTTGCGTAAATACCCAATTAAAATTGCCAAAAACCCAATTGAAATCAGAAGTAGTGAGTATCAAAAAGCAATGAGAACAATTGTGGTACCTTTATCATGCTGCAGAAAACAATAAACAGACCACAATAGAGCATATTTTTCTATTTTTTCCATGAAAACACATCCAAGGAGACAATTCTAATGAAATGCCAAGATATGTTTTCATTTCGAAACAAACCATTCAATAATTGCTGTCTGTTGATGTGTAAACAGTAGTGTGATTTAATTTTACCAAATTAAAATTTTGAAATACCCAATTGCTTCAGAACTGATGGAGTAACAATACTCAATTACTAATTCCTTATCTGGAGCCCTGTACGCATTGATTATCAAAGTGGGAGTACAAAATACGCCCAGCAATGTGAAAATATGCATTGATTTTCATTTTTTCCTATTTAGTAATGAAGAAAATCAATAATTCATTTGTAAAAGTAAAATATGCAATGATTTTGACATCAGGGGGTATAGTACGCTTTAGACACAAAGCTTATCTGGAGCTCTGATGCCTCAATGGGTGAATGGCATCACATAACATCAGTGCAATGATGTACGTGAACAAATCCACATTCTTTTTCAAGGAAAATCATATTATTTTATTTTTTTGTCATAAATTTTATTCACGTTTAAATACAACATGTATATTTTATATTTTTGCCCATACTAGTTTCTTTTGATATTCAAGTTTATCAGACTCCGCTCAAAAACGGTAGAAATTCCTCGGCATTTGATTTGACACTATTGTCTGTTCCACGTTTTGCTGCCAACAAACTTTTGGCTATTAAATGCCAGATGGCCGCGGCCCGCATGTTGAGCCCGCCGAGTGAGTGAGTGAGTGAATAGGGTTTAACATCCGCTTTTCTGACATAGAGGTACAAGCCTCAGGGAGTCTACACGCAGACGGGTCAACGGGGTCGAGTCCCGTATCCACCTGTCCAAGGGGGGTAAATCCCAACTTCAGAACTCAATATTTACAATCAAAATATATATTCAGTCCTGAAATTAGAACAACCTGATCTGGTGCCAGGCCCTCGCCACACCAGCATCATTTTATCCCATCCCCTAAAAGTAATAGGATTAGCGCTAATCTTACTTTTATATATGGGGCATAGCCCGACTCAACTCTCACATACAAGAAAGCCAAAAATGTACATGAGGGCCAAATCCGGTATAGTGGGTTCCGGAAAGTATGAACCCAATCGTTAAGCCAGTTTAGTCGCCTTTTACGACAAGCAATGGCTACTGCAGCACTATTCTCAGGATCAGTTGATCCCGCCCCGGTACCTGCACGGGGCTTGAGCCCGCCGAAGCATTTGATGGTCAGAGTGTGTTTATATGAAGTTTGAATTAAGGGTTGTGGAGAGGTATGTGAACACAATTTCACTGATCAGGAAAATTTACTTAGTTGAGCTGCAAAAAGCAAACACTGTTTGCTTTTTGCAGCTCAACTAAGTGAATTTTCAACTTTATGACAGCATTTTCACTAACTACTCAATTTGAAATTCAATGCATATTTTCACATTGCTGTGCACATTTTGTACTCCCACTTTTGATAATCAATGCGTATTCAGCTAAAATAATTGCGCAAAATACGCCAATACGCACCTTATCTGGAGCTCTGTGTCATTTACGCAAAATGTCGTAAATATTTTCTCACGAGATATTATTGCACATCTAAAATACAAAACAATATGGCCTAATTTAACTTATTAAATCATTTGGATTGTTTCAATGAGATGAAACAAATTATTGTAATAACCCTACATATT